>CAOKZL010000684.1:0-543791 GCA_948472985.1 Iguana delicatissima
TGGCCCCCAGTCTGAGCTGAATGTGGGTTCTAGGTCTGAAAAGGTGGAAGACTAAAAGACTGAAGACTGAAACCTAGAGAAGACTATATTTTTTCCTCAACTCCCCCCACTCAACACTGAACATGATTTCTCCGCCTCGTCAGGTACTTACTTCAAGCTGCTTTTCCTTCTGATTGAGACCTGCCTCAAAGTGGCCAATTTGTGTGTAATAACTGAGCTTTTGCATTTAATCTTAACTGTTTCTACTTAGTCACTCCTCCTCCTCCTTTCCTTTTTCGGTTCCTCTCTCTCTCTTTGTGTGCCGGTGCTTGATGATGACAGACACACTTTCCCTTTAGGTTGGCTTGGAGAGAAGGCTTCACTTTCTACCGTTAATTGAATTGTTGTCATGGAAATTTGTCCCCCCCCCCGCCCTCCAGCAAAAGGCATTTTAAGGAGAATCACTGACTCCTGAGTTCTGTCACTTTTTTTGCAAATATCAGTGAAGTATCTCCGGTCGAAACATTCAGACTGGAATTTGAGTCCTGCTTACGGTAGACCTACTGAACCTGTGGGAACTGACTGTGTCAGCACTGATGTAAATGCAGAAGGCCTTGTAGTTGGAGCTCACCATTGGATTTGGGCCACAAACAGTAGCCTTTTGAACACTTGGCCACATGAGATGCTGGTGTAGTGAATGCTTTTCTGATTTCTATAGGCTATGCCCTGTTCCCTATCAACAGGCCCTTATAAAATGAAGAGTGTTTTCATAGGTGGAGCACATGCTTGGCATGCATGAAGTCCTAAATTTAGTCTCCATTTCCAGTGGAAAGGAACTTGGGGCCCTTTCGTGCCACATGGTTGTAGCCATATGATTCCCCTTTTAACAGCCATGGCTATGTCCTATGGAACCCTGGTTTTTGTAGGTTGATGAGGCACTAGAGCGCTCAGCTGGAAATTTTAAATACCTCTCACTAACTTACAAACCCTAGGATGCTGTGCTGATGGTTAAAATGGAATCATAGCACAATAATTCTATAGTGTGAAAGAGGACCCGGAGAGCCGTCACTGGCCAGAGCAGACAATATTGGCCTTGATGGACCAATGTTCTGAGCTGGTTTATGTTTATATTCTTGGGGAGAGGGCCCTAGTTTAATAATAGAGAGCCCACTGCTCATGCAAAACTCATAGGTCCAGTTTCCAGGATCTCATCTGAAATTGTTCTGAAGAACCATATAATGGGAAATAAGCATCAAATTTTTAGGGGAGAAGGGCAGGAGTGGGCAACTATTCTGGGGTTAGAGGTGAATGTTAATTCTTCTGATGGGATGTAAAGTCATGTGTTGGCCAACCTGGAAATGATGTGACATCATTTCCTATGTTGGTTTTAGCCCATTTTGGCCTTTGGAGTGGTTTATGGGGGCAATGGGGGTAAATCTCTCTGACTGACTACCATACTGTGGCAGTTTTGGGCCTTTTTTCCAGCAAAATTTGGGCTGATTTTCCAGTCTTTTTTTTTAAAAAGTGCTTGGTGCTTCTTGAAGGGGTTGAAGGGTCCAAAATCGGGGCTGGAGTAGCATGTGGCCCTTGAGACACAGTTTCTCCATCTTTGCTGTAGAGCCAACATTTGGAACCGTACTTAGTGATTACAAAATGGAGACTTCTTTTCAGGAGGAAGAAAAACAATAAGTGCTCTAGCTGAATGCTAGCAGTTGCTTTCTAGCCATTGCTCGTTTTCCCCAGCTCTTGTTAAAAGCCTCAAATTGCCGGGGAAACATTTTGAGTTTTGAGCTTGCCAAACCCTCAGACAGAGGTAATCATGGGGCAACAGACAAAGCGCATAAAGAAATGATCCTGCAAACCACGTTCTCACACGGGCAAAATGGGGGGGAGCATTAGTGTTCAGAGGGTGGAGATGCCATCCATGTTTTCTGTCCACAAAGAATGCACACAGCTCTGTAGCAGAGCTGGTGAGAGTCAACCTTGTGAAGGATATAGATTTCAAATCCATCTGGCAGGGCGCTGAGTCAAACCTAGGATTTGATCGGAGGAGGTTTACCTCAGCTTTGTTTGGATAATATGGAAAAGATGGGTTTTTGTGTGTGTGGTGCTGATGTTGCTATGGAGATTATGGGAACCTGGAGTTTTTCTACCTGGCAGTATATAGAAGCTTGAATCCAAGATTTAAGGGCCAAATGGGTTGTTACATTGGAGTTTATTTTTAAGCTGAAAAGTAGTTGTGGGAGGTTGTTGGTTGAGTGGAGGGACAGGGAAAGGAGTGTTTAGAGGCCCCAAATAAACACCTTTCCCTTCTGTACTTCCTTGCAAAATATTCCTCCCCCAAACTGCTTTTCTTGCAGCAGGTGAAAAAGATGCAGGCTTCCTTTATCCTCTCCCCTCCAAGGGGAAGAAAAGCAGCTTTGAGGAAGGGATTTTTGAGAGTAGAAGTGACATGAAAGAAATAGCTAAACAGCTTCTTCCCGTTGCTCTTTCGTTCCTGATTCCAATTACAGAGGGTGTTTTTTCCCCCCCAGGTTTAAAGACAAGTCACCAGGGGTCTGTCCATATCAGTGGTCTGGTGAATCCACTCCAGGTTTTGGTCTGAATGCTGTCCAGGGTGCTGAACCTGTTTCAGGGACAGAGTTTAGCACTTTGGAAAGATCCTTTCAAGTTCAGACTACAGCAGATTCACTGTTGCACTGAGAAGGGAACCATCCAGCCGCCCCTCCATCCAGTTTGATCATGAGATTTAGATTTCAAGAACTTCATTAGGTTCTTCAAATTCCCAAGAACCAAAGTTTTGGGTTGAACCCAAGTAGGACTTATGACGTTGCTCTCTTGAAAACTACAGACCTGCATGGCTTATCACAAATAACCATGGTAGAAGTTATGATCAAAGTTCTAATTTTACGCCGCTGCAGCAGCCCTGCTGAAATGAATGGGACTTATACTTGTGGTGACTAACAAATCCCATTCATTACAATGTACCTACTCTAGTTGGGACTAAAATTGGATTCAACCCCAAGTAACTATTGCTTATTGAAACCCTTCAAAAAATGCTTGAAAGGGAAGATTGTACTGAATCCTGCTTCTCTCCAAAATCCATAACTGATTCAGGACTACAAAACCATTGAGCCTGGATTTATGAAAAGTCTTGGTGCGCTATTAAAACATAATTTAAAATGTAAAATAATATGTGTGCAACAATGTTGCAAATTTGTTAAATGCTATTAAGGCTGCAACAGATCAGCTCTGGGTGATGGTAATTCAATTCTAAACTGTTACAGCCTTGATGACATTTCAGCACATTGCAATGAATCTGTGACATACATTTATCATTCCGCAAATGCACAAACGTAAAATTGCCAATGTAAAACTGTCATCACCAATATGCTTAGGCCGCCACCCTTAAAAAAAAAAGAAAGAAAAGAAAAAGAAGTCCTCTCAGTTGCTGTGTTGTATCCACCAATTTGGTTGTGTGTTAAGGTAAAGCCAAATCTTATTATACTTGTTTATGCAATAGAGATCTATCTCATTCTTTGACTGGAGTTGTCAGAGTGACTTACAGAGTTCATAAAATGCAGCTAGAGCCAGTGGAGGGTTGTGGTTGTGGACTTGGGACAGGGGTTTGGGGAAACTCACAAATAATCAAATCCATGAAAGTCAAATCTGCAAGTGTAGAGGGCTGACTGTAAAATGAAGCCAAAACAACTGTTGTGAAAAGTGGCAAACAGTTGTGAACTGGTGTGTACAAGGGTTAGAGGGTCTGTACGTTTCAGACAATGTCTTGTGGGACCGAAAAGCTAATTTCTAATTTCTAAAAATGCTGCATGTGTTTTCCAACAACAATGCAAGGCCACCTTAATCAATTCATTTTGTAAACTGAGACTTTCTTCCCATTAAATACGCTTAAAGGATGACATACCTGCAATGCTGCAGTATGTAACCAATTAATTATCTGGCTTGTCAGTTGACAGAAACCACTTTGATCGATTTGCAGTCATTTGAAATGGATCCTAACTATTCTGTATTATATCTCCCCCCCCCTGCATTCACAAATCCTTCAATTAAACCTGTAAAGGGGCCTATCTGCATGCAAGCTTTGTGCCACAGGCACATTTTTTCAAATGGAGAAATTGCAACAGATCCCTGCATGGTTAGAGCATCAGAAAGTCTTGGGGAAATTTCCCTGAGGGTAAATAAAAGCATTTGGGACTTGAGTGAAGAAAAATAGCAGCAGCTGTTGTAGAATAGCTTGAGGCCATGCTCCAGAGAGCTTTACATGTAACTGATAACAATTCACAATTCACAGTCTTTCAGACCAATGTGACAAAAGCTGGGAGAATATGATGGGAGGAAAGAGGAAGAAAAAAGTACACATCCACTCTTCTGTGCACCGCTTCCTCTATCTTGTTCTCCACAATGTCAGAATTTAGACTGGCATCCTGTCGGTGGTGGCAGGGTATGTACGGGTGGGTGAGTGGGTAGGTGGGTGAAGAAGGCTGGAAGTGCAGAAGTCCTGAAGGAAGTCAAGCACTGGAGAAACAGTCTGCCTGGGGACAGGAGATGTTGTCTGCCTTCCCTCACCACTGTTGTGCGACCTTGGATAAAAGTACAACTGCTAACGTCATGCACCAGCAGGATGCTGGTCTTAAACTGTAAATTCCTTGGGGCAGGGATTTTCCCTTTTGTGCTCAATAACTCTATAAAACCTTGGTCTCTCTCTCAAATACTGTGGTAAATTGACAAGTATTTACATGTAGTGATGAACTGAGTTGTATGAGAGCTCATCAAGACAGTCCTCATAACCATCCTGCCTCAGGGAACCCCAAAATCTAGGCAGCTGTGTTAAAACCTGTCCATTTCTTCATGCACAGATGCATGTAGATAGCAAATTGTACCGTAATATCCACTTTACTAAGCTGGGCTGAAAAGGATGCTTGGCTGTTTGGTCTCCTAAACAGAAGCATTCACATTAAGAGGGGATGATATATAGCATGGTCTTGCTTTCCATTTGCTTTGTTTGCCTCTTTTCCATGTTTTGTTTTCGATTCTTGGACTTCCCAATCAGCATGTTGTGCTCACTAAAGATGCTTGGTCCATCTTTGCCTATTTTTGTTTTTTTTTTCTCATTAGGATTTTTCCCCTCGATATTTTCCATACCTCTACAAACCTTGACATTTCCCAGGGCTACTGATGCCTCCCTCTGGTCTGGGGAGGATGCCCTTTTTGCAACAGAAAGGACCAGTACTTAGGAACGAAGCCATGTCCTGTGGTTGACTCAGAGCTGTGTCGTGCCCAGCAAACTGCCCCTTCTTACAGGTTCACCAGATGGTTCCATTTGGGTTGGGTTATTCAGTTCAAGCTCTGCTTTTATGTTGACTTAAAGCAGGGGAGAGCAAAGTCCTCTTTAGGCAGGTGTAGAGGAAATTTCCACCATGTTTGAGCCCCCCGGGGGTCTCTGAGCATATGCTCAGCAGAGGAATCTGATCAGTGCCAGAGCCATGTTTCCAAGTCCTTTCAGCCCCGAATCCACTCCTCTTCCTGACCCCTTCAGCATTTTTGGGCAGCCACATTGAGGGGCCTTTTTCCATTGTTGGTACTGCTAGAATACTGGAAGCCTCAGGCCCTTGTGGATTCCAGAGATCTCTTCTACAAAGGAGAGAAACATGTCTTGCCCTATTCTGCAAAGGAGGAAAAAAACATGTGGATCTTGCATCTTAGCTTTCAGAAGGAGTTTTTTCCCTCCAAATTATGTAGTGGATCTTCCAGGACTGAGTTTCTACTGTGAACTCAGGAGACACTGGTCAGCCCTTAGTAGATAGTTGTGTCTCTTCTGCCAGAGTTGAGGGGGTATCGGTGGCAGTGTCCTTGTCCTTCAAAGTGGCTTGATGACAGCCAATCAAGCTCAGTGTTATGACGGGAGGTCATTGCCAAGGTCAGAGCCCCACACCTGTGGTCTTGCTTTAGTAGTTTTGATTGACGGGTTTGTACTTCTCTGCTTAGTTCGCCCGTCTGTGTTTGAGCACCTGTCTCACACATCTGTTGCTGAAGGCAGGGATTGGAGAGAGATTTTTCTTTCTCTCTCTCTCTCTCTTTTTTTTTAAGAGAGAAAAAGGATTCATTTACACCCTGGTGCTGGTAAATATTTGCTCCTTGGTGTTTGTCTGAAATTCCCTGGAGATGGTGTGAGAAGTACATTTTCAAGGAATGCAATCATCTTTTTCCTTTCCACTACCACAAAAACTGAGATTCTCTCTTTCGCTCCCTCCTCCTTTCCTCTTTTTTTTTTTTTTTGAAAACAGACCAGGGACATTTTCAAACTGGGTAGTTGAAGAACCAGAGTAGTATAGTGGTTTAAGTATGGGTCCAGGAAAACAGGGTTTTGATTCTCCACTTGGCGACCTTGGGTGCTGTCACACACTCTCAGACCCCAGAAAAACCCCATTTTAGGTTCACCTTAGGCCCATCATAAGTTGGAAATGACTTGAAGGCCCACAATGAAAAAATTGGATGTGAATTGGTCATAAATGCCGGGTAGCGTTTCAATGGTTTGGGGGTAAAGGTCCACCTCATCTGGCAACCTCTCACCATGTGTGGCTAATGATGAAATGCCTCTGGGAGCCATGCAAACAAGGTGCTGAGCCAGTCATTCACATGGGCAGATCTATCTCTCTGTCTTTGTATGTGTGTGTCTGTCATCTGTTTATTTGGACACCTGTAGGCAGATAAACTGTACATATTTGAAGAAAACCATGTTTTGACGAAAAACATGCTTACAGTTGAGAACATGCTAAAATGTTTTTGTCGGACTGTTGAGAGCTCTGTAAAGCTTTAGTCTGCCCAGCAACCCCAACAAGACTAGATTTCTTTTACTAAAACCAGAGGAGGTGGAAAAGGCAGTGTTTGCCTTCATAGAAAAAAGAAGAGGTGGCAGAAGAGATCTAGATGCAGTGAGGTGTGAAAATCTGAAGAACTTTGGCGGCCTTGGCCACAGCTGGAGAGGAATTCTGACAGTCATTGTACAGAGGGGAGAAGCTGATTTCCAGAACTGAGGGTAGAGGGGGGAGTACCAACTAGGCAGAGAGCATAAGCTGTCAGACAGAGCTGGGCTTTCCGCAGAGACTCCCTTTGGCTTGTAAACCTCTGCTTTCTGGGCAGAAGGCTCCATTTGACTGCAGTGAGAAGTACTTCAGAGTGAATTGGAGGAGGAGGATGGTATACCCAACTCTGTTGATTCTCTGTGCCGGTCCTTCTGCTTAGAATTCCTTTCCTGGTGAAGCTTCCACATGCAAAGTGCAGTGATGATGGAGCATTAGGGCCATGTTACAACTTCAAAAAATTGCTTTTGGGAACTGCAAGTCACTGATTCGCCCAGTTGATTTTGGACTACTTTCCATGGCAGGTGTCTCAGGTTCCAAACTAGGAGCTAGACTGAGACGAAAGCACTTTTCCTACATGACAATTAATGAATGAATTTGTGGCTGCAAGGGCATAGTCATGGCTTCTAGCTTGGCTTTAAAAGAGGATTGGTGGAACTCATGGAAGAGGCCAGGCTAAAATGTCTGAAATTGAAGCTCCAGGTGTAGAGGCTACCTATCATCTACCCAGTACTCAGATTGGTAGCACTGATGCTTTTGCAGCTCACGTGCATTGCAGTGCTCCCAATCTGAGTACTGGGCAAAACCCAATATAGCCATGAGATTCTGGGAGTTGCAGTAAAAGAAAAACATTTTCAAAGGTCTAGGCCAGTGGTTCTCAACCTGTGGGTCCCCAGATGTTCGTGGACTTCAGCTCCCAGAAGCCCCAGCCACTATGGTCAATACTCAGGGCTTCTGGGAGCTGAAGTCCAAAAACATCTGGGGACCCACAGGTTGAGAACCACTGGTCTAGGCCTACTGGTTGCTGAACTCCTTGCCTTTCTCTCTGATAAAGAAAACTAGATGGAAAATACAGTGCACCCTCTGCTGGCATGACCTCTACATGCATGAATATGAGGTTGCACAAAGCCTTGTGTCCCATTGTCATCAATGGGTGTGCCAGGTGTGCACACACTGCATCCTTTGATGATGATGGGACAGAGCATTTGCACATTTTGTTTTACATGAGGGTTCCTGGAATGGAAGCTCTACATGTACAGAAGTCATGCAACAAGGCATAATTTATAGTAATTACAGAGTTTCTGCTTTGCTTTTGCTCCAGAAGTTTGAATACCTGATGCTGAATTTTAGTACAGTGTGATGCACAACACTTTTTCTGTTAAGAAAACTCTCTTATTGCAGTAGAATTGGGGTACTTGGGGCCCTCCAGTTCTCACCAGCTTGGCCACAGGGAAGAGGTCAT
Organism: Iguana delicatissima; assembly: GCA_948472985.1. Classification (NCBI taxonomy): domain Eukaryota; kingdom Metazoa; phylum Chordata; class Lepidosauria; order Squamata; family Iguanidae; genus Iguana; species Iguana delicatissima. The sequence goes on from CAOKZL010000684.1 coordinate 8,323, forward strand.
GGAAGTAGTACCTTACAGACATTTGGAGGCTGGGACCTGTAGGCCTGTTTTGGCCAGGCATGGTGAAGATAGAAGGAAAGCATTATCTGGAGAGCACCATGCGAGGAAATCAAACAGAACAGAACTACATGTAGCAGAAAGCAGAGAAGAAAGCCCCAGGCTCTGAGAAAAAGAAACTTTTAATTTGGAACTCAATGCATTTCAAATGATAGTCCTTCTTTGAAGGTAAAATATGACAATCACGCAGGGAACAACACTTCTCAGTGAAAACTTCCAAACTCACTGTAGAAGTCTGACTGTGTTTTCCATAATTGTTCTCACATTCAGCACCACAGATACTTCTCAGTGGGGCTGCTTGCAGAATCTGGCCATAGATGCCTGGCTTCCTGACAGTCAAGGGCCTTAGCATACTTCTCAAGTACTGATCTGGAACCAAGAGAAACTTTTCAATCAGAGAGGCAAGCCAGTGTCACCCTGCAGATACTTTGACATACAGCTCCCACTGTTCCTGACCACTGACCATGCCAGCTGGGGTGGATGGGATCTCTAGCCCCCAACATTTGGACATACCAGTTGGTCTATACCTGCTTTACAGGATTTACAGGAGACCTGCTGAAACCCTGCAAGGTTTGTCATACCAGTGTGCACTTTGCCAGGACCAGATTTTGTCCTGCTGCCCACACATGGGACTGGAAAGAGACTTTGCAATTGGAGAATTAGAAGAACAGCTGTCTCTGGAACAGAAGCTGGAAGGCTCAGGGACTTTTGTGTGAAAGTCTCTATCAGATGTGCTCTTGGCTGAGTGTGGGCCAGGAACTCACTTTTCCCTCTTATGTGTATGTGTATGTGTATGTGTATGTGTATGTGTATGTGGGGGTGGGTGGGTGGCATGATTTGAATTTTGGACCATAGCAAAATGGAGAGTTTTTTTCCCCAGGGTAGTAGATGGCACCCTGAAAAAAAAGAGAGAGAGAGAGTGCACCAGCATGGTCTAGCAGCTTGAGTGTTGGACTACAACTCTGGAGAGTGTGGTTTGAAATCCCACTCAGCCACATGGAAACTCACTGGGTGGCCTTGGGCAAGTCACACTCTCTCAGCCTCAGAGGAAGGCAAAGGCAACTCTTTCCCTGAACAAATCTTTCCAAGGAAGCCCCATGGTAGGTTTTTCTTAGGGGTGTCATAGGTTGGAAACAGCTTGAGGACACATGACAGCAGCAACAACAACAAAAGGCACACAACGACAAGGACAAGGACAGTAGCATTAAGGAAGTGGGTTTTAAAGAAATGGTATTGGTATGCTCGCTTTAGCTGCAGAAAATAAACAGAGATGCTGTGGATTTTCTGTGCCTGGTGCTTTTCTGTAGCAATAAATGTGCAAACCGTAAGATAGATTTCCCCTAGCACTTACTGCAACTTCATTCCTGGTATATTTTCATGGGATTAGATGAGCTGACCTTGTTAGAAACCTAGCACAGAATGAAATCCCAGCGTCTACTCTATGCTAGACCCAGGGTTGCTAAGGGATGTGTGTGTATATGTGTGTATATGGGAGAAAACTGTCAGTAAATTCTGGAATTGAGTCCTCCCACACTGATATTTGACTGCATTCCTCTGAAAAATAGATTCAGCTAACAGTTTGTGGGGCTTCGGGAGTTTTGTTACGATGACAGTTTTAAATGTTACTGCAACAAGCAAACTCTCTGAACCAAACCACTCATTATGCAGGATATTTTTTTTTTCAGACAAGAGCAGTGGTTTCTATATTTATTGCTTGTCAAGGTAAGATATGATAAAATCAATATATACCCTTTTTTTGGCAAATGGATGCACATTGGTAATTATCGTGGATTTTTTTTTGGGATGGTTTGGTGCTTGTTGGATTGATTTCTGACTTTGGCATGCTTTCTGCCTGCGTTCTTGGGAGATTCCCCCAAATCAGGTGTGGGAGGGGGCTTCTTGTTAAAACAGAATTAGTCCATTGTATTTTTCTACCTCAAGCAGTGTACAAAATGGTACCCCTTCATGCTGTGTGCAGAAGTCGCTGTCCCAGCAGTTGAATCTTCCTTCAGTGTCCCCCAATGGGATATGGTGCTCCATTACACCCAAGAGCAGATATGAGTTTATTTTGGGGGTGAAAAAAATGGGTAAAACGCACACACTCTGTCCTCTAAGAAAGGGGAAAATCCAGGGAGCTCAGAAGGAACGGCTATGGGCTTATTCCCATTTCCTCTCATAGGGATAGAAAGAATATTCATCTTTTTTTGTTTGTTTGTTTTGTTTCCGGGCCCAAAAATGTTTTTTAAACACTTGGGAAACCCTCTCAGGATGAATAATACAGAAGTGACAACCTATAAAACCCTAAACAGCTTGTGGCCACAATAGCCAAGAGGTTGCTTTCTCTCACATAAAGCCTGCCCAGAATTTGAAATCTTCAGCGGAGGCTGCCTTGTGTGTCCTGCAACCCTGAGAGTCTAGACTGGTGACAAAACGGGGCTTCCTCTGACGTAGCGCCTCGATTGTGGCACTCCCTCCCAAGGAAAGTAACCTGGCCCCATCCTTGCTTTGGCCAGGCAACTGAAACTTTTAGTCTTCTATATGAAAAAACGGGTTTTTCCCAAAAGGGTTTTAAAAATCTTTTTTTTCCAAAGAATGTTAAATATGTTTACTGTGTATCACTTCTTCCCAATGGGCAGATGAGTTCGTAATAAATACCTTTTAAAAATAAAGAATATAAATAGTTTTTCTAAGCAACCCTGAGTCTAGGAGGTGTGTGCATTTCTGGATGGAAAATTTGGAAGCACGTCTTATTTCAAGCCAACTAGCATTCTGTGCTGAGGTAGTTGAGAGGCTGCCATCGGGTGCTTACCCCTGACAGCACATATACGGTGGATTTTTAATGACTTACTGGCCCTGCGGGGTCAATGGTAGCTGGCCTGTTCCAACTTTTTTAAGGAAAAACCTTTCTTTAAAAAATTTTAATTTGGGGTGAGAATCCTAACATAAAGCAAAGCCTTGAGTAAATTCCATGGCTTCATGGACTGTTAATTCTTTATTAGGTTTTCCTAAGACTGAGATAAAAGGCATTTTATCTTTTTTAAGGTTTGCATTAACATGTCATTGATTTTTATAGGTACATTGATCTTCATTTGGCTAATCTGGAAAGGAAAATGGGAAATGTGTGTACTTTGCAATGGCAAAGACAACTCCATAATGCTTGGGAAAAGAGGGGAGTGGGTTGTGTGGAGGGCAGTTATTTTGTATCATAGTGGCGTCTACTTGGGTTCGGGCAACCGGAAAGGGTTCAGAGGGGGAAACTGTTGAAGCAATGATGGAGTGGAACCTGCCACGATTGCAGGAAATTGGGCTCTAGGTGAAAGCTTTTGAGGCTGCAGATGGGCGTATTGCCTTTCTTTAACCTTCATACAGAATAGACACACATTTGAGAAAAACAAAGGTACTCCTGATCAGTCAAAAGGCAGAATTGGAAATAGGGACTGAGCCTTTGCTAGACGGGGTCACCCCCCCCAGTGATTCCAGTCTGCTTCTGGGCGAAATGCTTCTTTTGACCTAGGAAACCTAGGACAACCTAGGTCCAGGTTATTGGGGCCTTGTTTTCTTCCATACGGGCCCCCCCGGGCCCCCTTTGACCCCGGGGGAAAGGCTCTTCCCCCAGTTCCATCATCCTCCAAAAAGGTAGTGTAAGGGGAAACGGGCCCTTGGGGCAGTGGCCCCTCTATTTTCTGGAACCCCCTTTTCCTGGGAAAGTTAGAATGACCTCTTCTTTCCTGTCCTTCCATCAGCTGGCAAAGACTTTAAAAAAAAAATTCTGACAGGTTTTGGGGAAACTTTTTTTTTTAAAAAGAAAGGGCTTTTTAATAAAGTGCTGTTTTTAATTTTTTAGCATTTAGCTGCTTTGAATTTTTAATGTGTGTTTAAATTGCTTTTAATGCTATTGATGGGTTTAATTGCATTTCGGCGAGAATCTTTTGTATGTTTTTATCTCCATTGCATATGTTTTAATTTGTAAGCCACCCTCAGTCCCAGTTCTGTTCGGGGGGAAAAGGGCAGGTTTGAAATGAAGGGAATAACAGTAATGAAAATTTTTGGAAACTCTCAGAATCCAGGCTGGCTGGGGGATTCTGGGAAGGGCAGCCCCAAAAAAGTTTTTTTCCAAGCTCTGAGGCAAACATGAAAGACTCTTGCTGAATCAGAATGGTCTGCCAAAAGGGGATGTGAAAACCTTTTTCTTGGCTTCCTGATCTTTCTCCAAATCTCACCTGCTTTCTTATCCTATCCTTTCTATCGGGGTTTGTGAATTTTTCAAGACAGTGTTTTTTTTTTTAATTTTAGAAATAGCTCTGCTTTTTTTGGTGTGTTTTTTCCCCCGCTAACTAAAGTTTGTGCATATTTTTGAATTATACACCTTGGGATTGGTTCCCGTTCTAAAAATCCCAGCATGATTTCATGCATGTTTTCTTTCTCTGAAATTCACCCCAAGCTTTGCAAATGTGTCATTTGTTCAGTAAAGATGCAGTTTCTTTTATTACAGAGCTTGGCAATGTTGCAGCTGTTGAGTGCGTAGTTCATAAAGAGTAACTTTTCCAAGCTCTGGTCTCAGAAGGAGTCTTAATTTTAAATAGAGTTGGGCAACCTTTTGTGGCATCACGTGCAAGCATCCAAATATGTAGTTTGTGAATTTTTTAGAGGGGAGGGGAATCCCAAAATAACTGGAATTTGCTCCCCGTTTTTATGGGCATGTGTGCAGGATTTTCCAAAAAAAATTGTTTTCCTTTATTACTATCAAATCCAGCATCCTCTTCCCCCCTAGATGGGAAATAGAACCCCCTTTGGGGAAACCTGAAAGCTGGAAGAATGGGTAGACACTGATAGCAGAGCAATCAAAAGGGTTTTAAAAAAACCTCCATCTTGTCTCAAACGCACAGTTTTTTTTTAAAAAAGGTATCAGTTTATGCACCTAGATACCACCAGTGGAGCCTGGTGAGTCTCATCTTGATGGGGCAGTGAATTTGCTCTGGACTTTAGTCCATACTTCAAAGGAGCTGTCTGGGGGTTTTCCGAATTACCCCCCAAAAAAGGTTAAACACCTTGGATTGCTCTTTTAATTTGCATTGCCCCTTGTGGCGGGGGAAACTATCAACCACCACCGACTACTGGTCCACAACTATGAGTAGCCAAATGTACACAAACTAGTCCTTTTTTTTCTGGAACAGCCCTGGTCTGCTTTTCTGTATAAAAGCCCAGTGTACATCAGCAAACCAGAGCTTCTCTTTCTATTTTGTTTTTCTTATAAGTTAGCAGTCATCTGCCAGCAAGAGAGCTGTCTGTCTGCTCCAGTCCCTGAAAAGACACACAAGAAAAGTTTCCCCCCGCTTCCATGCCAGTTTTTTGACAAGTTCCTCTGGAGCTAGTCTGTTTTGGGAAACCCAAAAAAATGGGGGTGAGGGATGGGGGGTGGGCAGGAAATTTTCCAAGAATTTCGCAAGCCACAGCAGCTAAATCTTTCCCAAACCCCCCCCCCAACGAACCCCCCCACTCCTCCAAAATATGACATCAAATGGGGGGGCTGTTTTCTCACTCAAGGGGAGCTGTCCATGCTGTACGTAAATGGCACTTCTCAGCCTTTGATCACGGCTAGCGGAGACGAGCGGTACCCTGGGAAGCACGTCCTGTCCTTTCTGACAGCATGCGCCATACATTTGTAAAAGATGTCAAGCACATATAAGAAATGAAAAGTAATGTTTCCTTTGTCTGGGGAACAAGCAAATTGGGGAGTGGGGAAGGAAAAAGGAGGCAGTGTCGGGCTGGGGGGGCTGTGATGCCAGGTAGGTTCAAAAAAAGCATAAAGGGTTTGAGACGTGTGGTTTTTTTTTTTTTTTTTTGGGGGCGGGATAGTGGGCAGGGTGGGGCGTGAACCTGAAAAAACAAAGGTAGTTTACTGAGAAATATTTTAATGCAATATCCCGGGGGCTTTTTCCTTTTAAAATAGAATGAGAAGGACTTAGGAACAATGGCGTGGTCTATGAAAACTTTAGGGATGGTTTTGGGTGCAAAATTTGGCACAAGGAGTTGTAACGTATGTATGTTTGGAATATTCTGTTTCTTCCAAATGTGGCCCTGGGAATGCAGCTATGACAGAACGTTGTGTGGAACATGTTCTTGGGAGTGGGGGAAATTTTTTGGTGGTAGCACATGATCATGTTTCTGCCCAGGGAACCCAGTATAGATTTTGGAAGTTAGCTCTTTAAAAGTGGGCCCCTTTCCCCAAACCCCCCCCTTTTGGCCCTCTAGCAATCCCCTCAAAAGGAATGGGAGACTGTTATCTGAGTCAAGCCTCAGCAACTGCCAAGCCTTTGGATCCCCCAAACCTGCGTGGATAGATAGGCCTGGCGTGCTAGTCCAGGTAGCCCAGAGGCAAGGGTGTTGTAGAAGCCAGTCAGGGAAATTGAACCTTCATGGGCTTTTCATCAAGATTTTTTTGGGGGGTTTTCCCTTGCCTTGCTCTGAGGCTAAGAGAAGAGAGTGATTTGCCCAAGGTCATTTCATGGTTTTCTATGGCCAAGCAGGGATTTGAACCCTGCTGGAGTCTGATTTAACATTCAAATCACTACCCCAAGCTGGCTTTCCGGTTGTCATTGTCAGTATCTGTCCCACCTTTCTTGCCATGAGCTCAAGATGGAATGCGTGCCTCGCTTCCTTGACTCTTTATCCTCACAACAATGCACTGAAGTAGGTAAAAAAAAGAGAGAGTAACTGGCCCTGAGTCACTCAGTCAATTTCAGGGCTCACTGGGAACTTCAGCCGGGATCTCTCAAGTCTCTGTCTGACACTTAGGGAACGACACCACTCTGGCTCTCAGTGTGGATGCTCTGTAATGTGTGTTTGGTTTGATCACCTCTGCTATTTTGGATGTTTTGGCTTAAGTGTTTGTGTAGCCAAAAAAAAACCCCCCCCCCTCCTGGGAAAAAGGTTATCAATGGTCTCAATGGAAGCCCAGCAGAACAAAACCAAAACTAGGGGAGGGAACATGCCCTTAACAGCCCAGTAAGGACAGAACATGCTCTGTGGCCGTGAAATGCTGACCGTGGGTATGTGTGTGTATATGTACGCAGATGCATGAGTAAACGTGCAAAGCATGTGGCAGGGATGGAATGGAGAAGCTGGAATCCTGCAGACTGGCATTCCACTTTGCCATATTTTTTTGGAGGCTCTGCTTTCTTATATTTTATTGTTGTACCATTGTTTTTTTTTTTTTAAATGGTGTTGTGAAAGCCACCCTGGGAATGTTTCTGGCAGGTCAGGATATAAATCCTTTAAACAAACAAACAGTCTTAAGTTGTCCCTTTCTCCTCTGCTACGGAAGCCTCAGCAAGGGCTTGGCAGCTGTTTCAAGATCACTGATGTGCCATCTCCTTGCAGCTATCACCTTGACTCTGGGGTACACCATGAGATGGCACTGACGAGAGGGACTCAGTGACCTTGGTACAAGGGAGAAGATAAGCATTCAAGAGGAGGGCTTTGTTCAGAAATACAGTCTACTTTCCTAGAACTATTTTGAAGGTTAATCTCGATCCAGTGAATACTCTACTGTTCAAGTGCAGAGGTGGGCAAAAAAATGTGGCACTGGGGCCACCTAAGGGCCCCAAGGGTATTTATGAGGCCCAAACTCCCCAGACCTCTCTTGTCTTAACTCTCCCAAAAGGTGAACTGCATCTCCTGGAAGCCTCAAGAAGTAGCAGTTCCTATTTTAAATAGGCCGCAGAACTCCCCTGTTATGTTTCAGATATAAATGCTGAGGTTTCTGAGCAAGGAATGAACCTCCTGGCCATTTCAGATTTTGCTTTTTGGCCATCTGTGTGGCACCCAGGAAGCCACAGAGACAGAAAATTGGCCCTCAAGCCAGCTCTAGTTGACCGCCATGTAGTTGACCGCCATCCATGTATTAATGTCACCTCCGCTGTTCTGTATCCCATATCCCCACCTCACTTCCTACTAACTATGCTTGTCTTTTCTAGGTGAAAGAGTCTGGTGGCATTTTTAGAGACCAAAAGTCCAGAGTCTGGAAAGCTGACTTTTTTTGGACAGAGGCCATGCTGGATTGGAGGGTGGGGTGAGGGTTCTGGGAGTTGGAATCTTCCAATGTAACTTTTCTGAGTTTATACATTTAGCTTTCATGGACCAGAATCCACTTCAGTGGAGAGATGAAGTAGGACCTCAGTAGGCTGTACTCCATAAAACCTTATGTCAGGGACGGGGAATGTTAGTAGCCTTCCAGATGTTGAACTACCTCTCCCTCCATCCTTCACCAACAGGTTATGCTGGCTGGCCTAGCAACATCTGTAGGGCTGCACATCTCCACATAATGTGCCCACAATATCTTTACTGTTTTCTGGGGCTCTTTGCTAGTAGTCAGACTCGAGTGCTCAGGATTCAAATTCTCACTCGGCTAGGGAGCCCGCTGAATGCCTTTGATGGAATTGCTTCTGTCACCCTCTCTGTCATCTTTCTTTTAACTCAAGTTAATTCTCAAGCTAACTGTGAGAGCAGAGATAAGCTAGTCCAACGTGGACTGTTCTGAGGGCCTTCTCAGAAGGATGGGGTCCAGATGGAACAATAACTCCCTCTCCTTTGGCCTCCGTGGGATCCAGATGGCTGTGAAAACCAACCTCCAGAAGGAATGCTGTAGCTGGTTTTGTGAATGGAATTGGTTGGGAGACATCAAGACATTACTTATTTGTTTGAGAGTATTTATAAACTGCTTAGATCAGAAGTTTTCAGGGCATTGTGCAACAATAAGAAAATATGAAGTAGGGGCAGTACACAGAATTAAAATACAGCAGTGACAGTGTCTGCGAAACAGAGGGCAGGTTGAGACTACAAAAATGGGTGGTTTTCAACAAGAAAGAGAGAAATTGTCGGAGCACCTTGAATTTCAGGGGGATGAATATCTCACACAGTAGGTGCCATGGCGCTAAATACCTTGCTCTGAAGGACTGCCAAGGAGACCGCTTGTGCATGTGGTTCTACCAGGTGTGCCACTCCAAATGATGCAAGGACCAAACGATTCTTAATGGAGAAGGTGTTCTCTCAGGTAACAAGCTTCCAAGTTGTTTAGTGCTGCAATTACAGTTGTGGAAAAGCACAGAGCAAGGGCTCAGCCTCTTTGTGCCATTGCGATGCGGGTTCTTGGGAAGGGCGGCAATAATGGGACTTAGCTATGGCCTCATTCTCCTTCTTGTTAGTTTTCCAGATGTGTCTGCAGATGTACTTCTTACGCGCTTTCCAGAACCTGGGCTATTGTGAAAAATCTGAGGTTCTGTGACCCTTTGGTCTGTGTCAGGTGGATATCTATCCATCCATCTATCTGTGTGTGTGTGTGTGTGTGTGTGTGTGTGTGTAGTCCGATGTCTCTGTCCATGGTATCAAAGGATCTTAGGCTAGACTTGCTGCCCTTCCTAAGATTCCAGTTTACCTTGAGGAAGTCTGAAAGTTCTGGGGGGCTAGTTTCTGATGGGCATGGTAGAGTTGGCACGCAGGAACGAACTCCTCGCGCTTGTACCAATGACTAACTTTCTGAAAGATGGTGGCATGCTGTGCTATTCAACCTTAGCTGCTTAGATCAATATCTGTAGCAGGAGACTGATTTTAATAAAAGGAGTCTCTCAGCATTTCTATCTCTGTGACAGATAGGCCCTGGTGAACATAAATCCTTGCTTTTTGCTGTCAGTCTCCTTGCTTAGAGTGACATGCGTGTCACAGTGCTGAATAGGAAATATTTTGAAAAAAAGTTGGTTAACTGTTCTGTGCATATGGTTGGGAGACTGGTGTTATTCCTATTATCTTGGTGCAGTTCATCCTGGAATGGCGAAGGCCTTTTTCTGCCAAAACAGCTCAGTGGGGAGAGCGTTGAAGAGCAACCTTGCATATCGGTCTGCTCAAGTTGATAGACGAATTTCTTTTCATGAACCTTCATGGCACACACATTTAATTGTGTTACTCTTTGGTGGCTTTGGAATGAAAGAAAAGACTGACTCTTGGAAACCAGTAACCTTGTCTGCTTGGCTGCAACTGAAGCTCACCCTCTCTGAAATGGTTAAAAACAAAAAACAAATAATAAGACGTCCTTTCAGATGGAAGAGCCAGAGGTGTCTGGTTTGATTCTGAGTCTCAGCCAGAGCGTATTTGGCTGGCTTCTGTTAGAACATTAAATGAAAGAAGATGAAATAAAAATGAAGACAATAAGGTAGTATCAGTTTCAAAAATGAACAAAAGAGCTTGGCAATGGAGGCTGGCAGGTAGCAATGCTCCACCTAGATGGAATAGCCAAAGATGTCTGCTTTGATCTTGAATTTCAGCCAAAACTTATCTGGATGGCTTCTGTTCAACCAAATAAATAAATAAATACACTGTTGTACTTATGCTGGTGGTTCAAGATGGTGGAGGCTGTTCTTTTTCCTCCAGCTGTGCAGTGGCATCTGAAAGGCACCTGGGATCACCTCCACAGCTATTCAGTAGGTAGGTGGTAGCAGAGTTGAGTCCAGGTGCCATCTGGGTGCCATAGTATGTCGAAGGAAAAGAGATTGTGCAAGGGGGCTACCTCCTTGTCCAATGGCTGAAAAAAAAATACACCAGCATAATGTTGGTTATGCTAATCTAAGATCACCAATTCTGGGTGTTGTAGTTTAAAAAGTAAATTTTCTGAGCTCTGTTTCAGGCCAACAACCACAGAGAACTGACAAGTACAGGGCATTTAATTTTGGAATGTTATACAATTAAGTGTTTTAGACGCATTTAATATGATCCCATCAAGTCTATTAGGCTTCCAATAATTGGATTCTGGCTGTTCTGATTTGCCTCTGCCCCAGTGTATCCTTTGGCCTCTTGACTACAAAATTTCTGGCTACATTCTGAATAATAGGACGTTTGGTAGAGTTTAGAATAAGATCTGGCTCAGCATCCCTAGCAAAACTGTTTCCCTTTGCCAAGATTAGCATGACTTTCATTAAGCTATACAGCACGTTCCAATTTTAATGGCTTTTGTAGTAACCTCAATAAGGAATAGCAATTTTGGAGACATTAGCTCTATTAAACAGAAGGAAACTGCTTTACACTCACATTGCTAGGCAGAGTAGAGTCATGATGCAGAGATTACCAGCAATGGTAGGGTTGCTAATTCAGGAGGAGAAGAACCAGTTCCTCAGGAGTACCACTCACAGGGCTATTTCAGTATAAGCCCCCTCCCAAGTTTGGACCCCAGCGAAAGAACAATCCATCTTGCCACTAAAGGTCTCATGTCAAACATTCTCACCACAGGGAGAACATGGCTGAGAAGTCATGGTGAAACATCAGCTTCCAGCCTTGATGTCTACCAGGTCCAGCTGTCTGCTCCAGAGCATTGAATGAAATGACTTCTTTCAGAATGTTTGCTAAGGGCTCATTCATGCCGGGACTGGACAACCTGGAAATCCAGGCTACTTGTGTTTACCCTCCTCCTCCTCCATTGGTAATGTCTGAAGATGCCAAGATAACTGCGGGTTTGTCTAGCACCTGGTTAAGGTTTACATGTGTTTAAGGGCTTGGCCTTCTCTCTCTCCCTCTCTGCAAACTGGCACAAGCTCAGGCCTTAATTAGGTTAATAGGATCTGCTACTTAACTTATAACATCTCTGTTGATCAGTTCGTTTAGTCAATGAATTGGTGACCTTTTGGGCTGTTTTACTAATGTTGCTAAGCATGATTGACAGAGCAATTTCCTTCTTGCTGTTGTACAAGACGAGCACAAAGCCCTAATGGGATGGAGTGCTCGGTTTTCAAAAGCTGGAAGCCCGAAGCCAAAGAACTTGCTGGCTAGATCCGTCTGTTACATCTGGCCATCCGCTTTCTCTTTGCCCCTTCCTTTGTCTATCCCTTAAATCTTGTTTATATATTGGGCTGTCTATTGGTCCTTTGGGTCACCTGTCTTTGCTGAACGGGGAGCTGAGGTGTCACCATACTGGACTGGTGATGCCCAAATGCAGCACGGGGCAGAACGACCACTCCCTCCTGTAGCTGGGTGCCACAGCAGCACAGAGACCACTAGGTCTCACTACCCCTAGCTTGAGATCCTTGTCCTTCTCAATTGAAAGCAGTACATTTGGGCATGCAAGATGCTAAAAATACTCCCTGAAACATGAGCATCAGCCTTAGAGCAAGTTAAATCACTCATTAGCTGGGAGGAGTAGCTTTGTACGATTTCAGGCTTTCCCAGGCCTACCTGGAGATTCTAGGGATGCAACCTCGGACTTCCATGTGCAAAATGTGCACTCTTCTACTCGGCTGCGGCTCCTGACCGTGGCATCTCTGCCCACAAGTATAAAGGGATGACGTGGCGACTTGAGATTCAGTGCCAATTATCCTTGGAGACCATTTACATTTTGAGAATGCAACCTGCTCAGTGCCTGCAAATGTAGCCTAGTATTAGCTACGTATCTGCCTTTCCTTCTGGGTCTTAAACCTTAGCAAGAAGCAGAGGGAGAGAGAGAGAATGAGAGAGAGAGAGAGAGAAGTTAATCCACCATCCTTCTGGGTATTGGATTACAGTTCTGCCTCGCTTCTCTGAGTGGGAAGTGCATTTTTGCTAACAATGGTGGAGCCAGCAAGGGACTACTAATCCTACCATACCTGTTCATGGACTTGCTGAAAAGGGGTATGAGCAAACAAATTGCTGGCCAGAGTTTAAATTTAGTTTTATTCAAACAGAGTTAATTATAATCTTCTAGTTAAGTTTCAAGTGATGCCTTCTTATCATGCACTTATTATGGTGGAGGAAATTAATTTTTTTATTCTGCCATAAAGGTGAAGGCAATAATCTGGGTTCAGGGGAGGGATTGCTTTAATAAGATTTAGAAGGGGGACTTTTTTAAAGTAGAAAGGTTCCTTGCTATTGGGAGGTGGCCTTGGTTTTTGTCCAATCTGGACAGTTGTGGTTGCGTGCCTTCTGAGTTATGGCAACTCTAAGGTGAACCTATCATGGGATTTTCTTGGCAAGGTTTCTTCAGAGAGCTGTTTTCTCTGCCCCCTCTGAGGCTGAGAGAGTGTGACTTGCCCAAGGTCACCCATAGCTGAGTGAAGTTGGAACCCTCCATAGTCCTAGTCCCAAGATCAAACCACTACACCCTGCTGGATCTCTTTGGACACATGCCTGACCAAAAGGAACGTCTGCTTCAGAGTTGTCATACAATGGCCCGGTAACTCTTCCATCTCTGTCCTTTTGCTCCTACCCCACCTTTTTCCTTTGGTGCTCCTAAGAGAAGAATCACCCTCAGGATCAGAAGGTGACACACTTGAGGAATGTAAGTCAGTTCTGTCTTTTTGCTCACTTTTCAGATGACTACTCATCTGTTTGAAGCCCCACCCTTAAGAGAAAGGCTTCCATAACTAAGAGCTGGAGAGCCTTGAGGAATGTATTTGTTGAGCCTTGTTGAAAACAGTGGAAGAAGTACCAGAAAGCAAAGGAGCACAGCTTGGTGCTACAGCATAGGCTTCACATGCAGAAAGTCTCAGCACTGTTCCCCTTGGGCTTGGGCTCTACTAGGGACAGTAGTAAAACAAACAGAGACTCTTCCAGAAAGGCTGAGTCAGGCACAGTAAAGTCAAGTCAGATGAAGCAAAGTCCAGGAAAGTATGTGCTACAAACCACAGGTTGCAAGAGACACACCCCCTTGTAGCATGGAGGGGTTGCCTGGAAATCATTCTGTTTTGGGAGCAAAGGAAGGGAGGATTGGGAAGAACAGCCACAAAGCTTGCTAAAAGATGTTGGGGACTGGTGCTTTCTTTTGTTGAGCTGGCAAAGTTTCTTAGGTTTCATCTGTATGCGGCGGCTGTGGTGTGCGGGGAGAAAAAGACGCTGACAAAATATCTAAGGGCACGGGTGCAGCTTTCATGCATTTTTCATTGCCGCACAAGCACTGGCAAAGATAAGCAGGCAGGAGTAAGAACAAAACTTCTGCGGGCAGAAGAAGGAACCTGCCCTGCCAAGGATAACAGACGTCGTGTTTTCAGGCGGTGTGCTTTGGAGCATGGCAGGTCCTCCCACTTCATTTTCGAGTTCTGTCACTGATCGGTTTCTGGTGAGGATGTTGGAAGCAGCATGGCACTGGTTGCTGACGTCATCAAGACCACGGTTCCTGAGGAGCACGATAGGAATGATGGAAGCTATTTGTCCTGGGGTGGCTTACCCTTTGGGAGTATACCCTTCTATTTTTATTTCTATCACCCATCAGCCATTGGTGATGTTGTCGGCGCCAGCAAAGTCCTGTCTAACAATATCATCATGACCATTTTTTTAGAAAAAATACAGTTGTCCCTCCACGTTTTCAGGTTCAGCACTCATGGATTTGATTATTTGTGGTTATTTTATTTTATTGTATTAAAGAAAATTCTCACTCCACGGAAAAAAAAAATGTTCTCTCTAGGAATCTCTAGGTTCTCCGGCTGGAAGTGAACCATAGAGTCATGCTGGAGGACCTAGAGATTCCTAGACAAGTGTTCTCAGATTAAAAAAAAAAGGCATTCATGATTTTTATTTTTATTCATGTTTTTTCCACTTTTGTGGGGGCCTTGTGCCCCTAACCCCTGAAAAATGGAGGGCTCACTGTCTGTTTAGGGTTGCTGGCTAGCTGAAACAACCAGCATTAAATGACAATCCTGCAAGGAAGACTGTGGTCACTCTTGTCCGGTTCAGTCAAGACCCTACCAGACATTACAGGGAGATCTGTTCTCCAAGGTGACAAGGAGCAATTCCCTCCGCCCTTTGTGACAGGGTCTGGTGCCAACCTTCCCTTAGAGTTGCAGGCCAAAATAAGTAAGCTGTATTCAGCAGCAATGACAATAACCAAGAAGGGGGAGCATCTGCAGCATCTGGAAGCACAATTTTATCTCTGCATTTTTGTTTCCAGTGGGAAGACGCCACAGCTGTGGGACTCAAACAAAAGGCCCTCATTGGGTGGTAGCAGTTAGCTGTCTGCATAGTTCCCAGCCTAGAATAAAGCAATTGTGAAAGAAGTAGAGAACAATAAAACAGCTTGGAGAGATGGGGAGAAAACTGGTAACTTCAACTCCCAATTTTGCTGTTGCTTTGGGTCCTGTTCTGAGGAGAGATAGATTAATTAAATAAATAAATAAATAAAGTAAGTAAGTAAGTAAGTAAATAAGTAAGTAAGTAAGTAAGTTCTCTATGCCACCTAGAGGGCACAAAGGGACTTTTCATGTTTTAAAAAAGTTTTAAATTGGGATGGAAGACAAAATAGGACCCCCAGGGAGCTACATAGGTATCTAGTTTAAATGCATCTTAGCATATGAATTTACAGTTTGCCCTCCATATTTGCTAGAGTTAGGGGTGGAGGACCCTCACAAAAGTGGAAAAATGGCAAAGATCAAAGTGTGTGTGTGTGTGTGTGTGTGTGTGTCTGTGTCTGTGGTAATCAAATCTGTGGAACTCAAACCCACAAATGTGGAGCGCCAACTGTGACTACTTTTAACTAATCAAATCTGTTTATATATGCATGGGACAAAAAGACTGTTATCTAAATAAAGACTGTGATGTTCATTTTTAGGCTCTGTATCCCTATGGGCTCAGCATCTGTCTCTTTAGGAGAAGCATTTCTTCCTGTTACAATCCACCCTGAGACCATGGAGAGCAATTGTTAGTTGGAGTAGATGAGACTGGCTGAAATGGACATATAGATCTGTCCTGGTGTAAGGCGTGTTCCTAAAGCTCATCTCCCAACACTGGATTTCAGTATGGGAGCCCGGTCCCTGGCCTGCTTTCTCTCTCCATTCCCTGCACTACATTCAAAACGCTCCTTTCTTCTGGTTAACACTCATCTATATTCCATGTTCCCAATTTGCTTCCCGCCCTTCTTCCATTGCCTTGATTATTTTTAAACGGAACTGGCTGATGCGTCTTTACCTTCTCTCCAAATCTCAAAGCAACCACTATTAGCATAACAGGTGATTTAATAGACATTGCATCATGCTCCCGTAGCTGGATCAGCCATCTCATTTTTCACCACTTCCTCACCAAGATTCATGGGGTGGTTCTGACTCTTGGAACTGAAAAAGAGGGGGGGGAATGCTTGTCTCTGCCAGGATGACAGATGGCTTTTTTAGATGTTCCGATGGCCTCGTAAAATGCTACTAAATTCAGATATCAGATTTAGTTGCAGGGAAATTCTGGGACAAACCTCACCCTGTCTCTTGGGTTTTATGGCGCACCGTATAAGCTCTCAGACAAAATTTGTGCATCGTTCACCTTGACTTATAGCAGGGCTGGGATCCTCCGCCTCACACCCGGCGCTCAAAAGATGCTCTGAATTGCAGTCGCTGGAATGAAATTGAAGTGGGGAGGGGAGTATATGTTTTATATATGATCTTGTAAATCAGGACTTGAGAGATGCGAAATGCCTGGGTAATGGGAAGAAGTAAAGACAATATGCAGTATAACATCAGCACATATGTATTTTTCAGCTGGGTGCTGGGATTCTGGGCCATTCGGGTTGTCAGCAAAGACGACTCTTTCTCAAGGCAAGACATTGAGGAAATGTTGTGATGAATGCCTCACTGTTGTTGTGAGGAACTGATCAATATCTGGCTTAGGGCGATTAAAAAAGGGGCTTTTTCAGTCCAGAGCATAGACTTGCTTGGATTGCAGCTACCAGAATCCCCAAGCCAGCATGGTCTTAATGCAGCACACAGTTTATGAAACTCATGCCTACAAGAAGTGGAGAAGACAATCTTAGGTTACTTCAGAAACAGCTTCATAGAGGATAGAAGCCCATGGCGATAGCATGCCACCACAGCATGTCATGCCTCATGTACTTCTTGATAATATGATAGTGAACCTGCCTTATGCTACAAGTCAATTAGCTCAAGAGCATGTCTTCTTTTTTGGCTCGAGAGTGAAGTTTCTCCCACTCCAAAACAGCTGACAAAACATTTCATTGCATCTCTTTCTCTTCTCTCATTCTGAGCTTCCCCAGGAAACAAGTCCAGCTTGAACCGGTGAAATCTGCAATTTCAGATTCTGCGGTGGCAGCGTGTCACGCCTTGTCAAGGGCTTCTATAAATAGCAAGCCAGTAATGGAGCTGCTGAAATGACCCTTGGTGTCTAGAATGAGGGCTTTGGAGCGGGACAGGCTAGGAGTGCTTTCTGAGAATCCTCTTTATAAATAAAGATGCATAGTAGCCGGCCAGCCAGCCAGTCAGCCAAGAGTTCACCAAGGAGCACCACAGATGGGTGATGATAACAAGCGGGACCAGCAACCACTGTTTTTGCAGTGTGAAGGGATGCTGTTTCGAATTTCGGCAACTCCTTTCCAGTCCCTGTCCAACCAGTCAGCCAGCATGCTCAGTTCCCATTGAACTGTTTTTGTGGCTTCTCCACCTCTTAGGACTTGTATTACCTAGAGATTTTTGCTTGTACTTCGGTAGTCTTTAGGGTTTCCTCAAGGCTGTGGATACTTCCCTGTTGTGTGTGGAGGGTGCCATTTTTGGTCAGCAATATGAATGGCGCTCACAGTCTAGAACTGGCAATGGAGGGAATGATAAAAGTATGGAAAACAAAACCATGCCTGCTTATGGGATC
Source organism: Iguana delicatissima (assembly GCA_948472985.1). Taxonomy (NCBI): domain Eukaryota; kingdom Metazoa; phylum Chordata; class Lepidosauria; order Squamata; family Iguanidae; genus Iguana; species Iguana delicatissima. Next base: position 25,963 of record CAOKZL010000684.1, read on the forward strand.
CTGTTCTGCAAAAATATGAATGATGAGAAGCTGTTAACAACAAAATGATAACATCAACAGCTGTAGCAGGTAGTATTAGCTACAGGGGGTGGGCAAAAGGAGAACATTGCCTCTCAATGCTCCACCCTTTGCTAGGGTTAGGGCCCAGGACCCCTAAAAAAGTAGAAAACTCACAAATACCAAAATATATGTGTGTGTGTGTGGGTAGGAGGCCAAGGTATGGTGGGCGGAATGGGCCCTCTGGGTCCAAACCAAGTCAGGGAAAGGAGAGGGAAAAGGGGTAGCTCAGCATTTTCCTTCCACTGCTGGTATTTCATGGCCAGACAAGCCCCAAAGACTCTAATGCCACCACTTACTCGTTTCTGTAAAGGAAGGAGTAAAAAACAAATCCCATACACAGGCTAGAGCTGCCGTGCTAATTTTCCCCCAGTGTTCCAGAGGTAGTGCAATGATGGGGAATTCTGGGAAATCATAAAGGGCACCTCTGAGCTGCCTGGGGTTGATTGGAACGGTGCTGCCATATGCTGTAGAGGCTGGCTGGTGAGTCTGCTGGAATCAGGTACTATTGGGGTAACGAAGAGGGTTACCAAAGGATACTGTTGAAGGCCCCCTGAGACATGGAAGCAAACCTGTAGATAGTTATGGGCACCTGGACTTGGTACCAGGTGCTTCCTTGTACCCATAAGTGGAGAAGAGAGCCACCTGCTATGCCAAGGCCTTGCACTGGAAATGTAAAGCCAGAGCTTATGGGGAAATGCATGTGAAAATATATATTTTTAAAAATAATTGTGAAGTTTTTTTAAACGACCTTTCTAGAGAAGGTGGCCCTTTGTTCATTTATACACACACAAAACCCCACCCAGTTTTATTTAAAAAAGATCAAAATGGGAATTGGAGGAGCGGGATGACTAGATTTGATTGAAATGCAGGAGAGAATTGAAGTAAGAGGAAATGTCACATGAAGCAAGTGAAAAATAAATGGGTTGAATTTTATAAAAGGAAGGCGGAGCGGGATTGGAGCCAAGTCCAAATGACAGACCTAGTGAGCAATTTGGCAGGGAAGTCTGAGGGAAGGTAGTTTGGAGAAAATAAAAGGAAAGCCTTCTTGAAAGCAGGCTGAATATTATTTTGGTTTTTTCCTCTCGGCAAAGTCTTTGCTGGCACCGTCTGAGACATCGCTGCTTGTAACAGGTGCCACCGAAGTCTTAATTGTTTCAGGGGATGCAGCTCTGTGCATCTGCTCTTCCTAGTAATGCTGAGCATTCAATTGGCACCTTGAGATTTAGAGGCAGACAATACAAAGTTTGACCTTAATCTGTCGGCGGGCCTCTGTGATCACTCTGCAATATGGGCTTCCTGAGCTTGAAAATAGCAATAAACAATAGAGCTGGCTTCTGAGCACTTGGAGTTCCAAGGAGATGTAGTGACAGAAATTTGCCGTCAAATGCAGATTCTTGACTTTTTGGGGGGTGGGGGCAAGGGAGTTGTAAGTATGCTGGGAGAAAGGGGCTGTGATTTTGGGCCATTTGCTTCTTCTTCCCTCCCCAAAGTTGCTGCAGGAGATTGGAGGATCCTCTGTGACAAGTGTGATGGTGGGGAACCTCTCTTCAACTCAGGGCAGAATTCAATTTCAGAGGAATTATTGGGGGGCCATAGATGAAAGGGTAAGCCCCAGATTACCAACACATTTTAAATCAGTGCTTTCACTGCCAGTAACTAAGGCCATTTCTGCATAAAACCTTATTGCCATGATGATCTGTGGCAATCCTGGCATGGGAGTGGTTTTTCCATTGCTTCCTTCCACACAGCGGCAGAGGAGTAGCAGCATTGACGTCGCTGCTCCTTCCACATTAAGGCATCAATGGCAATGCCTTCTTGCTGCCCTTTCTCCACCCCGTGGCACCTGATTGGTCACCTTTTTCTGGGGCTTTTTTTCTGATTGGCCGGTATCAGGCGCATGTGTGCGTCCGGCTCCCAGATTGACCATGGGAACTGGTGCAATTGGGGAACTCCACACAAACAGGAAAGGGGACGGTCACATGATTGGGAGTCATTGACAGGGAAAACCCATCAGTGATTTACTCCATGATCGTGCTGGCGGGCAACAGGAGAAGGACGGGACCATAATGACATCTTATGGAAGCATTGTTGCAGTCCCACTCCTCTCACGTTCCCATGCTGGGACACAGGCCTCCTGCGGGAAGGGTCTAAATCTTAGGAGGGGCATTTCAAATGGGGGGAAGACCCTTTTCAAAGCTGGGGAGTCCACCATGCTCTTGGGCTTTCTTTCTTCCCTCCCTGCCACCTTCTTCTTGTCTTCCCTCCCTTTCTGTTTCTGATCCCTTCTTCCTCCTTTCCCAAAGTGAGGAGGAGAGAAAGAGGCAGGTGCCGTATGCCTTCTTCTGTCTGATTTCTCTCCACCTTTCTTCCTGCTTGGAGGAGAGCTTGCCTCAGCTGCTTTGGTGAGGGCTAAAAAAAAAATAAAAAAAAATAAAAAAGTCAAAGCTTTTAAAAAAAGAATTATGATAAAAGGTAGTCTTTCTTCTTTTCACACAGAGGGGGTTGGCCTTTGTGACAAGAGAGGCGGGAAAGTAACATTGCAGCGCACGCGCCCCTCTCTCTCACTTTTTCTACACACCGCAGTGTGCCTTTCTCTGAAATGACAGCTGCTATATTAATTACAAAGATTTTGCTAAGATGAGTGGTATAGTTTATGGAAATGGGCTGCCAAGGGGTATGCAAGTGAAAAATGGTTGGGCGCCATTGCACTGGAAGATGATGTCGAGGGGAGGGGATGTGGCCTTCCAAGGGTTCAAATTGGGCCCTGGGGCTTGAGGTCCCCTACTTCAGTAGGGGTGCTGGGGGCTCTGTGGGGATAGGAAGAGAAAAACAGGCAAAAATTGCCACTTTACTTTTCCAGTGGGAAATTCCTGTGGATCCCTGTTTCCTCATGTTTCCTCTAAGTCCTTCCATCCACAACAGGGGAAGCTAGATCAAGAGTGTATGTGCGCGTATGTGTGTGTGTGTGGGGGGTCTTGTGTCTGGGTCAAGTTAGTATGTCACAGGAGGCTGGCATTGCCAAGGACAGGCCTTCTTTCATTGAGTATAAAGTGTTGTTCTGCTCTTAAGAAATAACTTTCCCAGAGTTCTTCTATATGCTTTGCAGTGTCTGGCTTGCAATTACTTTGCAAGAGCCTCCATGGGGATTTTTTTTCTTTTCTTTTTTAAACAAAAAAAACACCTTTTGGTTTCATTTCTCTCTCTTCCCTTCTTTTGCTTGCAGTGGTGGAATGCCGAGGAGGAATTGTGGATAGCATGCAACGGTTTGCAAGTTTGCCGGTGTACCTCCCTGCGAGTTATAGCATTTCCAATGCTAATGTTTCCTTCTTCCTAAAGGAAACCAACCAGGATATCATGAGGAACGCTAGCTTGCAATCCCGAACGGAGCCTTTCCTTGTCTATAGAACCAACAGCTTGCCGGGCTTAAATGCTACCTATGGCCCCTTTACTGTGGAGCAAACGGTGCCTCCAAATCTCCTGCGGACATCGGCTTTGTTCAGTTTTGCTGATCGGTTCACTTTCAATTGGAAGTTACAGTCACACATCATTGACAGCTCCGTATATTCCAACAGGCCCAAAGTCCAAGCTTTGTTCTATGTTTCTGGTAAAGACTGGGAAGACTACGATCCTTCTGAGATCCTGCCCTGTGTGCGGATGGTGGCCTTCCAGGAGGATAGGGTAGCTGCCAGCAGCTGCCGCTTAGAAGGTCACTTGGGGTTATGTGTTGCAGAACTGGAGTTCTCCCCAAGTTGGTTCAACCCTGCCTTGGCCACTGCACTGCCGCCATCCCCCCCAGAGTTTCAACAGATGGCAGATTCCTTGGAAGGGACCACCGTGGAACTTTTCTATTGGGTGTATTCAGCGGAAGGGGAGTGCTCTTCAGAGGACCAAAACCCAGAAAGCTTTCTGCACCCCAAGGGCCAAGAGGAAACACAGCTGCCTTTGGTGTCAATGGAGAGAATTGGGAGTATTATTCTTTATCCGACTCAAGACAAGCTGAAGAAGTCTGTCCTGAATCTTGATGATAACCTTTTGCTCTGTTTACCGCTCAGCCCAGTCAAGGAAGGGGACCTTGTTGTGTTTCATGTATCTCTTGCCAGTGGCTCTCTAGCAGATCAGTTTACACTAAGGTAAGTGTGGTTGTAGTATGTGTGTGTTGAATATCCACTGCCATATATTCACATATCAGAACCTCTGTAGGGCTGGTTTATGAGATGTGTCAAAGACAGCAAAACAAGACCAAAGCCTGACACCAAATGTAACTGCCAACAAAAGAAAGAAAGTCAGGAAGGAAGCAGCATCTTTTATGAAATGATATTTATCATTAAAGAATAAAAGTAAGCATACCTAAACTAGTATAAATCATAGCCAGATTTCCATAAATTGGGGCAGCTAAGCATATATACATAGCACTCCAGTCTACTTATCTAAAGCTTACCTGACCCATATTAACAAAGGAGGCATGCACACAGTTCAGAAGTGTAAACCAGCTTTACATAAATTGCTGCAAATACAGATGTTTTGTGCAAACCAGTACCAGCAAAGGAAACACACAAACATTCCATAAATCTAAAATGGCTTGGCATGGATTATTACAGATATACATTGGCTCAAGCAAAACTTCTGTATCGATTTCCAGAAAACATTCCTTATGGATAAACAAATACTGCTTTGTTGATAGGCAAATATTCTTGCCTTGCCGGACTCTTTCCAGTGGCACATCTTTTACATTAGACTCCTGTTTTCAGTCAACTATTGCCCCCATCCACTAAACCCATCTGGGGTATCTCCCCACTATTGTATTACATACTGTTGCTTTCCTGCCTTTGTAAGTTTTGTTGGTTATCGTCCATGTCAACCAAAGAATGTCATCCATTGGTCTCTGGTCTAAGCTGAGTTCTGGAGCCCTGCAGAAAACGTTTGCAGCCAATTCCAAAGGTAGCGGGCACAGGACCAATAAGAATGCGCTTGGTTCTTGGGCTTATTTTAATTATTTAATTTATATTTCACCTTTCTCCCAACACTACACATTGCTTGGCTCCTTGTTAAAAGCAAGATGATTATTTTGCTCTCTCGGGTTGTGTGCACACAGAGACAACAGTTCTGGGTTTCCAGCATACTCTGGTATAATCAAGATACGGGAGCTAAGCTGGGGCCAATAAGATAAAGGGTGAGACTGTGAGGAATGGGACTAAGCAAACAAAGGGACCTATGCAGACAGGAATTGGCTCAGTTCTCATTGGCTTTTACCAGAAAGCAAAGAAGTGCTGGCAAGGTGGTCTCTGGAGGGAGGGGTGCGTGTGCTAGGTTTATACAAAACTGATTGTACAGCATCCAGCTTGTTTTACCTAGTGGTGACTGGAGGAACTTTGCTGACAGGGTAGAAGAAATGCCTAGCAAACTCTCACCGTAACATAATGTGGTTGAGACCATAGTCATTACACACGAGTGATAGACACTGTGGTACAGCAGCCTCAATGAAGACCTCTGTTTTGGCAATTCAGCCAAATCTTCATAGACTCGAAGGGAGCAAAGTGGTCTGAGTGGCTGAAGCGGAGCATCAGTATTAAGGAGGGGCTGAAATGAGCAGTTTTGTTAATGGTGGTTAAAGACAGGTGCTCTAAATTAAGTCTTTTCTTTCACCGCAAGAGTGATTCTTCCCCCCCTTATGGCTGAAGCTGGTGTATACACTGAAATATCTCACACGGGGCGGGGGGTGTTTTGGCATACCTGATAAAAATCCCTTGATGCACATTTGCTGGGTTGCTGTTTTTGTTTTTTTTGTTTGGAACATTCTGTTAGGCCATAAAAGTGTGCCAAAGAAGCTAAATGACCCTTGGCAATTACAGTGATATATGATAAGCACTTTAGCATAGCTAAGGAAATTAACCCCGGGAGCAGGACTGGATGCCACTTTCTCTGTTTGGATTCAGATCTGTAGGCTGAAACTTTGTTATCCATTCCTGTTGAGACATCTTATGTGTGAGTCTGCTTCTGAAAATTTCTATGTCATCTTTCTTCCAATATGGTACTCAAGATGTATGCATATATAGGTCATCACTAGCACTTTGGATTGTGCCTGGCAACGGACTGGTAACCAGTGAAGGTGTTTCAACTGGACAGTTGTATTTTTCCTGTAAACAGCCCCAGTGAGCCACATTTTGAACCCACAGTGGCTTCTGAGCAATTTCCAAAGGCAACCACATACAGTGTTGCATCCCAGTAATCCAAATGGAATTTATTTTTTAGAAGGGGGCAAGGTTGGGGTTAGCCGTCTTTTAAGGCCTAGGGGCGAAAAGTTCTTCTGCTGACATCTTCATTTACAATTGGATCTGTGTCCAATTTTTGGTGCAGAGGGAGAACTTTTTTGTCCCATGGAGCAAGTGAAGTGGGTGGATGCATTAAATAGAAACGAAATCCAGGCTGTGATCATTGCGGCAAAGCACCAGCCTACGCACAGTAAACAGGGGCCACTCATCACAGCTATAATGAATGATAACACAAACATCCTAGCGTCGATCATTTAATTAAGAGATGTAGTGGGACAGCAAAATATAATCACACTTGAAGATGGACGTATTCATTGCTCAAAGAACACATCAGTAGCCCGAACGGTCTCATTTCGGGCACATTTTTCAGCCAGCCGTCCTGTATTATTTGCATGACTCCTACTGTACCCTTAAGTGGCAGCATCTCAGTTCAGAGCTGCACAACTCAGGCAGAAATTGGAGCTCAACTTCTGGGGGAACAAAAGGCCAAGAGGTAATTGGAAAGTGTTCCATGCTGAGAAAAACGATAGACGCTTGGGAAGGAAAGAGTTATAACTGGCAACTTCAAGAGAGACACGCTGTGCCTAGTTTTAGTGCCGTGTGTCTCAAAGCACAGGGACCAATGATATTCTACTTATTTACCTACAGATTGCCTCTCAACTTTTGTTTTAAAAAAGGAACTTGAGACAGTGTATAGTGGAAACGTCAAAAGGAGGAGGAGGTAGTGATGATGATTGATGGTGATGGTGGTGGTGGTGAAGATACAGCTCGGCCACAAAATGTTGCAGAGTAGAGTCTTCCTGCTTAGGAAGCCAGCCAGTCGACTGTGGAATTTGTCAAGACTTGCAATACTACCTCTGCTAGTTCTTTCTTCCAGAATCATACAGCATTCCATGGTGACTGAGTGTGTTGTGGCCCCACTGAGCTGTTCCCAGCTTCTGCCTCCCTCTCGAGTGTGGGTGGTACCATTGTGGTGCTCAGAGGACCCTTTCTGAGCTGGGCACCTTCCTGATGTGGGGTTGGCATGTGGAGAGGGCATCAGACAGGGGCCTTCAGTTTTTCTAGTGCTGTGGTCTCCTCAAGGGGGGCACTCTCTGGCTGGTGATCTTGGGAAGGCTAGTGGCATATTCTAACTTCCTTTAACCCCTTACACATACTTAGGCTAGTGACAGGATTCTTCTTCTCTTCTGAGGTCTGACCTGGCCTGGTGGTTGAGTGCCTTCAGGTCATTTCTACCATATCACTGTATTTTGTTGGCAATATTTGTTCAGAGGAGGTTTCCCTTTGCTTCCCTCTGGGGCTGAGAGGATGTGACGTCCCCAAGGTCATCCTGTGAGTTTCTGTGGCCGAGTGAGGATTCAAACGCTGGTCTCCAGGAATCCTGACCCCAAACTCAAACCGCTGCACCACACTGGCTCAGAGCTGGTTTTTAGAAGGGCATTTTTCTCTCATCTCTGCCTCTCATCTTAACCCTAATTTTAATTCTGTCCCACCAAAACCCTGAAGCTGGCACTGATGTAGCCATTCCCTCCAGTGTCCAATGCTTGTTCTGGGCTTTTCGCAAATGTGTAAAATCCACAAAGAGTTGTCTTGTTGATAATGCTCATTGTGGTTAGCAGGGATTCTGCTCCAGCTGATGAAACCCCAACAGGATGACAGCAGTCTGCCAAAAGCCTTTTAGACTGGGCGGGCTACAGTACAGGCTGGGAAAAAAAGACAAAAAGAGAGAAAGAGAGAGCATTTCCCCATGAGAATTTTCAGTGTCGTCAAGTCTGCAAGGGAGAATTTACTCAACATGACGTATATACATTTAACACAGAATTACAGAGGGAAATAAAAATCATTGTAGCTCCGACATCTAATTTATACAAGTTTCCTCATGGGCTCTCCTTATTTTTTCAGTCCATTAGTAATGTCCATAAAGACCCAGGAGGTGTTTTATATATAGAATTTCTCTGTCTTTCAGTCAGATATATATGCAGGAGTATGCTTGCCTTGGGAGACTGGGTTTTTCCCTTTCCGAGTATAACTGATTGTTTTTAATCATGCCTGTTGTATAAGTGGAGTGTAATGTATTCCATTCTGGGTAACACAAGGTTATAGATCAAAACCGAGCTCCCCGATGATGGTGAGTTCTCATATTTTCTCTGCGGTACAAAATCCTGTCTCGTGCACGAGATAATTTGGAAACAAGTGAAGGACATTTCAGATTGGGGCAGCGTGATGGTCTAAATGTTGTCAAACTGCCCTTTCTGGCATTCTGTCCATTGGGTCTGCTGGCTGGGTTTAACGGGTGTTGTAATTTTGTGCAGAGGAAAATTAAAATTTAAATGTAACTGGGAGACCTAGATTAAGCTGAGACTTGCTGTATGAGCCTGGATCTCTCATGGCCTTCCAGCTTAGCCTACCTTGCAGTGTTTTGGGGGAAGTTTGGCTAGATTCTGTTTGGTACAACATCTGCCTAATGAACTACTGTCTTCAATTTACTAACAGGCACCACTCATGAACTCGAAAGGATTTATTTTCCCTGACAGCAGCAACATCTGGAGAGCTACATTTTGGCCACTCTTCATCCAGATCAAAGAGCGGGGAAAGTCATTCAGCCCAAGGACTGAATTCCGTTTCAGTTTTTGGGGGCCATATTCCAGTGGCAGGCAGTGCCAAAGGCAAATATACATTTGAGCTTAAAGCAGTGGTTCCCAAACTTTGGCCTTCCAGGTGTTCGGGCATCAACTCCGCAAAGCCCCAGGCAGCTTGGCCAACAGTTAGGTATTTTGGGAGCCAAAGTCCCAAACATCTGGAGGACCAAAGTTCAAGAAACACTGCCTTAAAGTTTTGACTGCTAGTAACTAAATCTTGAGAGCCAGCGTGGTGTAGTGGTTTGAGCATTGGACTATGACCCTGGGGACCAGGGTTTGATTCCCCACTTGGCTGTGAAAACCCCTGGGTGACCTTGGGCTCATCACACACTCTCAGCCCCAAAAAATTCCATGATGGGTTTGCCATAAGTTGGAAATAACTTAAAGGCACATAACATCTACTGTGGCTGGTAGGAACAATTGGACTTAAGCCACTGTTTTCCACCTGGTTACCTTTCAGCCTTTCCATGCCATCCATGAGTGTGTGCTGAATATGTGGAAGGAGAGTGAAATCAGCTCCACCCTGAGGCCTCCATTCATTCAGCAAAAGGCATGAAAGGGCCACCTGTGTGTAGGATTTTCTATGTGACAGAGAATCCAGCACAAGATGAGTTGCTGGAATGTGTCTGGGATTGCAATTATGACCTGCCTGAGCTTTGACATCAGCCCTGAAACCAGCTCTTGGCATTGTTGTGAAGGGTTTGCTGTGCATGAACGTAAAGGTCAGGGCTTTTTCAGTGGTGGCCCCATGACTGCCAGAGCCTTCTAGTTAAGCGCTGTGCTGTGCCTCTGTTCTAACCCCCGCCCAAGAAGTGCTGTTTGTTCTGGTTATGTCGTGGAGGTTGACTGATGAAAACAGTTTGGCTGCCATGGCAGCTTTGTTGTCGCTTTGAAAAAAAAAAAGGCCATGAAAAACATACAGTTTTCCTTTTCACTGCAGCGCTTGGTTTTTAATGGTCTTACTTTAAACTGTGTTTTTATGCCCTTATTTGATGCATTTTTATGTATTTTTAATGTAAACTATTCCGAGTACAAATGTAGGGGAGCGGGATAAAAATAAATGATTATGTTCTTTTATTTACTTTAAAGCCCTTTCCCTACCTTCTGCCACGTATGCTCTGGATGAGGCCAGTAACAAGGCGCCTTTCCTCCCCAGAAGAAGAGTGGGCAACATTGATGGGGCAGGAGACCATTTTTCTACACCAGGGCTCTCTGGGGGATGCTTGGGCTGCCAAAAATAGGGGAAAAAACTGGGAGCAGCTGGAAGTCTGATTTTGGTTTGGAAAAAGTGGGCACTTTTTAAAATGTTAAACACTGCAGGGGGGCCTTGTGACCTACTTAGAAGGTGACAGGAGACTTCCTGGAAGTTTCGAGTAGAGGACGTAATCCCCCGCCCTTTTTTTGGCCAGAAAAAGATTGTTTGGGGGTTAGGGGCTCTGCATGCTGGCTCCCTGGCCCTCACTTTGCCTACTCCTGCCCTATAGTGAAGTTGTGTCCCACTTTATAAGGAGCAGTCCTCTATTACTCTTGGAGTCAGGTTAATTTTCTTATTTGTTTGTGTACGAGTTACAGGATCCTCTTCCTTCCCCAGTCTATCCTGAGAGAAGCCCTCTGAGATAGGTCAGGCTGGGAAACTATAGCTTCCCAACCTTGGCAGCCCCTTTCCATAAATTGTACCCCTCTTCTGCTGCCACATTCTTTCTTTGAGGGGAAAAAGAGCCCCCCGCCAGAAAGTTTCTGTGAGCTCTTGGCAGTTTCTAAGCAGAGATTGGGAAATGTTGGATGTTTCTAAACAGAGGTTGGAGGACCACCTCTCAGAGTATTTCAGATGTAAATTCTTGCATGGCAGGGTATGTGTGTGTGCTTAGATGTCCTTGTTTCCTTCTTCTTTCCATCTCCCTAATCCTTTGAGTGTTTCTTGAGCTATTTGTCCCTTGACTGTAGTGGTGTCTGGTGACTCCATTGGGCTGTGCAACCACTCTGGGCTTGGATCCAAACTATCAGGAAGCTATGCAAGGTGCCAAACCCTATTCCCTAAACAAGGCTCGGCATCTTAGAGAGATCCTTTAAGATGCAGAGTGAAAAGCAGAGCAGAGTGAGCAGTCCACTGATGGTGGAGTTGCCAGACACTTCTGCCCAGACCTCTCTGTCTTGGCTGGCAGTGGCTCGCCATAGGTCTTAGAATCATAGAATCCTAGAGTTGGAAGAGACCCTAGGGGCCATCGAGTCCAACCCCCTGCTATGCAGGAACACCCATCAAAGCATTCCCAACAGATGGCCATCCAGCCTCTGCTTAAAAACCTCCAAAGAAGGAGACTCCACCACACCCAACCACACTCAAAGCTCTTCTGTCTTGATCAGAGTGATACCCCTTTCTGTTCAACAAGTACCTGATCCTTTTAATTAGAAGTGACAGGGACTGTGGATCTAGGCCCTCTTCAATGAACATCGGCTGTACTCCAGCATAGACTTCAAGCAGGCATTTGAACAGACATAAATACGGTCAGTCCTCCACAGTCACAAGTTTGACTTTCACGGATTTGATCATTGATGAGTTTCTCCAGCCCCTGCCCACCCACCTCAAGCCCTTGCTGGGGGAATGTTCCCTCTTGGTGGCTCCAATCAGGTCATACAGTCATTTAAAAACCCACCTCTGGTCCTCTTCCTCTTTCACCTGCTGCCTGCCCGGCTAAGGATGGCTCACAGCCCAATTTTTCAGCACCATAAACCCTCTCCTGATGCTCTTTGTACATCCCTGGCAAGATCCCAAGGAAGGAGATGGGCAAGAGAGAGGAAGTATAGGGCTGTCATGCCCACCCAACCCGTTTCCCTCTCCTTTCCCTGACTGGGTTTAGACCCTGGGTGCCCATTTTCCCCACCGTGACTTGGCCCCCTTCCCACAAACACACACACACACATTTTCATCTTTGTGTTTTTTCCCCACTTTTGCTGGAATCCTGCATCTCTATCCCTAGCAAATGTGGAAGGGCAACTGCACTTCCTCCCGTGTCTTTATCCTGGTTATGTTGTGAGAAGAAGGGTTTTGCTCCCGTCTCACCTCCTGAAAGCTCTAACCATTTTTTTTTAAAGAAAAAAGTCTCCAGAAAAAAGTATGACAACATCTTCTGGAATACCAGCGAATACCTGTAGTTAGGTTCTCATTGCAGTTTTGTACCAGATGCCACTTCTTTGCTTTTAGTGGCACAGTCTCGCTCCATGTTCTTCCGTTTCGTTTGTTGCTCCTTTTGCTGTTGGTGGTTGACCTTTTTTAAAAAAATTTTTAAAAGATACTTCTGTAACAAAAACACTTCTTTTTTTTTAAAAAAAAGGTTGTAGTACATAAATGGGAGAAAAAAACTTTTTTTCTTTTAAAAAAAATCTCATCTGTTACCAAGGGATTCGATGTACTTTGCCATCACGTACTGTAACAGCAATATTGGACGCAGTGTTCTGTGTTGGGATAATTTTTGCTTTGATTTTTTTTTGAAAAAAACCCAGTAACAGGTTTCTAGTGCATAGGGCTGTGACGAAGGAACTGAAAGCATGAGGGGGGTGTTGAAACTGAATGAGATTTCAAAAACCCATTGCGGGGAGGAGAAAAGGATCTTGACTTCAGTTCCCTTCCTCTGGTTAGGTGGAGCTTACTTACCCTGTCCTTGCTGTACAGATGAAGCCTTTGAAAAATATTTGTGTGCTAAAAAGAGGAATGACAGCAGCCAAAGGCCCATTTGGCTGCTATAATCCCTGCTAAATGTTCCAGATGGAAAGTTTTGGTGCTGAGTAAGGGGGCATTTTAATTGTTCGATCATTCTCTGGCTAAGAAAGCTTATTTCCTCTCTTAGCATTCTCTCCCCCATGCCCCCACCCTATTTTCTGAGGATTTTCCCCCTCCTACCACTTGTATAATAGGAATAATCTATGGCTTTGTAGCAGTTTCTCGATAAATGGCTTTTAAGATTGATTAATGACCAAAGCAAAGCAGAGGCGCTTAATCAATCTCAGCAGACGTTTATTGCTTTTGCATGCTGCAGAGTGGGCAGTGGGGATTATGTCTTAATTCAACGGTGTGCACATACACCATGGTAATGAACACATTCTGTGGGAGTGGGGTGGGGAGAGGGAAGAGACACTAAATTTAGACCAAGACTTGGGAATTCAGAACCCTCTCACAGAGAAATGGTAATCTTTGGCCCATGGGACAGATTTGGCCACACAGGGCTCCCTCTTCTGGCCCGTCAGTTTTTCTGCTCTTATCTCTGATCACTGATTGAAGATAAGAAATAAAGGGTTCAAAAGCCTGCAAAGCCGTTGCATGGATTGAGCTAGGTGTGCAACCCAGGAGGTTCTTGTATGGAAGAGAGCCTTGGTTTTCCACTTGAATGTCGATGAAAATTGCAACAGATGACGTCCCTGTAAGAATAATAATATCGACAACGCTTCCTTAAGGACTGAAAGAAAACAGTGCACATAATGAAGGCATGGAGTTTCCTGCCGTTAAGATGTAGCGATTCCTGTTCAACCTCTAAGACTTACTAGCTAGTTCACTCCTGTCCACAGCCACTCTGAGTGAAGTCCCATTGAGGCGAATGGCTCTTACTCCTAGGTAGGCATTTCAAGAGTTGCACCTCAGCCACTACCTCCCACCTTAACTGATGAGTTTGTTGCTGGGACAAAAAAAAAAAGTACATTAGAGAAACTATGTATGGATGTAAGGGGATGTATGTTAGGGAAACAGTGAGCTCCTGGAAGAAAAATGGGAAAAACCTAGATATTTGAAGGAATAAAAAAACTAACTGAGCAGGCAGTTCAAGGAACATTACAACATATGCAGTCTATTAGACTGCTCCATAGCGTACAGAATAATAGTCAAATATTTGTAATGTTAATGAACATGTGGACATGGTTTGTGAACTCTTCCTTGCTGGATCCATTCAGAAGTTATAAATATATAATGCAACATGCATACAGCATGGGGGGAAAAAACCAGAAGCTATAAAAATGCAAATAGAATCTTTGGGTGTTGGGTGTGGGCTGGTGTCGATGGTGTGCGTGCGCCTATGCGTGAGTGAGACATGGGGTTATTTTTCAAGAGACATTACATAGGAATTGTCCCTTTGCTATCAGCTGGCAGCCTTGCGTAAAACCATCTGAATAATGGCTTTCTGTGCTAAGAGGATAATTTATGATCTTGCCAGGGATGTACAAAGAGTATTTAACTCCATTAGGAGATGGAAGAGGCAAACTTAAAAGGGGAGGGGGAAGAGGGAATGTTTTTGTGTTGCATCACAAAAGGGAATCTTAATGAACGTGGCTGGCAAATGTGGTTGTGTTGGAGAAATGGGACCCCCCCAGACATATTTGCCTTCTGAAATGCTTCCCCCCGACAAATGGGTTCTAGGATGAAACAGCCTTCTCCTCAATGCTGCCCCCATCCACAATTCCATCTTCAGGTGCAAAAACTCAAAGGAGCCCTTTTGCTGACTTTCTCCTTTCTGAGGAGAAAGCGGTTGAGCTCAGCTTTGGCTTTGGGCAGGGTTTTCAGGAAGAAGTGCAAATTTTCTTATCCCTGATGAGATTTTTCACATTTTAGGACTCTTTTTTCCTTTACAGGAAATTTGCTCAAAAAATGCATTTTTGCGTGAAAAGTTTGCTTTTATTTATTTATCATTATTTATTTGGAGTATTTATACCCCACTCTCCATATTTATACCCGCAAAGGCTCTCAGGGTGGCTTGTTGTTGCTGCATGCCTTCAAGTTGTTTCCAACTTATGGGGGTCCTAAGGCCAACCTATCATGGGATTTTCTGGGGCTGAGAGTGTGTGGTACACCCAAGGTCACCTGAGTGAGGAATCTAACCCTGGTCTCCAGGGTCCTATTTCAATGCTCAAACCACTATACCATGCTGGCTTGCTAGTATAGTGGCTTGCAAATTGTTAATTTGACAATTTTTGCCTCTGTTGGGACCAGTGGAGAGGATGTGTGTATGTGTGAAAAGGGACGGAATGAAAAAGAAAACCAAAAAAGAGGACCTCCCCCACTTGGTGGTACAATCTCAGCAGGACTTGGGTTTTGCCGTTTTCTCTGCCTCTGGTTCTCTCTCCCCTTTCTCTATAGGATTGTTCTACCTCTTGTTGTTGTGGGGTGGTATGCCTTCAAGCTCTTTCTGACTTATGGTGACCTTAAGGTAACCCTATCATGGGTTTTTCTGGGGCTGAGAGTGTGTGACGCACCCAAGGTCACCCAGTGGGTTTCCATGGCAGAATTGGGAACCAAACCTTGGTCTCCAGGGTCTTAGTCAAATGTTCCAGCCACTACATTGGCTCTCCTACCCATCACAAAGGGGCAAAACCTTGAAGAACATTGGCCAGATGCTTCCTGGAGAAGATGAACTTTGAAGGAAGCAAGAGGGAGCTCATTGCTGAGGTGTTTGGGGGAGCAGTGCCCCAGTTTATTTATGCTGCGAAGGCAGGAATGGAGAGATCTCTGAAAAGTGTGCCAATATGATGCCCTCCAGCTGTTTTATGTAACAAGTCCTCTCATCCTGAGTTCTTGGTCATGGTTGCAAGGACTGATGGCACTTCTTGCCCAAGACATCAGGAAGGCACCACACTCGGGAAGCCTGATATTTTGAGTGGAGGGCATGTGGATAGCATGGCATCTTACAAGAACATACTGACTGAAATGTTCTTGGAGCTGTAGTCCCCCACTGTAACTTTTTCCAAGCTCTTCCCATGCCTGATTTATCTGTCATCTGCCTACATTTGCTTCCTCTCTCTAAGTAGCACTCATCTCTCTCTCTCTGCAGAAATAGGCAATTAACCCTTTGCCACCGGCTTGCAAAATAATACATCCATGTGTTTTTCTCGTCAATGTTGAAGATGACACTGAATTAGGATGAGGTGTACAGTATTACAGGGGTGTTACCTTGTATGGATCATTCTAGCTGGCAGAAGGGGTGATATTAGGAATTAATATTCATAAACATGTCCGGGTGTGTTGACAGGATAAATATGTGTATAGCAAAGGGAGGAAAGAAGAAGAAGATAAAATGTTGACTCTCTTCTTCCTCTAGATTTTTCTTTAATAATGAGAGGTCTGAAATGACCCAGAAGGTATGACAAGACTTTAGTGTTTTTTAAAAAAACGAATTCTTTATTGAATGTTTTGAGATGATTTAAATGTTAAAAAAAAAAGGCAAAGAACAAATATCTTATTAGCTGTGCAGAGGAGAGAGGAATTCTTAAGAGACTTCTCTGTGAAAAGACTGTATTTAAGAAGAAAAAAAATGATAATGCTTGTTCCTGCAACTGTGGCCTTGGACAGCTGCTCTCTCTTGGCTTAGCCTACCTCTCAGAGCTGCTGTGAATGGAATGGAATGGGTTCTCACTTGTAGCATAGGGGGGACTTCCCCGGGCCACCAAAGTAATTTGGATTGCCCTGGGGCTGAGGTGTTTCACCTAAGGGAAGGCTGAGGGGGTAGTCACAGGAGGACATCTGGGTCTCAGCTGGACCCACACCAGGTTGCTCCCTGCTCTTGCTCAGTTTCCAGGCCAACACAATTTAAATAGGTTAGGTCAAATAAAGTGACCCTTATTTAACCCAACTTCTGTGGCTGGTCTTGTGATCTCATGGTTGACCATCAGTGGTACATGTCTATAATTTACAACTGTTGAAGGAGCAGACCATTGGAAAAACAAAGTCGTCAAAAAGCCGAGGTGGCCTGTATGTATACCTATATATTTCAGATCTCCCCTCCCTTTCTTCCAGTTCAGTTCACAAGGCAGCGTGCAGCATCAATTAAAATGAAATGCGGCTAAAAAAAGCAATCAGTTATAACCTTGAAGAACAATTAAACACAAGTAAATAAGCTATTATGTCAAAACTGAGTACTGAATTAAAAGAGTTGGAAAACGTCTGAAATCGTCACTCGAAAAAGGAAACACAGTACAACCTTTCCCCAGTAAAAGATTGTTCCACAGCAGCCAGCTAGTGGCTCCAAGCCTATCTAAATGAAAAGGTTTTGCCTGCCAGTGGGTGGATGACAGAGAGAGAGGGACAACCCGGCCTCCCTGGAAAGGGAGTTTTAGAGCAAGGGGGCAGGCACTGAGAAGGCCCTCACCGGTCTTCCTCACCAAATGTGCATTTGAGGGTGGTAGGATGGAGAGAAAACTTTCCTTTGAGGATCTCAAAAACAGGGCACGCTCACATTTATAATAATGAAAGCTAGCAATAAAAACATACAAAATTCAAATAAATGGCAGCAATGCATTTCCAGTGCTAGACCTAGGTCCACGGCCACATTGAGGTTTTTGTAGGTCCTGGGCCCTTTTGTATTTGGCTCCCTGCCTCGCTGTACCACTAGGGATGCCTTCGTAGGCCCTAGAATCCTGTTTTTGCAAGCCCTAGGCACTGTGCCTAAAGTGCCGAATGAATACACCAAGGTCTGTCCTTCCCTGAAAGGGAGAACAGTCCAAGTCCCACAATGCCTTGTGCCAGACAGAGTTTAATGGCTCTCACTTCTCTGTCTCAGGAGGCCAGCAAAAACCTGGCCAAAGCAGCATCCACCCTCCCACAGCCTGTGAAATCTCTATGTGTCTTAGAGCAAAGCAGCATGGTAGGCTCAAGCTGACATGAGGTAATTAGCCCTGGCTGTCATGTCAAAGCTGTGGGAGAGGAAGATGCAGAACTCAGCGCTGGCTTTGTAAAGAACAAAACTAAACCCCAGCACTACTTTAGGTACTTTTTTTTTTTTTTTTTAAAAACCCCTCTCATTCCATTACTGTCAGAGAGGCTAAGTTCATGTCAAGTCATGGGCTAGTTGAACATCTCTCCAAAGACTGAGCATATTTCACACCCCTCTTTCTCATTCCTGGTCTTGTTTTCCAATTACAGGATCTCTTTAGACAAGAAACAGTTGGCATTTCCATTACAACCTCATGTTCTCAGTGTGAAGCCTTTGTGTACCTCCTAGGTTATTGCACAGCAGTGTGTGTGTGTGTGTGGTCTCAAACTCAGGGCCGGCAGCTGGACCTCAGCACCTTCCTGTTGCATGACTGGCGGTTTGGCAAAAGGACATACTAACTTTCTCTGGAACCTCCAGTGGTCAGAGGGTGGCACAGAAGTTGCTATCTCAGCAGTGGTTGTATAATACAAAAAAAGCCAATTCCACCTGTCCCTATTTATTTTTTTCAAACCCTCCAGTTTGGCATGCTTCTCAGTCTGTGCAGATTGGCGGTTGAGTTGCAGATTCATTGGGTTCTCGGCTATCTTCCATATCGGGTGTTTCAGGGAATTTGCAGGCAGGGCAGCAGGTTCAGTACTGAGAAGAAAGCCCATGTTAAATAAGGACAATGGTGCCACAAGGAGGAAGTGATGGCATCTAGCAGGGGCAGCTTCAAAAGAGGCCAGGGCAAATTCATGGAGGAAGTCAGGCTCCCGTATGGCTAAAACTGAGCCTCCAGGTTCAGGGCAGTGTATTGTGCTCTCTGTTTCCAACATTTGGTTTGTGAATGCTGATGGTATTATAGTCAGTATGGCACCACTCCTAGAACCAGCGTGGCGTAGTGGTTTGAGCATTGGGCAAGGATTGTGGAGACCAGGGTTCGATACCCCGCTCGGTCATGGAAACTCATTGGGTGACCTTGGGCATGTCACACACTCTCAGCCCCCAGAAAGCACCACAATAGGTTTGCCTTAAACTTTTGGCTTGCTCCAGCTGGACTCTTCTGCTGTTGCTGTGACTCCTTAGCAGACCCCTCACGAGTTCTTAAGAGGTTGATAGTTAGCAGACCACAAACCCTGGAGACCTCTCTGCTCCTTCACAGATGTTGTGATAAATGCTAATAGAAGGCAAGACTGGCTGGGAGAAAGAAGGGCAGGGGAAGATAGGAATGGTTCCCCTTTGCAGAAAGCCTCCCTTGAAAACCCATAACAATGACTTCTTCTCCTGGGGCACTTTTGCCCTGACAGTCTATTGAAATCCATCCCCTCCCCTTCCTGTGTGTGTTTCTAGCCTGTGATTGCATTGATTAATCTCCCTCTGCAGGTCTTCATTAGGCGGGCAGGTTGTAAGTCACACTCCCTTGTTTGCACAAACCTGATGCTCCGATGGGGGTTTGGCTGCTGCTGGGTAGTCCCCCAAACCTCCAACTTTGTCGGAGTGAGCTTCCACTGCATCGATCAAGCTGAAATGTGTCTCCTTATCCTTCCCATTGATTTCAGTGGACTCACTTCTAAGAAAGTCTGGGCATTTAGGACAAAAGCTGAAAACAGCCATGGCAGAAACAACAACAGACCACGAGTCCGCAGAAAAGTGGTTAACTGTCCTCAGTCTTTGCAAAAATGAGTGAAGAGAAAGAACGTGAATTGAAGAAGGAAACCAAAATAACCAATGTCTGTCTGTCTGTCTGTCTGTCTATCGATCCATCCATCCATCCATCCATCCATCCATCCACCCATCCATCTATCTGGTGTTTGGAGCTTTTCAGCTTAGGACTGAAATAGATACGTGTCGCCTGAAACAAAATCTTGCCGTATAACACTCTCCACTCCCAGGATTGTTCGGGTTTTTGGAACCAGTCGAGCTAGAATTGGAGCCATGTAGCCTTGCTCAAGCCTGGAAGTCAAGAGGCTTGGAGGAGAAGTAATGAATAACAGCCTTTCCTTGTCTTGGCCCAGCTGGGTAGCAAAAAGCTTGGAAAAGTTACTCCTTTGGACTATAACTCCCAGAATCCCCTGATCAGCATGGGAAGAGACCATGCTGCTTGTGAAACTTTTGGAAGTCGTAAAGCGGGGGGACTCTGATACAGTGCTAAAGGGCTGCTGTTCCCCAAAGGCTACCAAATTATTCGTTTTAGTTTGTTCATTTACGAAATGCACCCTCTTGCTGTGTTGGAAACCCTTGGGGAGGGGGACCTCCTTGTGGAATGCCCTCAAGAGTATATTTTTAACTGACCATTATGCTGGTATGTGACACTTACAAGAATGCAGCCTAAGATTTCCACATTGCTCTTTTTGAGGGAAGAAAAAAGCAGCCACAAACACCTGCTCCTTGTGGACCAGTCAGTCTGCGATGATCTCTGACTTTCCATCAACGCTCAGGAATGGTCTCCTGTTTACTCAGTATATCTGAATTGGTCTGAAAGTGTTTTTTATGATGAGGATGTTGCCTTATGGTCTCTGCAAGATGCCATAAAATTTTTTATGGAGCCCCATAAAATCTTCAGTAGTAATCCAGTATCTGCAGGAGCATCATGTCACCGTCTCTATATTTCAAACCAGACACATACAGGCGTGCCGTCAGACAGCCCCCAAATGTTCGCCCTCTGGATAGTTCTGCACCAAGCTTTAACCACACTTATTAAAAGTATTAAAATTGCCAGGAGATGAGACTTCTAGTCCCAATGGTGTTTGTCTTAAAAAAAAAAAAAAAAAAAAAGCAAGCCAAGGAAATTAAAAATGCACAGAACCACTTTGTGCAAAGCGACTTTATTTACTGAAGCTAATGAGTATTGGTCCCTTTTTAAAAAAGAAAAGAAAAGAAAAGAAATTAAGCTGAATTTGGTTCAGTCTAGAGCGGATGGAGTGGCAGGTTGTTTTTTTGCCTGAGCAGTGGCGGAGCTTGAAGCGTGTGGAGGGGGGCAGAGCTACAGAGCAAGAGGCGTGGCCACGGTGTGTGGGTGTGGCTGTGGTGCATGGGGGCACGGCCCTGGCGCAGGGGTGTGTGGCTATGGGTTGAGACGCCCCCAAAACATTGCTGCCTGGGGTGAACTGCCCCCTGCCCCTACGCAACTGTGCCTTAGGTTGTCTCAAGCATTGGAGCTCTTAGGCCAGTATCCAGAGCTGTCATTGCCCCCCATGGAAACCATTTCCGTGGGCAGATTTTTTTCCCCCCAATCTCCCTTTCTTCCTGTAACCTAGAAACCTGATCCAGCTGGGAGCTGGAGTTGTCAGTCTCAGAGAAAGGAGTTGGAAGAAGCCAGAAAACCCCAACCTTACTGCTAGCGTTATGTTCCTGGCAGAGGCTGAATGTCCTGCCAATGTTACCTTAGAGTTAGGCCTTACTCTTCTTGTTTAAACTTTTATCCCTTTTCTAAAAGGAGAGCTTGTTCTCTCTCTTTCTAATTTCTCAGCAGTCCTGTATCATCTGCCTCCAGTTCTTGATGAGTTTGCCTTGGAGGCAAGCCTCACAACAGTTGGAAGTGGGATTGGATTTTCCCTGCAGGAATATGTCGTTATGAGCTCTTCTTCTCATAATTGAAAGTATTTTAGGATGGCGTCAGCTTGAATTAGGATCTAAGAGCCATTAGCTTTACAAAATGCCTGCTCCTTGGCTGATCAACAGTTCTAGAAGTGGGTTGTGAAACCAAAAGAGCTGTCTGAATTATGGGGCTCTTTTTGGGGGACCTGCACTTCCAACTTTACCACTGCGGCAGTATTTGAACCCAGATCTTTGTCAGCACTGACCCAAGACATGTCGCTTTCTGAAGTGAATGGCAACATTCACCAGCTCTTTTGCAGAGGCATTCTTGGAAAGTTTAAAAATAGTAGTTTACAACATGTGGAAACCCAGTATGTTTCATGCTCTGCATCCTCAGTATGGGCCCCATCCACCAGAAAATAGCTGAAGTGTTCCTCCCCACCTCACACTTGGGAGGCTGTAAAAGGAGGATGTTTTTTAAGCCTCATGAAATTTCTTCTGTGTGCATTCTGTATGTTCCCATGCCTTTTTTTAAATATATATTTGCATGTGGATTTACAACATAGCCCATAGGTAAGTTTATGTACAGTCTGGAACCCTTTTATTATTTAAAGAGACATTATTGAGCATGGATGACAGTTTCTGTAATACGCTTTGAGTGAGGCTGTTGAATTTGCCTCTTCAACAGCCAAGACAGAAAAAGAAAATGAATGATTTGAAGCAGATTTGATTTAGGAGAGGGAAAAAATGCACAAGGCAGCATTGGTAAGCTATCCAGTACCCTCAAGGGCTGCTTCCTACACATTAATATGTTTAATTAATTGAAATGCCATTTTTAAATGTTTTACAGTGTGTTGTGAGAAAAGCAGATTTTGCCATATAGTAAGCAAATGTTTTGGGGTGTGTGTCTGGAAAGCAGCGCTGGATTTTTTTTTTTTTAAAGCTTTGCACAGTGCCAAAGTTTGCACGTGTCTGCCTTGCAGTGAGTCCAACTAAGTTGAACAGGGTTTATTCTAACTGAAAAGAGGATGTAGGATCTACCATTCTGACTCTACTTACCTAGGGGTAAATCCTGTTTGACAGAAGTAGTGTTTACTTCTGAGTAGATGTGGCTGGGCTCACAGTGTCAGTTTTGCGAGAAGTATTGCTTTAATATATTTCTTAGTTAGATTCATATCCCATTTTTCCTGTTGATTCTGCCCTCCACCTCTTTGTTAAATCATGTTTAAATTCCACCTTTCAGTGAGAAGAAATGAGGACTTAAGAATCTAAACAAGGAGTAAAGATCTTTCCTTAAAGTGTACATTAGCAGAACTTGGAAAAATTATGGCTTTGGACACAGTTCTCAGAGTCTCTCATCTTGGCTGGGACATTGAGGGAGTTGTAGCCCCAAAGGAACTCTCCTGAGCCTTTGTGTATTTCCTTGCTTGAAACCTATTAGGATCTCCTGACAGCAGCAGGCACGCAGAAAGCCCTGGGTTCAAATTGTCCCGTGCTTTGGTAGGATCTGGAAAGACTCATGTAACGCCCTGCTTGAAACCTTTTTCAATCAGACAAGGCTAGGCACAAAAACGATCTGAAATCAGGCATTTGCTCTGGTGGAAGACGATGTTTCATTAGTGCCCCGAAGGATGTGGGCCTTTGCAAACAGGTTCTGCTTTCTTCTTTTCATTCAGTCAGTGGTAAAACATGTGAGCCATGTAGTTTGTGGTTGAAAGTTCTTAATTATAATCTTGGCTCAGCCATGAACCTGACTACAGAGGGAGACAGAGATCTAAATCCAGAGGTTCATCCTGATCCAGAGTGGAGCCGTCGAATGGATGAAACAGACATAAACGTTGAGGGACCAAAGGTCCTATTGATTTACTGAATCCACTCCAGTTCGGACCAACAGTTGGGTTTGGGCCAGAGGATAATACATAGGAATCAAAAGTTCATTGGCTAGGGACCAAGGTGGTCAGCCCTTGGTGGCTGTCTGGATGGGTGACTGTCTACACACAACCTCCTAAAGATGCTTGTTCTTAGCCTTAGGCTGGTGTGAGGGGATATGCCCTTCCTTCTTGCATAGATCCAGTTGTTTTCAAGCTCAGAATTTCCCATGTGGTGTCTCTTCCATGCTTGATTTCTCATTCTAGTCACTGGCTTCCCCTTTCCTCTCCCTTGCTGTAGCTCTTGAACTGGAGCTTAATTACAGGTAATTATTGATCACGGAGGGATCACAAGTTGACAAATCCAATTTTCTCCCTCTTATTGAGCATGACTGACACTAGACCAGTGGGAATAAGAAATGGACATGATCTGTCATGGAAACTTGCGCCGCTGGTGCACTGCTGGGGAAACACAGCAATGATTTCTACTTTCCCCTGAGAGTTGGCTGAGATATGTCTGTTGCTATCTTGTGGAGAGATAGAGAATTCAACCGTGCCATGATATATTAAGACCACCAGGTGTGAAGGGAAGGATGCTAGGTCAATGCTGATCCCTCCAGGGACTGTTGAAAACACCAGAATTGTGTTTCTTTGAGGGTAAATCTCACTAACATGTCTGGGATTGGCTGTTGCATCTTCCTTTTTCATTAGTGGACAAGCCTTGCAGGCTATAATCCTATATGCACTTCCAAAAGCTTATAAACACAGGATGGCTTGCATTCATAAACATTCTAGACAGTCATCCTAAAGGAGGGTCAGCCAATTCTGCAAGGTCCAAGGATCATTTTTCTAAACAGTGACATTCTAGAAGCCACACAGAGTGCTAAAAACGACAACAAAACAAAACAAAACAAGACAAAAAACAAGACTGGAACTGGCAAGAAGTTCACTTTGAGTTGTGAAAAAGGGTATTTTTGACGGGCGAATAGAGCCACTGTTCGTTCTGGATGCAACCACTCCTCCCACGATGGAGCATTTCTTTTTCCCACCTCTCTCGTAAAAAGGTCTAGTGATTTTTGTGTTTCTCTTAGTTCTGAAGTCTACTGTCAAGAAGGCTTCCTTTCATTAATGCCCCGGCCCCCAGTGGCCCTCCAGAGCCCAGTAACTGCTCAGCTTGGGTTGCAGATAAACGTTCTCTCAGTCAGAAAAAACATCTTCTCTGAGAACAGGTAGAAATCTCGCTGGTATTCTTTTTTCCTACCTCTCCTCATCCCCTTCCAAATCCTTTATCCCGCAGCAGAACATGAGATAGTTAGAGTTTGATTTTTCTCTGTGTAGGCTTTGCCGGGAATTCCGATGGCTGCCAGAAGTTTTTGTAGTATTTGATTTTTATGTAGCTTTATTGTTTTAAAAGCAAGGTTCCTACTTCCACGGCTGCTAAACAAGTGCTTAACAATGTATTGTCAATATGCCTAGTTGTAGCATGTTGCCAGTGGCAGACGGAAGATGCCTGAAACCAGCAAGTGAAATGGGGATAGGTCCCTGTTTCTTTGATTGCTTCAGGTATCATTTGTTTACCCTGCAAACAAACAGTATATAGTGCCCATGAGCAGAGTGAATTGTGAGCTCCCCTGGACTGCCCAACTGTTCTGGGAAATGTCAGTGGATTGTCTTTAGGGGATTTCACACCTTGTATTGGTTGTTTCCACTCTCGTATCCAGTCATCCTTTAAAAATACCAGGTTTCTGGCTCTGGCTTGTAGCTGGTTGTTGTACAACCCTTGGTCTTTACATCTCTTTTCGACTCCTTTTTTTTTATCTCACTTGAGATGTGCCTGAGGGATGGCATGGGTGTGGTTTCCCTCCATCCCCTCCATGAACTCAACAGCTCCCCCCATGGGATCCTTTCCAAATGTATCCCTGTTTGCCATCTTGCACATTATTTCTATTTCGAATTTTCTATTTTTTTTTTTTTTTTGGCAGAACTTTTCAGTACACTCATAGGGAGATAAGGCTATACCGCTTTAGCACTATAACTCTAAAAGGAAGGATGAAGATGTTTAGTCAGGGAACTGAAAGCACAAGGATGTGAAGGTCAGCGGAAATGGATACATACTTATGTCTTTTATCCTGACTTATTTTGGAAACTCCCAAGGCAGAAAAAAAAAGGATCTTGTAGTAGGGATTAAAAAGTTGCAGTTGGAACCAGAAATTCATGAGAAAAACACCAGGGCAGGAAGACTATGATATGCATATCAGAATAAGCTATAACTCCCACTAAATCCCAAGACATTTGGCCAGTTTGGAGGAGCCCTTGCCTTGCATCCTGTTGATGGAAGGAGACAATATTTGCTTAGAGGAAAAAAACTGTGCAGGCATGCTAGGAGAGGGTTTGGACTGACATTGTCAGTTGCTGCTTTAATGACTGGAATAGCCAAACTGGCATTAGGGATAATTGAATACTGGGTTTAACATACAAGACACCAGTTCTTGGCACTGCGTGTATTCCCCGCCAACGTTACCTGGAATCGAAGTCTTATTGGGATAGACACTGGCCCATACGCCATATCTCTGCTATGAGACTGCAATCCATCACTGCCATGCTCAGCTTTGTTCTTGCAGAGCCCTCACTCACCCAGACTTCAGATATTGTGTATCGGAACAAAGAATAAGCCCAGATCAAGAGGGGATCTGCTGCCTTCTGTCTGATGAATGACGCCTCTTTTGTTCTCACTTTGCAGCTTCTGCTTAGAAGTTTGTGAACAATGAGTGGCATGGGAGGGGGCTTACTTTCTTGGCCTGGACTGGCAAAGGGGCAACTTGCTAGGATGCTTGGATGCAAAGGCTTTGGCCTGTGCATTGCTTTTGTCATCCCCTCACCCCCAATCCTTTTGTCATTGTTGTGTGCCTTTCAGGTTGTTTCCAACTTATGGTGACCCTAAGCCAACCCTATCATGGGGTTTTCTTGGAAAGATTTGTTCAGGGCAGTTTGCCTTTGCCTTCCTCTGAGACAAGAGAGTGTGACTTGCCCTAAGGCACCCAGTGGGTTTCCATGGCTGAGTGGGGATTTGAACTCTGCTCTCTAGCATTCAGCGGTGCACTGCTTCTGAACACGGAGATTCCATATAACGACACTTCATTCTATTTTTGATATTTAGACAGTGAACGCCCTTCCTTTTAGAGCTACCATGTCACCCCATACTGCAATATTTTGTTATAGCATTCCACTCTTATTTGATATAGTGTAATGTCTTTTGAGGTGAACAACAATTGGGGAGCTTCTGGCTAGATCCTGTTTCTCAGTTTAACCAGCCTTACAGGGTTGTAGTGACAAGAGTACACCTTAAGATTACTGGAAGGATGGTTGCATAAATAATATCAAACACATTGTAGGTTGCAGTTAATATAGAGGGAGAAGACTGTTGAAACTCCAGGCTCCGATTACTGGAAATCTTTATTCAGCCTCCACTCTGGCTTCTGAGACATCAGCAAGTCCTGGCTATGTACTTTTTTCATGCTGATCTTTGAGGCCGTGTGGACTAGGAACATGACGCTTCCCTTTGGGAATGCCGTGGAATCTCTCCCCCACCGCCGTTCCAGAAATCCAAAGATCTCACAAAGATCTCACCTCAGCCATGTATGTAAGCCCAGCGAAGTAGGCGAATCAAGAGAACGAGGCGCGCTTACATAAGTACCGGCTTATTACCCACATTTCCACATTAATCATTCATATTTCTATCAACGGATTTCCAGGGCATTTGGACTCTTCGGTAATTGCCGGGCTGAAAACCTATTTCATTAGTTTACTTTTCAAAATGGTTCAGCATTTGTTGGGAAGGGAAGGCCAAACCTTTTCAGACTCGCTTCCAAATTGTATTTTTGAAGTTCTGTCTTGAGAAAGGAAATCTTATGCCCCCCCCCATTTGCCTTACAATCCGTTATACTTCTACCATACACTTCCCGTTTTTCTCCAGCAGTGCCACCACTACTGTGGCAGTTTCCTTCCCTGAATAAAAAGATAGCAGTATGAGCCTTTTGTTTTATTTTTTTTAGCTCTCTTATTCTCCAGAAGTGAATGAACCTG
The DNA here is from genome assembly GCA_948472985.1 of Iguana delicatissima. NCBI lineage: Eukaryota > Metazoa > Chordata > Lepidosauria > Squamata > Iguanidae > Iguana > Iguana delicatissima. The sequence goes on from CAOKZL010000684.1 coordinate 53,082, forward strand.
CGGGCAAAGAATACCTTCACAGGTAACTTTGGGGTCTTCATTCTGATTGCCCATTGCCTGTGAAAGTGCTTTAGATTTCTGGAGCAGCTAAAATGATTCAAAAAGGAGAATGCTGTTGAAATGCAATTAAAATAAATTTCATAGGTGGAAACAGTTGTGTTAGCATGAGAACTAGCACCAAAGTTTTGTTTGTTTAAGATATTTTTATATAACCTGCCGGCCCACAAAGTCTCCTGAGGGGATGAACAAATAAAAGCAGTTACGACAATACAAAGACAAAACATTTTTAGAATGCAGGAAAAAGCTCTCTAAAAACTAATCTAGAAATGGTCCTAAAATACAGTTTTCAAACAGTTAAAATGGAGTGATTTCAAGCATTAAAGACCTGTTTTGGCTGACCACTAGAGGCTCAAAAGAGATGGGGACAGCCTACCTTCCTTGGCAGGGGAGTTCCACAGTTGAGGTGCTGCTACAGAGAAAGCTGTGTTATGTGTACCCAACAACCTAACTTCATGAGGATTTGGGACAAACAACAGGGCCTCCTCTGAGAATCTCAAATTTCAGGCTACCTTTCAGATATCTTGGCCACAATCTAGCTTTCTAGGTCCAAACCAGTACCTTGAATTCACCTTGGAAGCAAATTGGAAGCCAGTGTGGTTCTTTTAAGACCAGTGTTATACGGTCTTGAGGCCTCCTGCATTTTGCACTAGCTGCAGTTTCCAAATACTTTTCAAGGGCAGCCCCATGTACAGTGCATTATAGTAGTCTAACTAGGAGATAACTAAGTCATGAACCACTGTGGCCACCTCAACCTTCACCAAGAAAGGGCAAAGCTGGCTACCAACTGAAGCTCCGCTGAGTCCAGGAATATGAACCTTTCTTCAGAGGGAGTCCAACCCTTTTGAACACTGTTTGCTCAAACCACAGTAGTGAAAGTGATTCAGACTTGTTGCACATTGCATGCTGAGCTATGTGGGGTTAAAGTTTGCTCCGGGTCTTCCTTGCAGATCTTCCAAATCTGGATGGTCAATGGGAGACCGTTTCAAACTTTTCTGTATGGTCAGTTTGAATGGAGAGGGGCTTTACTGCACTGGTTTCTGAATTGTGACCTTTGCTTTGCTACTGTTGGAGGGAGTTCATTTTCATCCTGGCATATAATGGTAGACAGTGGCATTTTCTTTGCATTTTAATGATAGAAAGAGATAGCACTTTCCTTACCCCATGCTGGGAGTGACTGGAGATGATATTATCTTTGCTGCTAAGGCCAGTCCCTGACTGAGAACCTTAAATTGTATAAAATATCCAGGCTGTAATTTCTTCCTCTTTCTTTTCTACTGACACTGCCCTGCTGTCAGTAACATAACCACCATGTGTTCAGTGAGATCCTTCCCCACTTTACTCCTCCTCTTCTGAAGCCCTAATGCCTTTTTTTAATTGAATGCTGCACTGGGCTTCCTAAAACTAATTTTGCCGGGGTTGTCATGTTCAATGTAAGAGCAAAGGATGTGGTGGATGCCGCACTTTTTAAACCCACTGGCAGGAAATCACATTACACTCAATGTAATTACATTGTTCTAGAAATGTGATTATGTGTTTCAACGACCAACTTTCCATTAAATTACTTCAGATCAGTCTCAATCTATAGGACAGAATCCTCCTGATTTAGATGTTAAAAGTGTAATAAATCTGAGATGGAGTGATCTGCATTTATATTTTATGCTGCCATCCGACGCTGCTGATTTCATTGTGTAATTTCACCCTGCTCCCACAGGACATAGCTCACCTGCTTAACTAGCTGGGAAAAACCTGGGCCTCAGCTTTTTGGATGATTATGGTCTGTGATTTTGCTGTGCTATGCATACGAGTGCTTAGTCCGGTCATTGCGAAACGGTGCTGTGTGAGAACTCTTGGTGGGCCCTGAATAATGAATAAAAGGCAGTTGTGATATCAAAGCAATTGTCCTCAGAGGAGTTTCCCTGCTGTGTCTCTGCATGATTTAGAACTCTGATGTTGTCTGATGCCAGTCAGACTTTATTGGAGTGGGTAGTTCTCTCTCCGTTGGGTTATGATTGGACCATTCAGTATTAGTTGTTTGGAGAAGCACCGATACAACAGGTAAGTTCAGGGTCACAGCATTTAATTGTTCAGATCCCAAAGTTGCCACTGTTATATTTTTGGACTATAGGTCCCAGAGTTCACTAGTTAGGGGAGTTGCAATCCCAAAAACTAGCTGTCCCAAGCTCTTGGTTGATTGAAAAAGAAGATCCTGTTTAATCTGAGTGCACAGAAAGAATTTCATCATTCAGAAGCAAAGTATGTATTTTCCTTTGGAGCTCCAAGAATTTCCCAGAAGATTTAGGAAACAACCTTCAACTTCAGGCCAAGGAGGCTAAGAAATTATTGGATGTTGGGGACTTCACAGTGAGCCCTCAACTTTGGTGGGGATTAAGAAAACAGGATCCCTGTGAAAGTAGAAAAAAGTGAATATCTCTAGGCCTGCCAAATGTGCAGACTACAGACTGCCAATGCAAAAATCTTGACTCCAACAGTGTGTTGAAGGGGAGGAAGGGTATGGTGGTTTGGATGGGAAGGCTTTGCGTCTGCCACATCCAAAGCCTCTTGCTTCTTGCAAGATCCCCTCTTGAGCCCCTGAACTTCTTTGCCCTCCCATTGCTCTTGTGGCCACCAACAAGAGGAAGTACAGTGGAACTTAATTTGAATACAGTGGAATTTACTTTTGAGTAAGCATAGATAAGGTTGTGGCATAATCCCATTAGCATCAGCGATGAATTAAGTAATCCCCTCCCCTCCCACTTCTTGCTTCTGTTCAGTTTCTTTCTCACAGCCCCAGGCCATACGAATAAAAATATAATTACAACTGGAGAAAATGCAATGGTATCAAATCCAATTTGAAAACAAGGTTTTTATGACAACGATAACAAAAAGAACCTGTCAGCAGAAATCTAAAGGCATTGGTTAACAACATCTCAAATAACCATCTTCCAGTTCACTACATTTGCATCAAAGTGGATGTGGGCAACTCACAGCAGCTCAAGCAAAAGCGGGTGCCATTTGAGTGATTTCTTTCTTCTTGTTCACATGTAGAAATGCTCCCCCTTTTTTTTTTGGACCACAAGTGGTGGTGATAAAGGAACCTTTGGCAGATGTCTTTGAGGGAAGGGAACCACCGAAGAGAGGGCTGAATTTTGATTAAGTCACGCTTGGAAGAGTCCCATAGAAATTGTGTTACGGACACCATGTTTCTGGTATACAAGGAACATAAAAAGTAAAATATACCAGCAGTATAATACCACTGTGTCACAGCACAAACCCGCACATAGTTAAACCTGGAATTCACTGCCACAGGATGTAGTAGCGGCATTAAACAGGGATTACAGAAACTCCTGGAGGTTAGAACCAGTGATGGGTATTCGTCAGGATGGGCTATGAGTCAGGACGGCTATATATCACCACTAGTACTATAAAAGCAATATGCTTCTATATACTCTGTTGCTGGGAAATATGAGAATCAGTGTGCAGTTACACCCCTGTCCTACTTGTGGGCCTCTTATAGGCAACTGTTTGCCATGGTGTGAGGAGGAAGCTGGCCCAGATAGGCCTTTGGTCTGATCCAGGATAGCCCTTCTTTTCTTATCATCTTAAAAACAAACAAGATGTTTTCATATGTCTACTGTTCTTCCGGAACAAGATATATAAAAAAGCTTAAGAACTGTGAGGTTGTGTATTCTGGCAACATTCTCTATGCCCCCAACCTCATTCTCCCTGTTACTGGAAACCATGCCCTATTAAGAACGGCTTAGGGAGCTAGGTACGTTTAGTCTGACGAAAAGAAGGTTCAGAGGTGACATGGTAAACCTGTTTAAATATTTGAAGATGGAGCAAGCTTATTTTCTGCTGCTGCAGAGACTAGGACATGGAGCAATGGATCCAAGCTACAGAAAAAGAGATTTCACCTATATATCAGGAAGAACTTTCTGACGGTCAGAGCCATTCAAAGTGGAATATGCTGCCTCAGAGTGCAGTGGAGTCATCTTCTTTGGAGCTTTTGAAACAGAGGCTGGATGGCCATTTGCTGGGGTCGACGAGCGTGCGTTGCTGCGGAGGGTTGGACTCGCTGGCCGTTGTGATCTCTTCCAGCTCTTTGATTCTATGATCCAAGCTGGCTGAGTGGAAAGGTCTGGAGCAGGTGGCCTCATTTTGCCTGAATGTTGCTGTTAACGCAAATGTGTGTCCTGCTTTACCATGATGGTTTAATGATCACAGAAGGTTAGCAGGAAGCATAGGAGGTAAGCCAGGATTTTTCTTTGGCTCAGATTAAAATTCAACCCAGCGAAGAATTTTGGAATTTGTCAAACCTCCTCTAGAGTTGAGGCAGGCGCTTACGTGCCCCACAAGGTCATATCTGAATCCATGCTCAAAGAACTTCTCAGACATCTCTGTCTGAAGTCCGTTGTACTAAAGGACTGCAATTTTAACTGGATATAACTAGACTGAAACTCTGCCTTGAGTCAGATGGGACTTCTAAAATGATTTTTAATTCAATGGCTTTAATATGATAGCCTGCTGATTTGCTTTTTAATTGTCCTCTTGACTTTTAAACTGATTAGTTGTAGCTGAATTCTGTTTTGTGTGTTATAAGCTGCCTTGAATCCTGTAATAGGAGAAAGGTGGGATATAAATGAAATGAAATATGTATTAGAATGCTTATTCCGAAGCCCAGCCATGATACTAGTTTGCAGCAAATTCAACCAAGATCCAACCAGGAACGTCACACAATATTCTTGGTTCAAAACAACATCTTTACGTGAGTCCTAACTCACTGACTCTGCTGTTGAACTGACTTACCTCTCGCCAACCGACCAACCCCGTATGCCACCATAATTTTCCATATTCAGGTTTTTGGAGCAGAACTGAGTAATTGCAAAGTCAGGAGTAACAAGGCCAGGGCAAATTAGAACTTGAGGGAGGGAGAGGAAGCACCCTGTAAAACAGGAAAGATGAAATGTTTTCCTCCCAGCAGGGCTCCCTGTACTACCGTGAGGTGGATTTTCACCGAAAAACCTCTGAATATATTATGGGGAGTGGGGATTCATTGCTCTTGGATAAAGGGTTGGCTCGCTTCACGTCGCCTTGCTTTTCCAAAGGGAAATGTGGTTTTGAGCATTTTACAACCTTGTAGTTTTCACATGTCTGATTCTTTCAAGCAGCTCATTAGGGAATTAGGGCAATGAGAATTTGTAGCAACCCTGAAGAAAGGTTTATTTCCTGTTTTGTGTGCGTTGGGTGGTATTTCAGTGGGCTGCTCTCCTGCTCCATTTTTCTCTCTTTCTCCATTTATTGATGTTGAAATACAGAAGGCCAGTACAGGGAAGAGAACTCTCTGGTTAAGAGAGACCCTTGATAACATTTTCAAAATTCTATGGGGCACACATGGGCAACATACTTCTTCCCCCATTCTAAAAATAATGGTGCCATTCTTATTCAGTGTTTATATTTCACTGAGTTTTTCTGAACAAATAATGAGGGTATGGTTCGGAGTCTTTCTGCAAATGCTGTTTTGCTAACATATGATGGCCCACAAATTTACTGTCAAATTTTGAAGTGTCTCTCCGAATTCACCCTATAAATGATGTCAGCCTCCACTTTTTGCTTCTAGGAATCTCCTCCCATGGAATGAAATCGAGCACTGCTGCTTGGATTCCGTCAAAAAGTGCTCTCTCAAATCTTGAGACCTCATTATGATTTCTCCCAGAGTTGTGGCTGCCCCTCTCTTTTACATCTAGCAATGCCCCATTTAGATTTTTTTTTGCTTGAAAGTTGGCACTGCAGCTTGGATGACAACCAAAACCATTCTGTCAAATGTCCTGATGAGCTATGGCTGCCACAGACAGACAGATGTTCCTCCTTCTTCTTCTTCTTCTTCTTCTTCTTCTTCTTCTTCTTCTTCTTCTTCTTCTTCTTCTTGTCATCGTTTAGGGACATTTATATCTTAACGTTCTGCCAGTGGGCTCAAAGTGGCATACCTGGCTCTCTACCTTCCCACTTTATCCTTACAACAACCCTATGAACGGTGCCCTCAATGCACGGAACTGAGCCTGCCAAGTTTGCCATAAGACCACAGCGCTGGAGCCTGGCTTCTGGGGGGCCCAGTTCAAGACATGTTTCTCTCTCCATTGTGTGCTGCATGGAAAGTCAGGGAACATTAGAAGAATAGATTTTCACTTAGAAAACAGAGCAAATAATTTCAGCATCTTTCTCTTTGGTCTGTGAGAATACAAGGGTTTATGCACAATATCCAAGCACTATTTGTATTTAAGAGGCTTTCGGGGGGGGGGGGATGTGCATGATTTTCTTGCACAGAAAGTGTGTGTTTTGTACAACGTCCACTGACTTTTGTGCAAAGATCTTGGTTGTTGCATACAAAATGTGTGCAAGAAAGCTACATGTGTTTTCTTCTTACCCAAAGTGTGTAAGTTAGGGCTTTCCAAATGGTGTGTCGCAACACGTTAGTGTGTAGGTGTATGGTACCTCCCTGGGCTGAGAAAGACTCCCCCCGAGCCTCTCCCGCTGCTGCTGCCACCACCACCACAGTGGGCCAGGATCGGGTGGGGGAGCTGCCTTTCCCACTGCTGCTACCCTCACTAGGGTCTTTCCTTGGCGAGGGCAATGACAGCGAGCCAGCATTGGGTGGGTCTGAGGCTGGCTTTCCCACTGTTTAACCTCTGGTTTGCTAGTAAAACTGCGTCGCGAAATGATACATGTCCAAAAAGTGTGTCCAACATGAAAAGTTTGGAAAGCTCTGGTGTAAGTTATCCAATTTGCAGAAACACATAGATTCCTGTGCAGAAAAAAAAAATGTGATCACCCCATGGCTGGCATAGTAAAGCTTTAAAACCCCTGCATCTAGTTTGGTCCACGCACTGAGAAGGTATGGCAGGCAAAAACTCACATTGTGGCAGGCTGGAGCTTATAAACACACGAGCTAATCTGATACAGGGCTTCCTGGGAGTTTACGGTGCTTGACCCTTCATGTGCTTCATTGGCACAGCTAATAGGGATTGTGGGAGTTTAAGCCCGACAACACCTGAAGACTCATGTTTGGGAACTACAGATACCTAGAGCCAGACATGGAACCTGCTCAAGTGTTTTCAAAATCGCAGTTCCTGCCCTGAGTTGCAGGAAATTTGGCTAATAAGATTGGAAGAGTGTGCGCGTATATTTGGCTTAATCATATCTCCGTCTCTTGGTCTTCCCGCCAAATATTCTGTTATGTTCTTTTTTGTTTGCCAAAGCCATGCTGTTTGTATGGAGTGTGATGCTCTCATAGGCTCTTTCATATCTCCTGCATCCTGGCATAGTTGATATGATTGTGAGTTAGACAATGCAGCTGTGAAAAAAAAAAAGGTTATATAAAAATAGCAGCAGGAGAAAAAAAAATTAAAACACGCACAGGAGTGATGATGTGTGATTCAGGTACAGTTCTGAAAAAAAAAAAAGTGAAGTTTTATGGAGGAGTTGGATGGAGGGAAAAAAAAAATACAGAACATTCTCTAGCTTGGTTCAGACATAAAGGGAAACCATGGTTTCCTGCAGTGGAACTGTCATTATCAATCCTGCTCTTGGTGTGCCGGCAAGCTGAGAGCAGGTTGTAACCTCTCAGCTAGGGAATGCCTTCCCCAGAGAAGTCCATCTGGTGCCTACTTTGTTATTGTTTGTACTGGAAAATCCAATAGGGATCTTCCTCCATTTTGTCCAGTTTTTGTCTTTGGATTGACTAAACAGCATGACCAGAGGAAAATCCTGTCTGAGGCAGCTTTCCTTTCTTGATGTGTGTGACTCTAGCTCCTGTCACTCCAGCCAGCAAGCCCATTGGAATGTTGGAATCTATGCTCCAACAGAACCTGGAAAAACCTCATGTTGGCGAGAGTTGATCGACAAAGCAGTGACCAGCTTTGGTCCCCTCACCCTGCCTAGGCTAGCTTGTCTTTTGTGTTTGTGGCCATACGCCTGACATTTTGAAGACACCTCCCCATTGTTCTCACTCAGTTTCCTCCCACTTAGGGATGACATATACATGGCTTCTGAAGCCCTAGAAGCATTAGCAGTTCTCGTTGCTTGCTGGGGTACCCCGCTGTCCGTTTGGGAGCAGATCTTTTCAGTTGTAGGTAACTTCATCCCCTGATGGAATAACCTCTCCCAGGAGGTCTGCCTGGAGCCTACTTTGCTGTCTTTTTGACAACAACTAAAGATTCCCCCTTTCAAAAAATTCTCTCTGGCCTTTTCAGCTTCCATCTAGTTTGCTGTTATGTTGTGTTGTAAGTACTTTTTACCCACTATATTTTTGACATCTTGCTGTGATGCCTTTTATTGGAACCTCCGCCGCTCGTAATTGATTGCTGCTCTTTGGGCGCTGAGTTACGATGCTGTTTTTTTGGGTTTGATTTATACGGATTGGAGATTTTATTTGTCTTTTTCTCGTGCAGGAGCAAAAGCTATTGTACATTAACTTTTGTGCATTATTGTAAAAGTTAATGTGCATTAACTTTGGCTATGTTGCCTGTGCGTGGCATTGTTATTGAACATCACACATAGCATTGCTTATTGGACGTAGCAAAAGCGATTAGACATTAGCAAATAAACCCAGCTGCACATGGGGTATTTAGGGTGGAAGTTATAAGCTTTCCCAGTGGTCACCCACTGCACCCCTGCAGTTCTTGTGACCACAACTCTGGTGTGGTGCAAAAGCCAAAATCCTCATAGTGAGTTAATTCCAGAGTAATAATGCTGTTAACTTACACCAGTATAAGGCTTTGTTTTTGAGCGGTGTGCTCTGGTGACAGGGAATAGAACTCTTCCCCATTGTCAGAGAAAACTGGTGGGGATTTGACAGGGTAGCTTTCTCTCTTGACAGGGATAACTTGCAATGCTGTCTCCCCTGTTTCTGAAGGGCCCACAACCCTTTTTGTTCTGAATACCATGCTGCCCCATCTGTGTCAGCATTGCTATACTGGCCAGTAGGGTCGGAGCCTATGGTTCCTAAGGCCGCTTTTATTGCTAAGGCATCCTTGCTTGGTACGGTCTGACAATTGGGCGTCCAGAGAAATTGAAGGATGTGTCTCTGTGACTCTAGAAAGGGGAGAAGTTAGATGGCGGAGGTTCACCCAACGCTGGCTGGGAAGGCAGTGAGCAAAACCTACCTTAGCAAGAGACAACAAGGCAGCTCTGCTGAATACCCAGTAGAATTGTTTTGAGGAGACGGCACCCCTACAGGGCAGAAGCAAATGGCCAACTGACAGGAGAAGCAGCATCAGCAAATTTCTTCAGATGCCCAGTTGGGTAAAAATAGCATCATCGAGTGTCCTTGGATGGACAAGAAATGTGTTGTGTTGCCTCCTGGCTGAAGGGCCAGGAAAAGTGGCAGTTGGCCTTAGCAGATGGGAATGTCAGCATTTATTGGATCTGGCCTGTTAGATAATGTCGGTTGTGGACATCAAAGGAATGCAATAGGTACCAACCAGAAATATATTTTCATGTTTAAATTATTTTTTGTATTGTGTGACTGAATCATATAAGGACACATGTGGGGGAAAAACACTTAAAAAAAAAAGATTAAATTGTGCTGGAAAAAAACAGAATGAAAATGAAAACATGAAAGTAAAATAAATCCAGTGATGGCTGTTGGCATCTGTGTTGGTGGGACAATGAATCTGCTGCAGGTTTTAGTCCAAACTTTAAAGGAGATTTACAAGCTGCTGCCCCCGCCCCCAAACAGTTTGACTCCTTTAGAGTTCCTTTAACATTTGGACTAAATTCCAGAGTGGATTCACTGCTCCACTGGCAACAGATCCACCAATTGCCCTGACCCTCGATACATTGGCATTGTTGATGCAATTTTTCAAATTCACCCACTTGAGGGTTAAGCGTGCTTTCAGGTTTTGAATCAATGCAGCTTATGGTCTTTAGAGCAAATTCCATGGGAAAACAGGCTACCTTGGTCTTACTAGGACAGAAGAAGTAGACAGCCTTTGAATGCCAGTGCTTGTAGGGAGCAAGGGACAGACAGACAGACAGATGGACGGATGGTCTGAGAGCAGAATGTGGGCTGAGTGATGAATTGCTCAGGCTGCAGAGCTGAGCCAGAGTTGGCCACTTTATAAGACCAGGTGGAATCATAATGTATATAAACAAAATAAAGCTATAAAACAAACCAATTTGTGCAAATGCTGGTAGTGAAACGTAAGGGCAAACCCATAATTTTTATTAACAACGAAACAATGGAAGGGAACAGCCAGGGCGTAACTGACCCTGCTATTTGTGGGAGGCAGCTTGACTTGGGATTACTGTTTTCCGCAGGATTTCATGTCCTGCATGTATCTACTTCTGTTGGTGTGTCAATGACCCATGTGCATTCTTAAGCACTGGTGTACATGCTTTGTGAAGCCAGTGTCCAATTAGTCCTTCTGGACACTTTTAACAGAAAGGTGTACTTCCCGGCTGTTCACTGTGTGCTTTTATGAGATTTCTTGCTTCCCTCTGCCATTGTGTAAAGCTAAAGCCACGTCTGTTGTTTTCCTGGCAGAATTAAGGCTGCTCCAGGTGTGAAGATAATAGACATCCGAGTCAGTGATCCAGACCAATGGGGAGTTCAACAAGATGTAGACAACGGAAGGACACAGACCACTGCCACCATTGTATGCGAACGTATCGATCCAAACACAGAGAGCAGGTAAGAAATCCAAGTGCTGTGTGTACCCACAGTTGCCATTTGTAGTTAAAGGGTGGTGGTGGGAAGAACAAATACCTTTGCTGATGTGGCTGTTTGTTTGTGCTTGAATAGAAATCCGTGTTCAAAGTTAGCTGCAGCTTTTTGGTGCTTGGAAAAAATGTCTGTACAGCAGACAAAGATATCTCTGCTTCCTTCCCCCCTTTAAATCAAGATTTAAAATGTCCCCCTCCCAATATCTGTTTCTCTCCTAGGTCAACCAAGCTTCAGTTTACTGTTCAGCCACATCACTGATATTAGGAAAAGTTCTACAGCTTCTCATTAAACAGTCCGAGAGCATTGTGTCCCAGCTGTGCATGGGTACTTGTCCCATTTTGGCCAGCATTGCTGCATAGCTTGGATTCCTTGTCTTACCAGTGAACCTAAGAAGATGTCCAACATGGAAAGGGACAGGTCAAAGGCAAAGTTGCTGAAGTAGCAAGGGAGTCGACAGGTTCGAGAAGTTAAAATGAGTGTTGAAGAAGCTGGACGGGTGATGTGGGACCACCTACACCTGAACCCTCAGCCACTGACTGGGAAATGCAGCCAGTCAGTGTACAAGTGGTCCCCACTGTTCTGTACGTTCCTTGTGTCAAGTGAATGCTAAGGGGTTAGTGTGTTTTTTAGGACCTACCATCCCCCTTTGGTCCTTGTACATCAGGGCTGGAAACTCCAGCTTGTGGGCCACCTATGGCCCACTCAGATCTCCAGTGTGACCCCTTGGACAGCTCCTCACCTCCCAGACCTCTGCAATGCATTTTTGGCCTAAAAATGTCCAGTTCAATCTTCAGGGGGAGCAACTGGCCCTTTAAAAGCTATCTCTCATGTGTGTGTGTATGTGCCTTCATGTTGCCTGTTGACCTATGAGGAGCCCATGCATTTCCTAGGGTTTTGTTAGGCCAGGAATCCTCAGAGGTGGTTCTTCCTTCCTCTGAAAAATAGCCTGCAGCACCTGGTGTTTGTCCGCAGTCTCCCTTAGGTCTGTTTAAAGGCCCAAATAGTCCTCCTCTCTCCTCCCCAAAACAGGAAATGAACTTCTTGTCACTTCCAGCTTTGAAAAAAAGGGCGAGGGTGGCCAATGAGGGCCTGGTATGCATGAAAATGGGGGATGGATGCAACCCCTGGATTGCAGGGTAGCAATCCATGTGCACGCAGTGGGTCCAACAGGGGAAATCATACTCTTTTGTAGTCTTATCTAGTACTTGTTCTGAACCCTTACAAGCATGTGGTGGGACAGGAGACCCAGTTGTGTTTGTGTTACTCTTGTATAAAGAGCTTGCTTTGAGATGAAACCCATACAGCACACAGTCATTCTAATTTTGCAGCTCAAATCATTTTTTTTACCCCTGGAGCCCATCCATTCCTATCTATAGGGAAGGGGCAAAGGAGGGAAAATATTTTACTCTGATGAGAACTTCAGCTGTTGTACTGGAAGTACAGTTGAGTTTTATAAAAATGGGATGCCATTGCATTCTGGTTTAGAAATTTCCATTTACCGTGCTTATGACCCATGTTACATTTAGAACTGCATGAAAGAAAAATCGCATTAATAGAGAAATATTGAGGTTAAAGGAAGAATAAAATGTAATTTTCACCTGGAGGAGGAAAAAAATATGTATTTTAATTGAAGTGAGGTAACTTTAAAAATTTAAAGTTTAAAGCTGTAAACTTGGTGAGAATGCTAGAAGTTTTGCTAATCCGTGAAATTACACCTGTCACAGTAACTTAGTTTTTATTAACGCCGTTTTCTGCTTTGTGTCGAACTTCTAAATTATACAAAAGCAATGAATCTCAAGTTAATTAATACTCTGACCCTTTCCTTTGTGAGATTAGTTTTAATATTTTTTGGATTAATTAAAGTATGCAAATAGAAAACTCTGAAAGATCAGTTCCAGATTTGCAAATATTGTTGCTCTCAGAATAAATATTTAACTTTGATCTTTCTTTTAATTTGGTGCTCTGGCTTACCTTGCTGTTAGTTTAGAAGAATCAACTGCTCCCATAACAAAACAAAAAGTAACCCCCCCTCCAAGAAAAGCCTGCCCAGTAGTTCAGTACAAAGGCACTAGTCTTCCTAGTCATCTTTGCATTGCAAGAATCTGTCTTCTAGCTTCCAGACAACCAGAGGTTTTTCTTTTCTTTTCAAAATGGCAGTCATCCTGTTCAGTAGTTAGGAGATTGTAAACCAGACATACAGTCTCAGAATTACTGGGGTTCATGTTGATGGTTGTCAGTGACTGAATATAATCCCCCAAACCAAACGTTTTGGCTTGTTATGGGGCTTATTGGAACATGGAGTTGAGGCAGAATTCCAGGGGATCTCCTGATGTTCTCAACATGTCCCATAACTGGGAGAATGCTGCAGGCGTTCTTTCCCAGCACCTCAGTCTGCAGCACCTTGGAAACTCTTCAGTTGGGGTCTTGCCAGGCTGAAAAAGTAGGTTTCGTGTGTGTGTGTGTGTGTGGGGAGACGGTGGAATCATAAGATGTAGCTACAGCAGTGGAGCTCCATCCTCACAGTGATGTCTGATGATGAAGGCAATCTCAGGCAGTGCTGTAAGGGGAGGGGGTCTCAACCTCATGACTGTGTATCAGGAAAGGCAATTGGATTGGAAGGAGAGGAACAACTATGTCATAGATGACCTCCTTTCCAATCCAGGACCTTCATTTTGGGAAGAAAGGAAATGATATATTTTTGATGCTTGGCTCTCTAAAAAGAAGCTCCTAAATCCAATTGTTAGTCCCAGCCAGAGCAGACCAATTGACTCAATAGAATTTGCAAGTTCCCATTGATTCGGCAAGTCTACACTGTTTGGAAATAACCAATGGAGTTAGGCTACTGGTGGGAATCCAATGCTTTTGGGCTGCAGCATAGCCAATGGTGAGGAATGATGGGTGTTCCTGTGCAATGACTTTCTAGAACCCCTGATTTAGAGGTTGGGGAGAGACAGTGGGTGCATTCCCATTAGAGGATTCAAGAAAAGTGTCCCAAACCTACATGTCTACCAGGCTGTGACTCTTGTTTTAGGTATGTGGACTAGGCCATGGTCAGTAGTCTGGAGTGAGTCAGTAATTTGGAATCAGCAGTCAGTACTGAGGAGGAAAGAGGATCAGAGGGAAAACCAGAAGGTAGGTCCCTGAATAAAAGCAAAAAACAGAAGGCAGACCAAGCACAAGGATGACCCCTTTGGCCAAGCAGAGTTGCATTGTCAACTGGGGCAGTCGGTGTAGGTTTTTCACGGAGAAGGTGTAGTGACATGACTCACCACATGGGGTCAGTAGTTCCTGTCTCTTTACTGAGAAGCTGTAGTAATGCAACTCTCCACATGGGGCAGTGGTCAGCAGTTTCTCCTGTGAGGCAGGGTTGAGTCTGCTAACAGTTTTCCTTTTTGTCCACCCTTTTCCACCCGCACTAGTGAATGGGAGGATGGTCCTAACCCAGTATGGAGGAGTTGTGATACTGAACAGGATGGGGGTAAAAGCTGGATCTGAAGGATTCAAGGAGGGGCTTTACCAAGAGACAGAGAAAGGAATGGAGCTGGAAAAAGATAATGACTAAATTAGTGGTAACTGGAGTCCTCCCCTTCCCCAACACTCCTTCATTCCTTTTATGAATCTATGGCCTCTTTAATGGGACTGTGAAAACAGAAGAAGCCACTTCCAGGAGAACACCAAGGGGCCATCTAGGGTAGCTTGTGCTAGCCTGATAGATGCTTCCAGAAAGACCTTGAGCACACCAAGAAGACAGCAAAACAGCTACACGTCCTGGCCTTCAAGGGGACGACAGTTTCCATTTCAGATAGCATTTGATCTATACTTAGTGAACTTCACAATTGGAAAAGTGCCTCATAGGTGGCCTCCAAAAGCCTTTAGAGGAACCGTGGGTGTGATGGCAACAAATCAAGCACTCTCCTCAAATTGCCAAGGTGGCTGTTGAGGACCCTTAACTCACTAAGCAGCTTTCTCCTCTTCTAGCGCTTGTAGCCACTACAATTTTCTCCTGTACTTGCTGACCATAAAACTCACAATAGACCCTGAAGTCTGGTGAACAATGGCATTAGATGGTAATGCATTCATGAATCCGGCCTTTTATACCTTCCTGCACGTGCTATCTTTTTGGAACCCCTTTTTTCAAATTTGCTTACTTTTCTAATCTTTTCCCTCCTCCCATCCGTGGTATTATCCCTTATCACCTTTTTTTCATCTCAAGTTCTCCAATTTGCTCACACAAATTGAGTGTTCATTAAGATAGTTTAAATTAAGACCTTTCATGCAAAGTGCGTCACATATTTTCTCTCTCCTTCTCCCTCTCTCTCAGTATTTTTTTTAATAAAACAAAAGTCCTTATCGCAATGTCTCAGGTGGTTTACATTATATTCTATTAGAAATTCATTTTGTCCAAGGTTGTCGCAATTCACAGATTAAAGCTTTTTTTCCCTTCCTTTTCCAGGGTTTTGTACTGTTCAGAATACATTTATGAATTCACCTCTTTAGTAGTCAGACACGTACTATATGCTAGTATTTCAGTTTCTCTTTGATAATGTCGTCCACAAGAATGTGTTTTAATTTTTTACTTTTGAGAGAGAGGATATGTACAAAGGCTTTGTTGATATGTGTGCATTTGCAATTTGGAAGTGGGGAGGGTTTATGGTTCCAAAATCCCACTTGCAAGGTCAAAGCCAAAGAAATCAGAGCCCATCGAAAGCTGTTGGGCGTCTTTGTGTCCATCATTTGATTACTTTAGATTTCATTGCTTGCAGCTGCATATGTGACATTTTTTTGTCAGGTAGCACTGGATTGTGTGTGTGTGTGTGTGTGTGTTAGGATGGTGATTTCCTAGGAGCAGAACCTTTATCGGTGGGGGTACATGGTCAGAAGTGGAAGGCATACCAAATGTGGAAGCTCCTAGTTCTGGCCCAAGTGACCATAATCAGTTGGTCCATCTAGCCCAGTATTCTCTGCACCTATGGTGGAGGGAATGCTTTGGGGGCTGACTTCAATTTTAGAGAGATTTTAGGGGGACCACATTCCAGTGGTGGGGAGGGCCAAAGGCAAAATGGTGGGACCAAATATGCAAGCATAAGTTATGCTTTTGCATCACGCCTTGCCCCGGTGGCTGGTGAGAAGCCCTCCTTCCATGTTCTGACTACCACTGCTTTGACCTCTCAGGGAGAGAAGAGGAGCCGAGCACAGCACCATCATGGCTTGGCCACAGCAACTGACAAGGTGGTGGCTGGTGTATGGATGTGAAAGCTGGACAATGAAGAAGCTCACTTGAAATGTGGTTCTGGAGGAGAGCTCTATGGATACCTTAGACTGCTATAAAGACAAATGAGTGGATCTTAGGGCAAATCAAGCCTGAACTCTCCTTAGAAGCCAAGATGACCAAACTGAGGCTGTCGTACTTTGGCCGTATGGTGAGAAGACATCACTCCCTAGAAAGGACAATAATGCTTGCTAAGGTCAAAGGCAGTAGGAGAAGAGGAAGATGGCATTACAGATGGATAGACTCAGTCAAAGAAGACATGTCCTTGAATCTTGAAGACCTGAGCAGGGCAGTTGAGGATAGGGTGACATGGGGGTCTCCCATCCATAGGCTCACCATACGTTGAGGTTGGCAGTTAACGACATCATGGCAAGGATTTCAGGCTGGGATCCCCAGAACCTTGTCATTGTTTCTGGGGACTAAAACTGGAACCTTTGACATGCAAAGTAAATACTCTCTCAGTAAGCTATAACCCTTTTCCCATAGTGGCTTCTGGCATTAGTCTCTCCTAGGCAGATCTCAATTATTCAGAACTGAAATCCCTGGGATTAGATTTTGAAAAAGGGGGTGGGAAGAAGAACATCTGAATAAGTGCAAGTGAATAGCTGTGCTTCTTGATGCAAGAGGCAACTACGCTTGGCACTCCCAATGGACAGAAGGCATGCTAATGTTAACAGCATCTTAAGGAAAACGGCTTCACATTCTCTTGTTGCACCTTTCTGACTTTGGCCCGAATTTTGTTTCTCAGACCATCTGAAGGCAAGTACCTGTGGGTGGCACACAGACGGTTGCCCAGCAACTTAAAGTACAGAAAAGATTGCTATAGTAGCGGAATGGAAACCCTTTGTTCCCAGGCACCACTTAGGGTGAGAGGAGAGAGAATAGACCATTTTCAGGGATGAAAATGCAGGAGAACAATCAAGCCCTGTTTTCTAATAAGCAAGGCTGAATATAAGGAGATGATATCTGAGCCGGCTTTGTTGGAATTCGAAGGAGGGGGGAAACAAGAACGGTAGAATGAAATGCTTGTGTAACAGCTACCCAGAATGATTCAGGCAGAAGCTGGGAAAGAAGTTACTTTTTTGGATTATGAGTTGCCCAGGCAGCAACCCAAAACAGTGACTTTCCAAAACTTGATATTTTTTAGACTGTGGGCTTTTTTTGATGGTGGAAGTGTCCAACCCGGCATTCTGTTTCCAGTGGACAGGTAGATGCCCCCAAACCTCACAAACACACCCTGAAACTGATGATTGAATTTACCTGCATTACAACCTGATGCCGATGTGCCTCCATCCTAGGGAATCTTGGGTCTTGCAGTTTGGCAAGGCTCTTTGAATTCTCTGGTAGAGAGGTCTAGCGTGTTAGAAGCCTCCAGCAGAGAGTTCAGATTGCCTCACCAAAAGCCAGAGCTCTCCCTAGAAGCCAAGAGGACTAAACTGAGACTGCCATACTTTGGCCATATCACAAGGAGACACGACTCACTAGAAAAGCAAGAAGGCCTGACAAGGTAGAAGACAGTAGGAAAAGAGGAAGCCCACATTACAGGTGGATGGACTCAATAATTTGCAAACCCTGAGCAGGGCGGTTGATAACAGAGTGACTTGGAGATCTCTCATACATAGGGTACCCTTAAGTCAAAGTTGACTTGATGACAATTAGCAAGGAGGACAAACGTGGCTAGCTTTTGCTTGGGAAGCAATCTCTTATTTTTCAACAAGATAGTCCTTTCGCTAACCGTCATTGTATTCATGTTAGCCTATGCAGCCGCTGGAATGAATTCTTCCATATGCTGCAGAGTGAAGCAGGACGTTTGGGACATCAAAACATGCTCTTTCACTTGAGAAGATTATTTTGCATATCTCCACTTGGTGATACCATTTTTGTATCTCAGACAGAGCACCTGTGTATCTGTAAAACCTTTGCAGAGTAGCAACAAACAAGAGAATCAGAAGAGGATACGGGTGAAAACATTGCAGTAAGATCTTTCTCGTTTTTCTCAAAAAAAACACACAACCCCATTTACTTCTGCACTTAGGTATTTTTATTTATGACAAACCAGCATGCTGGTTTGAGGCAGTACCTCTTCAAATCAAGATAGAAAGGTAGAACGCAGTGTCTCCTCTTAATCTTTTGTACAGGGATAGAAAAAAACTGTTTTTGCAGCTTAAAAGATTTTTGATTGCTTTTTTCTGAAAAGACACTCCCCCTCCCCAGTTTTTCCAGCTATCAGCTTAGTGGAACAGGCAGCTTTGAAATCGAAGTCAAGGTTTATAAGAATTCACAATCCTTACAACAGAAGGAGAAGAGGAAAAGGGGGATTTGAATTGCAGAAGGTGTTAGTTTGATGCATAACATTTTCTTCCGTGGTAACATGTTGTGGCTTGTTTTTTCCTTGCTCTTTCCTTAAGAAATCTAAGTTATAAAGCCTCTGATATTAGATAAGGAAAATATATTATTCTTTTGGGGAGCACTCTGTAAACCCCGTGTGCTGTGAAAGCTTGTTTGAAATTGTAGGTCTGTTTACAATCACATACTCTGTCTTTCATAGGAATACTCTTATATTGGCCCATTCAAGCTGACAATGGAAGAACTTCCAGTCTCATTTCTGGGATTTGTCCATGGTTCTTGGGTCACCACAGCAACCGTGTTAGGTACCAGTCCTGGTGGAACGCCTAGCTCAGAAAAATTCCTGTTGTTTGTCCCCATCCCAGGCAACAGCCAAAGGAGAGGGTACAACATCACTGATAAAGCCAGTGCCACGGACCTGTTTGATGAGCATTGTGTTCGTGTTAAGGGCTTCTTTTTTATTACTCACTCGGGAATTATTCTGTTCTGTTCAGTTCTGTTCATAGGACCTGAGACATCTTGTAATGCAGATTACCACAGAATCTGGATAACAATCCGTCATTGTATTAAAGAACAGTTAAAAACAATTAAATGCCTATCTTACAAAAATGCCACTGAATTTAAAATAGCTTAAAAGCATTTAAAACGTAACATGACATGTAGAACATCCCTGGCCATTCAACTCACAGTGTATGTGGAAATGATTCATGCGTGCCCGTGAGCTGTCCTTTCACAACTGGGCTAAATCATGCATGCAAGTTGTTGCATCAAAGTGGGATAGCAAGGCAACTGAAAGCAAGCAAGCAAGCGTTTGGTACACAGAGCCCTCTCTTAGAAAGAGTGGAGGGTTGTGGTTCTGATGCCAGTGGGGTGGCAAATCTGTTTGGAATTTTAGCTTGAATTTTAAAGGACCTGTCCAAGGTGCTGAATTATTTCAGGGATGTGGCCCAGCATTTTGAATTGGTCCTTCAAAGTGCAAACTGAAGCCCAGACTGGATTCACTGTCCCGTGGACATTGGAGCTCCATTGGAAATGTATGATTTACTGTCTCTCTCTCTCTCTCTCTTTCATTGTTGATATTGAAATCATGAAATAGCATCTTGGGGCTGAGAGGTGGGCAGGAGCAGGGGGCTGAACAGCTTCCAGAATCGTTTTCATTCTGGGTTAGGAACAATGAAATTATATGGCTGCCACCTGCTGGGAATCTAATAGCCAGGTAACCACATGAAGCCTCTACTGGCCAGCAAGTCCTTAGACTCTTTCCCTTGCCGCCTCCTCTTTTGGTAGGCCAACTGCTGATTCAATAAAATCTCCAGTGGAGATGAGGCATTGTGATTATTGACTGGTGTCCTCCAAATAATTACTGTCTGCCTTGTCTTCCATAGGTCTGCCCCCTCCCCAGCGTGGATGAACATAGAGGTGGATCAGTACCCCGCTCCCCCCTCCCCATCCCCACTCTGGCTGAGGCTTATAACATTTTTGTTTAGCTTTCCTCTTGCTGTGCCAGTTTATTACAATAGAAAAGAGCATTTGACAAAGTAATAAAGCCTTCGTGACCAGAAAGGGAGAACATTAAACCCTCTCGTGATGCAATGGGAGGGAGGGCAAAGCGGGGCAGTAAAAACCGTTTGCATTTAAACTTGGGAAATTGTGTGGAGATAGGACGAGAGAGACTAACCATACCAATACTCAGTGAAGGCTGGGAGCTCCAATAGCAGTAGAGCTATCCAAGGGGCTGAGCCCTATCTTCTCTCCATAGGCTCAGCACTCTGGGCATCTTCTTTAAAGGTCAGACTAAAAACCAAAGCGGACTCACCACTCCACTGACATGGGAGCCATGATACGTACACCATCCTTGGACTGTCCTGTTTCCAGCCTAATCCTATTCAGGCTTTGCATCTGTCCAGCCTTAGAGGGCTTGACCTCTCAACTACATACCATACTGGTCAAGTATCCTTCACCACCATACTTAACAAGGATGTGCATGTGTGTTATTTTGATGGTGGGGTTTCATAGATGCCACAATGTGTTTGGGACCAGCAGTGAGAAGTTAGTCTAGGGATGGTGCACGACAACAACAAATTGTACAGCAAAATTGTTATAACGTCTGGCTGCTTGATTCTCCTCCTCCTGCCTATACACACCTACATGTACACAAAAACCCTGGAGCAAAACTGATATCAACAAGTGCCTGTATTTTATGGATAAATCCCAATGTGTTTTCCAGGAAAAGCCTTCTTCTCCAGGGACATACTCATAAACAATCTTCTCTTGGATATAGAGTGGGAGGTCCTTGCTTAAAATTGGCAGGTGGGCAGAGGATACAAGTGTTAAATCTCTGCAGAAGTCTGGATGGACAGATCTGGCAATTTGCCTGCATTTTTGACCTGTCGTGATCTGACGTGCATAATCTTGGTTTGCTGGTGGATACAGTTTAATTTCAGGCTAGGGTAGTCTGCAAAATTAAGGTTGCAAGAACATATTGGCTGGTTGCAATGGGAAGAGATGGAGTGGGGCGCGCGGGGAAGGATGAGTTTCCCCGGCTCATTTGTATGCCTCGGAGAAGGGTTGCTTTGATGCCACTACACATTCACTTGACAAGGAGTGGGCAATGCTGTTGGCCTTTGCTACTCTGAGACACACGTTTCCTCTATGCTTGGCATACTGATGCCTTTTGGTCTTCTGTAGGACTAAACGTAAGATTGTCTCTTGCCCCGCTGGTACATAGAGATAAACACAACACGAAGAAAATGTTTGCGGAAGTTTCTCCCTCTATGACTTTGTATTAGTTAGCATCAAGGTGACAAAGAAATTCCTTTACCTGCCCCATTGGCAATATATTTCCTCCTCGAAAATGCCTCCTGTTCAGGAATACCCTAGATGGTGGCTTGCAATGCCTCCAGCTAAGAAAAAAAGTCTCAGGAAATGCCAG
This sequence comes from Iguana delicatissima, assembly GCA_948472985.1. Classification (NCBI taxonomy): domain Eukaryota; kingdom Metazoa; phylum Chordata; class Lepidosauria; order Squamata; family Iguanidae; genus Iguana; species Iguana delicatissima. The sequence continues at coordinate 74,409 of CAOKZL010000684.1, forward strand.
GTTTTGTTCCTGTACAAACAGGTTTTTTTGGAGATCTGTGTGATGTTTGCCTCATCCTAAAGTATATTCTGGTTGCTTCCAGCATTGCCAAAGACATTTTCTTCCTACTCCCCAGGTAGTTTTAAATGAACTCAGTACTTCCTGAAAGGAAATGTACCTGTGCTTGTCTTTCATTGTCTTGGAGGCAGTAAAGATGGCTGCTACCAAGTAAACACAGCTTCCAGGACACCGATTCGACAGAGATCAAGCGAAGGAAAAAGGAATGTTAGCACTAAAATAAAATGATGCCAATGCTTAAAATAGTGGATATTAGGTTTTTCATAAGTGACTGCTTGCGGGAACCCTTTTCATGTGGTGTATGTGTGTTAACTTCATTGTGTTTTTAAATGTTTTCATTTTTTTTTAAAAAAATGGTTTTTGAATTGTGTTTTAACTTTACTGTCATTTTCATTTTACTGTTTTTTTTTTTAAAAAAGTTGTGGCAGAAACAGACCCACTTAGGTGGGTCGACCTGACCTGTGAGTCGCCAGGAGACACCTTCGGCCACAATACACGGCTACATTTTGAAGAGCATCCCTTTTTCTAAAGAAAATACTTTCTTCCTCTACTCTGGGGGAGATTTCCGGTTGAGCCCTAGGTGTGAGGGACATCCATTAAAAGCTGTGGAGGTGAAGAACAAACACAATGGAAGGGAGCCCATTGGGAACAGTCTCCTGTTGCGTTCCTTCCAACAGGTTTGAGTTTGCCTACCAATGCAGCCCCTTCAGCTTTTGTCTTTTGGGTTGTTGTCGAGAATGCAATTGTTTGCAAAAAGATTCACGTTTACAATTTGACTTTTTAATTAGTTCTTATGTGGTGCAGGGTTGGAGAGGTGAAGGTTGGTAAGGTGGGGGGGCGGCGGCAGGGAACTTTACATGCAAATGGTACCATTGGTGTAACAGTGGCAAGGTTTTTTAATTTCAGGGTAGGATAGCTTGCATAAATAAGGCCTGGATTTCTCTCTCTCCCCCTCCCCATGTGTGTGTGTGTGTGAGAGAGAGAGAAAGGGAAAAAAAAAAACAGCAGGGAAGGTGTGGGTGGAAAATAATTTTAATTTTCAAGCATTCCTGTGACACTTTAATATTCCCTTATTATCCCCTGGAAACTCACCTGCTCTTTGTGTCAGGATTTAAAGAGGATTGGTTTATTTTTTATTTTTATTTTTTTTGTGGACTATTGCTTTATTAGTCCCACAGAACAGAAGAGGTAAGGGGAATTTTTCTTTTAATCTTGCCAAAGCGAGGCCTTCTGGAAGGACCAGGCAAACAGCAAGGGATGTAGCAAACATCTTCTTCCATGTGGGCCTTTGCTCTGTCCACTGAGAGCTGGACTGATGGCTGGGGTTGGAGCGTCTAACTTGTATTAGGGACATCAGGAGAAAAATCACTCAAGAGGAGACACGATAGCAGAGTTTGGAAGCCTCACATATTCTGCAATGTGTGAAAAGGGCACAATGAAAGCTTTTGCAGCGCTCTTGAAGGCTCTTTTGATGACTGTTGATGGACTTGTGTATCCAATCATCTTTGCTAGGCATTGCAGTAGCTGCTAAGCTAGGGCCTGGGTGCAATGCAATTCCCTGCCCCTGATGGCCACGTGTGGCAGTGCCAGGAAAGTTCCCTTGTGCCAACACCCAGCTGGATCCTCTTGTCTTCTGTCTCAGGTGCCTGGGCTTCCGTGTAGCGCAATGGTGGAATTTTACATTCTACCAGCTTCAAATAGGATCTTAGCCTAAAAGAAAAAGTGTGTGTGTGTGTGTGTGTGTGGGGGGGGGGGGACGAATTGTGAGTGCTCTGTTCTGCTAGCTGTTGCTGTGATAGCAATGCACACTTCAATTGGCTTTAATTGATATCTTCCAAATGAATAATCTATTCAAAGTAAGACTTGCATGCTGAAATTGCTATAGAAAGAGTTCTTAATAGCAGGTGTTCTGAAACTGAGGAATGAGACTGAATGAAAATAAATGGCAGAGCAGTCTCCCCACTACCACCTTCAGCATAGATCTGCTTCCCCCAGTGATCATTGTTCAATGATATGGCTGGTTCTTTGTTGAAGAGAATTAATTTTGAACTGTTCCCGGTACAGAACCCCTACTCTAACCTGTGATGCATTCACAGATAGCAGCTGTAGTTTGAATTCTCTGGTCCTTTGAGGTGAATGGGTGGGAACGGAGAGATCCTTTGCAGAACATTTCTTAGGGTGTGCTTAAAATGCCATTCCATCTGCAAAAAATGTTGAGCTCATGAAAATTTAGCTCAGCCTTGGTCCTTACGGAGATGACAATAAATAGTATGGTTGGAATAAGCTGCATTAGATACTGCCGTTGTCCACACGTAGGTGTGAATTGGCCCTGAATCAAGCTGAGGTACATAATAAGAGGATTTAGATTAGGGGCGGCGCTGGGGGTTAAGAGGCATCGCTCGGTACTGGATTCCTATAAGAAAAGCAAAGGAATTTGAGCTCTACAGCAGCTCTGATGCTTCGTTTATCAGCTTATAATTTTGTAACCCAGCCAGTTTGGAAACCCTTGACTCCCATTTAGTCTTCCATTATGGAGATGTTGATATGCTTACTTAACAATCAATGCATTAATGTATAAAAGCTAGCAACCAGTTTATTAGGCCCAGAGCCAGAGCTGAAACCCATTTGATTGTTGCAAGATGCCGCCGCTGAGATTGGCAGGCATTTAAAAGCTGTTGCTTTGATTTATTTGGGTCCCCTTGGTGCCAGATATATTTTTCAAAGCTAAAACAGCTCAGCATTAACTTGGTGTGAATTAATTTTGGCCTTTTGGCATTGTCCTGGTGATATCCCTGATGTTCTTTTAAAAGGTTTGGTTCAAAGAGGATTGCTCAAATGGTTAAAAAAAATACAATAAATAAATACGGAAATCAGAAAAAAATAAAGGAAACGAATGATTGGATTTCTCCATTAATGAATAGCGTGAGGGTTCATGCCTGCAGTGGTTCATTTAGAAAACTTTGTTATGAGAAAAATGGAAGGGATAAGGGCAATTGTTAGTGCAGTTTGTCTAGTTGTGGCATTTTTGGAAAGGTAGTTTTCAGGGTGCCCCTGAGATTCATATGGAGGAACTGGGTACCCGGGGAAAATTACATTTCCTGTTATTGGAAACACCACTGTAGTACCATTTCCTTCCCCCTTAAAAATATCCTGGTCACATTAGTCAGGGAGAATCATAGAATCATAGAGCTGGAAAGAATGCCAAAGCCTATCTAGTTCAGCCACCTGCCATGCAGAAATTGGCAGTGTAAGCATGCCTGAAAGATGGCCCTCCAACTTCTGTTAAAAAACCTCCAGTGATGTAGAGTGCATTACCTTCTGAGGTAATTCTATTGTTGTACGAGCCTTGCCATCAGGAAGTTCCTCCTAAATGTTTAAGTGAAATCTCTTTTCTTATCATTTGAATGCATTGATTCATGTTTCTGGAGTGGCAGAAAACGAGCTTGCTTCCATCTTCTACGTGACATCTTATCAGAATATTTAAAGACGGTTATCATGTCACCTCTCCAGGCCTCCAGAGGATGTCTTGGAGGTTGAAGTCCACCCACCTCCACCAAGCTGGCTAAATGCGGAAGTGGGATTGTGAACGTTTTGTGGCTCTGAGTGAAAAGTGGGCCAAAGAAGAACTCGTGGCATGGTTGTAACCACCTTGCATTGAGGTGATCTTTGCAAGCGATCAAGGTTCAAGTCCCAGACCACGGGATGGTGAACTTAACTAACACCACTACTTCTGACCTTGTGCACTTTTTGAAATGGTGGGTAACTAATACCGCTAGTGAAGATTGGGGAGCAGACAGAGTAGACAACGTTGGTTCTGGGAGTAGTGACTTGAAATCTTGATGCAATGCTTTGAGATGGTACATTTTAGTTCGGTTGTTTACATTATTAGCTTGGAGTGAGTGGGGGGGGTTCACACTGCCATATAGAAAAGAAGTCTTCATTCTAAGTAGAGTTCAGGTACCCACTGGCCTCAATTCTCTAATTCTGTGCAAATAGAAAACAGTGATGTTTTCATTCCAAGCTCCCTCTTTCTCATACCCCTCCCCTCCTATTTATTTCTGAAGTAATGCTCCACCATAGAGATTGGCTTTGAAAATGCGCACTCAAGACACACGCACCCGCCCAACCCTATGACATTTTGAAGCAGTCTTGTCACCAACGTATTTTTAAGGAGAAAGGAATCTCTTAGTGTCAAGGGGAGGAAATATCTTCTTCCCTTGTTTTAAAAGATGGGTTTTTAAGTAGAAGTTAATGCATGCAAAATGCGGCAGTTAAAATAGCTCTCTCTGTAACTCTGTCTTGATCCTAGCTGCAGCTAAGTTGACGGTTTGTCTGTCAAACTCGAGACTTGGCTGTAAATGTATCCTAAACCAAAAACAAGGGGGAGGCACTGTAATATCTTGAAAAGACTAGAGAGAATCGGTGTATGTGTGTGTGTGGGGAGAGATTGCTTTATTTTATTGATGTACTTTAGAGGAAGCCTCCTCTTTCAAGGACCTGTGCATGAAAAAAAAACAAAACACACTCCTCCTTGTTGGCTTTTGGCTGTAAACGAATCCTCAGCTGGTTCAGATGTACTACCCTTGACAAGACAAACAAACAAGCACACAGCCACACAATTTTGCACCCAGGAAATCCAAATTCTGAGGCAAAAAGGGGAATGGAATTCTGCAATCTGAATACATTATGCAGATCCAGTCTTTTGCCAAACATTTGTTTTCCAGTTGTACTGTTTTATGGAACATCCCAGGGGAATAGTCTCCAGCTGGCTCTCATAGTCAGAGTTTCAATCATTTTTTTTTTTTTAAAGCGTGCAGGCCTAAATCGAGCTGAAGTTAGTTTTCTAAAACAAAACAGACTGAAACATTTTGTTATGTCAACAGCAGCTTCCCTAACACCGCAATATTCTTTGGATTGCTGTGTTAGTCATGATGGACTTTAGTTGGATTGATGCCAAAGTGTATTAAGCTCGGCTGGTTCTTTGCTTGGGCTTGTGTTCTGCAAAGCATCTATTCTTTAGGTACCCAACAGGCCTGAGGAAAAAACACCACCACCCCTTTCTGATCACAGCTTGTTGGGTGTTTGTGCTGTGATTGTGAAGCCTTGTGCGAGTGCCATAAACCATGCCTCATTCTTTGAAAATCCTCAGAAACTGAGCTCGGCAAGCACAGATTGAGCACTTCCTTGCCTCTGCTTTGTGGATGCGCAATTAGCTCAACTTCTCAGTTTTAATTACTCTTTTACATTGTTTTGGTGCCCTAAGCTGGGTGAACATACGCACCTCTTGTGGTGAAGCTGCAGCAAGCGACGCAGGGGGGCTAGGTTAATAGGAGCCAAAATTGCAGGTTATGTTTTCGGTTGACTCCGAGGTTCCTTGCTGTTTTGATTTTTCCTTTTTGTTTTCGTCGTCCCCCCATCCCCACTGTCTTGCAGCATAAAAAGACAGCAAGCTCTGCATGGCCCCATTTTTGTGTTTCCCTCCATCCTGTTTAATTAGCAGTAAGTATTGTGAATAGCAGAAGAAGCCGGTAGGTGGAAGAATGGCTTGGTTTGCATTGTTGGGATGGAAAGTGGGATGGATTGCCTACAGAAGAACGAACAAAGTTCATTCTTCTTGTTTACTCATCTGATTTGCCTGATCCCAATTGGAAGGGTAGAGGGCCTGTGGAAATGAGGTGTGTTGAATGGTAGTTGGCAGGACTTCTTGTTAATGTGAAGATTTGTGAGTAAGATATTGGGTTCTCTTCTCCCCTTAGTTTTTGCTGGGTGATAACAAAGGATTCAGTGGGTTGGAGGGAGTCCATCCCTCCATGCAGGAAAACACAATCAAAACACTCCCGACAGATGGACATCCAGCCTCTGTTTAAAAACCTCCAAAGAAGAGGACTCCACCACACTCCAGGGCAGCATAGTCCACTATCGGACTGCTTTTACTGTCAGGAAGTTCTTCCTAATGTTTAAGTGGAATCTCTTTTCCTGAAGTTGGAAGACATTGCTTCGTGTCCTAGTCTCTGGAGCAGCAGAAAACAGACTTGCTCCATCCTCCCCATGACACCCCTTAAATATTTAAGCATGACTATCATGTCACCTCTTAAACTTCTCTTTGTCAGGCTAAACATACCTATCCCCCTAAGGCGATCCTCATAGGGCATGGTTTCCAGTCCCTTCACCATTTTGGTCATCTTCCCCTGGACCTGTTCCAGCTTGTCAATATCCTTCTTGAACTAGTCAGGGGTTTCAGGGCTGAAGACTCTATTTGGTGGAGCCAGAGCCAGCAACCTTTCTCTCTTTCAGGTACCTCCTTTCTCTCTCCCACTCTCCTTTTTAACTCCCCATGAAAAAGTCTGCTAAGAGAGGGACAAATCAGTCTTGCCAGAGGTCCAAATGAATCTCTTTCAGAAGGCATTTGAAATCAGGCAAAGGCCCATGTGTGGACGCCCACCCTTTTGCAAGTGTGCCCATACTTCCTAAGGATGGTCAGCTTTCGAAGAAAACCAGCACAGGAGGTGGAGGAGACTGAATAATGGAATAGCCTAGAAAAGGACACGTCAACTGCTTCTACTTTTCCCACAATTCCAGTATTCTTTTTTTTTATATATATAAAGCACTGTTATGCACTTGGAAGCTTTAACAGGAAAAAAGTACAAATGAATAAACAAAATAAAAATAGTCCTTTTTTTTTTTTTTTACTAACTCTTTCTCTGTGTCTATATTTATATTGAGAATAGAATGCTCAGTTTGGATCCCTTTGCGTGAAAGCGACAGCAAGCCCGAGCATATTTTTAGCTCGCCTGTTTCATTTCTCATTGTCAGCATGGTGAGTCTCTTTCTCCACATATCTTTCAGACCAAAAGAAAGGAAACCTGTGTGTGTTCCTTCTCTCTCTATTCTTAACTATCTCTTTAGACTTGCAAGCCTAAGCAAATTTTAATTGGGCCAAGTCTGGCACAGGGGTGTCAGCTATTTCCTTTCTTGGGCTCTCTGTTCTTGGCATCAGTGGCAGGCTGTTAGAATAGGAAGTGGGTATCTCTCTCTGACACTTTTTGAGTCTGCCAAAGCCTTCTTCGGGTGCTCACCAAGGGAAGTGGGGTGAGGGGAACCAAGACCTTCTCTGGGTGACTTTGGACTCAGTCTCTCAGCCTCACTGCCCATATGTGGTTGAGGGTGAAGATGAAATCGGGTATACTACTCCAGAGCTCCTTGGCGATGCAAAGAAACTCTAACTGGATGCATAGGTTTGGTATGTTCATCAAAGGAGAATTAATGAATATTTGGCACAGCTATTGACTTAAAAAATAATGATTCTGTGGATCATTCTCATTCCTTTTACTTGACAGTGGCTTTCATGTCAGTGGGATTGTGAATTCCATCAAGGTTTTGAGCTGTAGTTGAAAGCATCTCTGCAGGGTGCTGAAGCCCATCCTCAGCGTTTTGGAATTTTGTGCCTTCAAGTTGCTTCCAAGTTATGGAGACCTTAAGTGAACATATCATGGAGTTTTCTTGGCAAGATATGTTCAGAAGAGGTTTGGCACTGCCTGCCTTGGATGCTGAGAGAACGTGACTTACCCAAGGCCCCCCAGTGGGTTTCCATGGCCAAGTGGGGTTTTGATTCTTGATCTCCTGGAATCCTAATCCAAGCAACTCCACCATACTCCTTTCAAATTCAGACTGATAGCCAGAGCAGATTCATCATCCTGTTGACAAAGAAGTCATCATTCATCACTATTTTCCTCTAGGTGGCTAGTGGTGCACTTCAGTGCCAATTTCTTTCTTTCTTTCTTTCTTTCTTTCTTTCTTTCTTTCTTTCTTTCTTTCTTTCTTTCTTTCTTTTCCTGTGTTAGTTACTGTTGCAAAGTCTGAAAGCTTTAGGAGAGGCTGTCCACCTTCCAGAGCCAGCACGGAAACAAGATCCCCTTCTCCTGTTTTGAGTTATGACTGTTAAGATAGCTGATGGCAGTGAAGAGGCTCTAATCCATAACGGATGCTCACACATGAATAAGGAAAACTGCTTTCAAGGAAGTTGGGTCTTTTCTTATTGAAAGTCAGAGCACCAGTGAATTTCTGGTAGAATGATCACACTGGTAGTCACAGAGAATCAAGAACCACTTTGTGAATGGAATGATATCATCATACTTTTCTTGGCTCCCCCCTTTGTTTACAAAAAGAGATCTCCCCCAAAAAGAACCCAATTCATAAAAAGAAGTATATTCGGAATTAAAGGACTTTTTGCCTAGGAATATGGTTTGACTATACTGTTCAGTGTTTTCATACACACACACACGCACACACGCACATTATTTGTTCCGGCAGCATAATTTGGAGTGTGTGGGAAGAATAATTTGTTGTTGCGATTGTTAAAGAACAGCAGTCAGATCTCCTGCAAATTACTTTGCGATCTACCAGTAGATCTTGATCTCTGTTTGATTGTCTCTTCTGTAGATAAACCAGTGGATGGTTTTGCAAGCAGTGCCAAAAATTGCTGAAAGGGAAACTGTTTGATTTTTTTTTCTTTTTTGATGCAGATGAAAACTTTGCTGGAAAATGGTGAATATTCTCCGCTGAGCTTTAGTGAAATGGAAATGGTAGGCAAATGTTTTGACTAGGGAGTTCTTTAAAGAGCAACTTCAGGCTCTTTGTATTTTTTTCTTGCGGGTTGGCAAGTTGCTCATTTGCAGTATGTTTGGCTTTCTTTATCCCACTTCCAAAGCAACCCTAATCTCCTTGCCCTGCAAAAGCAGGCGTTTGATTTTCCTCCGTCAATCCAGAGTACCGTGGAGAGTGTGCTCCTTCTGAGCTGAGCAGAACACCCCATTAACAAAAAAACTCCCTATCAGTGCTGCAATCCTGGCGGCATTAATTAATATTTCTACGGTTTACTCTAATCGCTCCAAAAACTGGGAGCCAAGCCAATGCTGACAGTAGAGTCTTCTAATACAATAAATTGTTTTAATTATTATTATTCTTTTGCATTCAATACTTTTATTGCATACCTCACTAATCTTGGGAGGTATGACTGGAATAAAATTGTGCATGCGCGCACGCACACACATGTATGTGCATGTGTACATGTAGGTACACACACACACACACACACACACTTCCTGAGGATGTATGAAAACTGGAACTTTGCTCTTCCTGATGAAGTGAGGCCAGATGGAGTATGAATAGTGGGAGCTGATGAGTCCCACATCAGTGGGACAGGCAGTATGCTCCGGGTTTCAGTCTGAAATTGAAAGGCAGAAATTGAAATCCAAAAAAGTTCATCCCATTATGCATTTTGGTTAACTAGGTGATTCTTGACTAATTCCTTGTCAATTTTGATTTGCAGCCTGGATCTCTTGTCGAGGTCTCTGGAAGCATACCATTCTCATTTTGGGGGGAGGAGGAAGACTGAAGCAAAAAAAGTGTTGAGCAGTTCTGCCTTTGCGTTGTAATCTGTTTGCATTTTGCCGTATTGGCTATAGTTATGTCTATAGTTATGTGAAAGGAATTCAGTATAAATAGCTACTGATTTCTAACTTATTTTCAGGCTTTTCTTTCCTCCTCCAACCCAAACCACACCTAGGCCTTTCTGATATAGCAGAACATCACATTGGAAAAACTCTAGCCTTGGGCATTCAAGAATGCTCAAGCTGTGTAAATACAGAAACTGAGATAGCTATGTCGGTCTATGAGAAAGAACAGCAATAAAGTCCATCGTTGGACAGTTCCTTTACTGAGGCCAACCGAGCTGTCGCGTAGTTGTGCAAACTTTTCTTTTTCCAGAATACTTCATCAGACTAGGAGATACAAAACAACCAAATAATCCCCTCTCTTGGTGGGAGCATGTATGTGCACATGTGAGTGTAAGTTGTGTGTGTCTGAGAGAGAGAGAGATTGACAGAGAAAGCCAGCCAACCAGCCAGCTCAAACCTTAGGCCAGATGTTGTGATCGTGATATCTGCAGTTAAACTCAGTCCCAAAATGGAGATTGAATGGAATCGCTCACTTTTAGTGCTGCAGGGATACATCACTATAACTTTCTTGCACAAATTAAAGAAGATTAGTTTAAAAATGTTAGGGATCTCTTTCTCGCGGCTGGATCAGGAACTCCCAACAGGGCGGTGAAATCCTTCACAGTGTGTCTCAGCTTGTCAAAAGCCCCTCCAATTGAGGAGGAAAAGTTACTTAGCAAGAGGTCTTTTTGTCCCTAAATGTGGTGAAGAAGCCACAGTGGCTTTCCATTTCTGTAGATGCAAGATTGGCCACAGTTCAATTGGCCTCTTGCTTTGACTGAAACCATTGTCATTGTCCTAGGCCATCATTCCCCGTCAATGGTTTTTACACATGATCAACTCAACTCAAGGAGTCCGGGTTAGGAAAGGTGTAAGATGTTTGAAAAAAAGTATATTCAGAAGCTGTAGAATGCCAGCCACAGTGATACTTATTGCTGAATGGGATGTCCTTTGCTGGAGGGATAAAATCAATAACTCATTCCACACAGTATACAGAATGGCTTTGTGATCATAATGAGTCTTGAACTGACCCAAGACCTTTGCTGGATCTCAACTGACAGCCAATAAACAAAAGCTCCATTTATAATTAGCAATCCTTCTTCATCTGCCCTCTTCCATTGGATAGGGGTAGGCTAGCGGCAAGTGATTAAGGCTACCATTCTATACTCACATAGCTGGGAGTGGACGTCCTGTGAAGTTTTGTGTAGCTATATGCAGGATTATAGAGCCAGTAGGAGGGAGTGGTTTGAATGTTGGAGTCCTAGTCTGGAGACCAGGGTTTGAATCATTGGGTGACCTTGGGCAAGTGACATTCTCTCAGCTTCAGAGGAGGGCAAGAGCAAAACCCCTCTCAACACATCTGCACAAGAAAACCCCGAGGTTCCTTAGTGTCACTTAGTGGAAATAGCCTGAAGGCACATGACAACAGTATGTAGATTGTATTGGACAAGGAAAGGGGCAGACACATAGAAAGGGGAATATTCCATAAAAAGAAGGGAAAGAGAAAGAGAAGGCCAAACTCTACCGCACCCAGAAGATGGCACTGGAAACCTCTGGGCAATCAAACAGGGGAGGGCAAAGTGTAGGCCCAGGGTTGTGCCCCCCCCCCGAAGCTGTTTTTGCAACCTTCAGACTCTCCAGACCTCATTTTCTTCCAGCCAAAAACAGGAAGGTTAAAAAAAGCAAATTGCTCCTCTGGAAAGCCTCCAGGAGAGGCAATTCACCTGTTAAAAAGGTTGCAGCCACCCCTGCAGTGACATTTACAAAATATGTTTTTCAAAGGCGGAAGTGGACTTCCAGCAGAGGTTAGCAATGGATGGGGGTAGAATGGGGGTTTTGCTCCTCCAAATAAGAATTCTTATTTCCTGCAGGCCCCAAATATCTAAAATGACAGAGAGTGAAACACTGAAAATTCTTCATGCCTGGAGCTCTTAGCTCTTCTGCCTTTACATTCCTTTGCTTAGTTTGCCTGCCCCTTTCTGTTTGATGCCGAACATTTCTGAATGCTCAATTGACGTTTTAAGCTACTGCAGTGCTAGAAATTTGGGAACGGAAGAAAAATTTCACATAAGGGGGCAGAGTTCTTGTTTGGGGGACAATGCACTCATACAGTGCGCCCTCTTCTGGCACAGCCTCCACACATACAAAGGTGAGGTTGCACAAAGCATTGTTCCCATTAAAGTCAATGGATGGGACTCATTGTTTGTTTCACAGAGGGGTTCCTGAAATGGAACCCCTGCGTATATGTTGGGTGCGCTGTATTGCTTTTCACCCATAGCTACATCCTTGATCAATCAGTATGTAGGTATGCATTTATGTATTTATTTATTTGTGTTTTTCAGCAGTCTGTTCAGGCCCTGGGGGATACCAAAGAACAGAAAACTAGCTCTTCAACCCACCACAGTTGCCCTCCCTTGCAATAAAGGAACGAAGTACTCCTCTCTTGTAATTGTTCTTAGCTGCTAATCTTCTCAGTGAAATCTGGCCTCTGAACCTGATGTAGCCATTGCACTAGTAACCATGGGGTTAAGCCTCTATGCCGTCATCAAGACTATTAGCGTAGCAGTCTAAGCATTCTACATGGTCCCTATCTAAAACCATCTGAGCCGTGGGCTGTCTCCAGATCTTACAGCAAAGGGTCATACAGATTAATTGAGCCCCCTGTGAGATACAACGTGTACAGTTGTAGTGATGGTATGCAGTTATGGCATCCTGCTCTCACAATACTAGAATCCAGAGTCATCTCATGAAGCTAAATGGATAGTGAAAGATTCAAAGTCAGTCAAGGGAAGTGCTTCTTAACACAGCACATAGTTAAATGATGGCGTTTGCTGCTGCAAGCTACGGCGATGGCTGCTAACTTGGATGGCTTTAAAAGGAGATTTGAGAAAGTCGCAAAGGCTATCAGTGGCCGCTGGCAGTGGTGGTTGTATATTCCAATTGAGGCAGCATGCTTCTGATCACCACATCCCGTTTCTGAGGCACAGGAGTGGGAAGGAGCTGTTGTATTCACATTTTTCTTCTGCGTTTCCCAGAGGCCATCTGGTAATCTCTGTGAGAATTGGGCTCCTGAACTCTATGGACCTTGGTGGGTTCCAGAAGGGCTCTTCATGTAACTTTATGAGATGCAGGTTCAAACCAGCTATGGAACTCAGTAGGTGACCTTGGGCCAATTGGGCGGTCTCTGGCCCACCCTGGCTTATAGGTTTCTTGTGCAGATGAAATAGACCTGTACACCACATTTGGCTTTTTGAAGGATCACTGGGATAAAGATGTAACTTGAGCACGTCTGTTGCTGAAGGACAGAAGCAGGAGGGTGCTATTTGACCCATGCCCTGCTTGTAGATTTAGAGAGGCCTCTGGTTAGCCCTTATGGGGACAGCATACTGGTTAGGGCTGATCCGACAAAGAATTCCTCTTCTTTTCTTTTGTTTGTCCTGAGTCCCTTGGTGGTTCATTTAACTGAACAGACTTGAACTGTCTGATATTGTGAGCAAAAGAGAGAATGACTGTGGTATCATTGCTGAAGAGATCAGAGACGATCATTTTTTTTTAAAGTTTCTGGCAGGATCCTTCCCACCCAAATAATACATCTCACAGAATATTACGTTTTGGTTTAAACTGTGGGTAAATATCTCCCATCTCAGAGTAAATTGGGAAGTTTTGAGAGTTTCGATGTGAATATCAAATTCGCACCTCCCGGCCCAAATAATTTAGTAGAATTGCCTGTGTAAACACATAATTAAAAGCAATTTTCCGAGCCTCCTGATTATGTTGATTTTTGTTTTCAGCACACCTGGCAGTGCCGACTTCTTCGATTCCATCACTTAGGTGGTAAACAAGTGTGTCCTAGCGAATAATGTGACAGATGCAAATGAAGATGGCACACTGCAAAAAATAAAATGAAATAAAAAAAAAATAAAGCAGTGTCAGAAAGCCGCTTCTTATCAAAACATCCGGAAAAGGGGGAGGGAATAAAGCATTTATCCCCTTCTCTCACCTTTCCCCTTGCATCAGGATCTTATATAAACACTTGGAAAGTTTTAGCATCTTGCATACGGATTAGTTGGGGTAAGATGTTTTTCTTCATCTTCCTTGATCATGTTGGCTGCATCTAGAGCTCTGCCTTTCCACTCCCCCTCCCCAACTGCATGCAAGAGCAAATAACTGCAAAAGTCTTCTCATCTCAGGGTGCTTGTTTGGATGATTTATTGCATTTTTGGGACCTTTTTGGCAAAAATCTTCATTTGTAGAAAAGACTTGGGCTGAAATCCTGTGCTCTCAGGCATAAATATGATGATGGAGCTCTGCCATTGTAGTTATGCCTGATGATGCCAACACCCCCAAAACTTACCTTTCCAGCCTGGAAACACCCCAACTGTATAGCGTCCAAGGAGCTTCAAACCTAGGTACACCACGGTCATGTCACGGTCAAACCACAAGTGGGAGAGCAGCGTCATTTCTAGTGCCAGGTCTGCAGCCTCTCAGACACCCTTCATCTGAGATGTTGCCAGGCTGTATCACATTCTTCTTATTCACCTGTATGGTTCTCACTGCTTGTCCTAGCTCAGCCATAGTGAGAGACTTGGCTGACTGTTCTCAAATTTCTTAGCTCTGATTTTAAATCCTACCATTCCAAAAGCCCGTCTAAGTTTTTTTTTTCCTTGGCTGGTTTTGAAAAGAACAGTGCAAAACCAGTTCAGAACCACCCTGTTAAAATAACAGCTTGGCCATGGAATTTACCATGTAACCTCGGGCCATCGCTGTCTCCCAGCAAACTGACCCTAAGGGGTTGTTGTGAAGATTTATTGGGAAGGACAACCATGTAAAGTGGACATGTACATTCTTAATCCAGTTCAAATAAAACAACAACAGTAATGATGAAGTGTTGTCCTGCATGGGCACTTCCAGTGGCATTCTCATCAGATCATTGCATTTTTTTTTTTTGCCATCTGTTTTTTACTGATGTGAAAGAGCTACAGAGCCATGAAAATACCACAGAAAGTCCGTGAGACTGACTGCCATCTGATTAACAAGGCAAAATGCAGAGGAGAATAATGAAGAACAGCAGTAGTTGTGGAAAAAAGCAACGTGTAATTTCTTTTGGAGATATAGACTGAATACTTGTAGCCTAGTAGAAAATAAAAACTGTGTAGGCAGTAGCCTGGTTTAACTTTATTTGTCCTATTCAACTTTTCATCACAGTGCACATGCTTATCGGCTCAGCTATGCTTGGTTATCTGTGCCTCTACCCACATATTCATTGCTAATGACTTGTTAAGGTAATGATAAAAGTTTTGCACTTCTTGCATTTCCGTTCCCTCTTCCCTCCCTAATTACATCCTCCTGCCCAACCATGTGTATAAACATCTGCCAACTGAGGTAACACCTTATGGATCTGATAGAATGGTCTGCAGCCTTGAAAAGCTTATGCCAAACAAAGCATTGGTTTTTAAGGTCTGTTAGAGGCTGTTTTTTTTTTCTGCAACAGGTTGATGCAGGTACTTGCTGTGGAAACTCTGAGAGACATTCTTTCAAAGCAATTCAAAGCAAATGCCACTATTGCCCATCTGCTTCCGTCTTAACCCCACTCTGTCAAATTTTACTTCCATTTCTCCTCAGCAAAAATCTTTTTAGATCCTCATAGCTGACTTTTTGTTTCTCTACTACAATTTACATTGCTGAAGGACATGATAGAAGGACAATAGTGCTCCACCTAGTGCTTAGCACTTAGAAAGAGCTTACAGACTGCCTGTTTAATGATCTGCTCTAGAATCTTTCCTGGTATTGATGTCAGGCTAACTGGGCAGTAATTGTTAGGGTCTTGTTTTTTCCCTTCTTTTCGAAGATGGGGATAACATTTGCCCTCCTGAAGTCTACTGGGACTTCTCCCATTCTCCAGGAATTCTCAAAGATTATTGCCAGGGGTTTTGAGATTACTTCTGCCAATTTTTGAATACCCTTGGATGTAGTTTATCCATCCTTGAAGACTTGATTTCACTGAGAGTGACCAGGGATTTCTGTAGTACTTCTTTTCCTATACTTTGCTGCATTTTTCCTACCACATCAACTGCTCCATTTTCCCCAGGTAGAGCACTGTTTTCCTTTTGGGAGAAGACCAAGGCAAAGAAGGTGTTGAGTACTTCTGCCTTTTCTCCTTTCCCTGTTGACATTTCTCCATCTTCTCCACATAATGGCCCTACCATTTCCTTGTTCTTCGTTTTGCTGCGGACATAACCAAAAAAGCCCCTTTATTGTTTCTAATCCCTTTAGCAAGCCTGAACTTATTCTACCTTTTAGCTTTTTTGACTTTCTTCCTACATGTGCTGGCTATTTGTTTGAATTCCTCTTTGTTGTTGTGTGCCTTCAACTCATTTCCAACTCGTGCTGACCCTAAGGTGAACCTATCACAGGGTTTTCTTGGCAAGATTTGTTCAGAGAGGATTTGCCCTTCTCTGAGGCTGAGAGAGTGTGGCTTGCCCAAGGTCACCAATGGGTTTGCATGGCTGAGCAGGGTTTGAATCTTGGTCTCCAGAGTCATTAGCCAATGCTCAAAGCACTATACCATTATGACTTCATCTTGTTGTTTACGTATTATTTTATGTTGTATGTTCTAGTATTGTATAGCACTTCAAACTTTTTTAGTGATAAATAAGAAGGTAATGTTTGATTATTTCATTCTTGTCTGCAAGAGAGAAGAATTTCAGAAGTTTTCTCACCACTGGGTGAGATCATGAGGGGGTTTGTAGATGATTATTTTTATTTCAGGCATTTTTTTTTGCAAAAGACTGTTTTATGCAGAAAAAAAAGACTGTTTCACAAAATGCATTGTCTTCTGAACAAAATGTGTATTTTTGAATTTTGTTGTTGTTGTTGCTGCTGCAAAAAGATCCCAAACTGGGAAAAAAAATCTCACGGTGATCAACCATTTTCTTGGTAGAGTGTCTCTATGTGTGAAGATGACCTTTCTGACTCAGGATGAGAAAATTTGTATGTCATCTTAACGTGCCTAGACAAAACTGGCTTATAAATATTTCTCAACAAATATTCTATATCCTCTTGCACTGGGGAGATAGAGCATAACTTAACACTCATGGAGTTACACGGTGATTGTGGAGTGCTTTCTCATTAGTGAATTGTGATTTTGTCCAAATGAATGTGCAACCCAATTCACTTGGGCGCCTGCATGAGCAATGCACAGTGCCCTTGCATGTGCAATGCATATTCACGTGCAGCATTCAAGTACATCTATGTATGATCATGCGTGTGTGTCCATGCACAATACATGCCCGTGTGCAGTGGTACCGCATGTGCAACTTTGCTTCCATGACCTTGAACTGGAGGCGGCTGTTCTACGTTAGCCAAAAACGTCTGTCCATTTCTGTCGGGAGACTGATGCTTGTGCAAGACGCCCATAGGATTCCAGCTTATGGCTGAGACCGTTTTGCTGGTCAGTAAAGGATACTGTGGAGTTAGAAGTATGTGTAGCAAATGATTGTATTTTTCCCTTTGTAAAACACCAGAAAGGAGGAGGTGTTTTTGTTTTTAGGAAAGGAGAAATAAATTCCTTAGATTAGTAGGCACTGCAACTTTCTCACATTTGGTAGGCACTCTCCCTCCCCCTTTGTATGAAAACTGCAGTGTAGGCATGGACTATGCTTGAAACATAAATAAATAAATAAACATTTTCCGAAGAGGCAGCCATTTGCTTAAAGAATGTTTTTCAACACTTACCTGCTATTCATCACCTTAAGTGTTTTGTGTTGATGGTAAAAAATGTTATGTAGGAAAACAAGAAGTGACTCAATGATCTATGGCTCGTACGCTGTGACTCTGTTACCCTCCTCGCAGCTGCAGAGTGTTTCAGTCTCTGTATTTTGCACAAAATCTTTTCTCTTTTCTTCTTCTTCGTTGTAGCATATAATCAAGCATTTGCGTCAGTGTGCGTGTCTCTTTCTTCCCTCCTTCGGTCCACCTCTTCCCCCCACGCCCGATGCTATTCCTTTGTTGCCGGTTTTAAACTGCCATTTTTCTTTCTTTGGGAAAGAAAACTGGTGTTATCTAGCTGACAGGCTGGTTGGGACAATTCTAGATTCTAGGTTCTAGCCTAGGTGGCTCCTGAGAAAGAAGAAAAGGAATCCTTGGGACAAAACTGTGCCACATAGACAAATGATCAGAGCTAGTATAAAGCTATTTCCTATGATGTGTTGGATTATGGCCCATAGCTAAGGCATCTTTACACTGAGAACTGGACGTTTCCATTAGGCAGATGCCTGGTGTCATGAAATGGCAGTGAATGGTTAGTTCTTAATTATGTTTTCTTTATTGCCAAGGTGGGAGAAATATGTTTATGGGAACTGCTGCCTCAGGCACCAGATAACTCCACTGGCTTTAGGTACTTTTGTCCTATCATAAGGAGGCCAGTCTCCTCTTCTGAATGCAAGGATGTGTTGCCTCTACCTGCCAGTACAGTCTTCTTTCCCCGTGAAGGTCCAGGGTCTTCAGAGTCAGCAGGCTCCATAACTTCTTGAGGCTTGGGGGTGCTCAAAGCTGTGCCCAGTAATGATTAACCTAGTTGATCTTTGGTATGCTTTTAGCTATCATGTACTCATTATAATTGGCAAGTCCCAGTTTTGAGATATAAGGCCAGGGTATAAATCAAGTTTCTATGTGCGGTTGTGAAAGCTGGAAAGGGAAGAAGATGGCTGGAAGGAAGAAAATCAACTCATCTGCAATGTGGTGCTGGAGGACAGTTCCATAGATATCCTGGAGTGCCAAAACAGACAGACAAATGGGTTTGAAGGCAAAACTAGCCTTAGAAGCAAAATTGATTCAAATGACACTGTCGTGCTCTGCGCTGCATGAAGGTTTCGGTAGACCCTTGACGGTCTTGTATTCAACTCCCTGCCTTGCCTTGACATACCATAAAGGATGCTTTTGTAGGCCTTAAAATCCTGTTTTCGCAGGCCCTAAAATTTTTGTACGCCATGGGCACTGTGCCTAAAATGCCTAATGGATAAGGTGGCCCCGGTTGTGCTTTGGAAATGTTATGAGATGATGTGATACATTAGAAAAGATAGGTAAATGTTAGGTAAAGTGGGATGCAGTAAGAAAAGAGAGAGACTGCATTGCACGAGGACTGATTTAGTCAAGGAGACAATGGCCCTGAGTCTACAAGACCTGAACTGGGCAGTGGGGGCTCTTGAAGGTAACTCTCATTCATAGGGTTGCCATAAGTCGAAGTTGGTTTGACAGTGAGTGACAACAAGTAAATCAAGTTAATTATTCATCATTATCATCCCCCAAACTCCCACCCTTGCTTTGATGTGGATGTAGGGGAGCTACTTTTGGTTCCAGATTGGGTTGCCAAACATCTTGGCCAGCTCTCCCAGCATCTGCAAAAACAAGTAAGAATGCTACGAGAGAAGGCTGGGTTTCTCTTGCGTCATCAGCTTTTCAACCTCTTCAAGGAAATTGGGGTAGAAAGTAAACAATTTTATTTTTACATTTTCATGGCTGCCCCCCCCTCGCCTCGGTCTCTTGAACTTTTCGGCGCATGAACTTTTCACCTATGCTCTGCCATGGGAGGTGGCGATGATGATCTCAAAAAGCATTGTGGAAATTGATGTTCCCTCTTCTGCCTTGGTCTTATGGCTTTGTTAACCTTTTCAAAGAACTGCAGCAGGTAAGCAAAGCACTGTTTCCTCCGTTGTCGACATTGTGCTGACTCAACCCTACGGAGCTCTACAGTACTTAGCCGAAAACACTGCCAGGCTCTCCTTAATTAGAGCTTCTTCTTGTTAGATGGCTTCCCAGGGACGCAAGTGAAGTTTAACAGCTGGTAATTGCCATTTCTTTTTAATGGACTGGAATAGTAGGCTTCTCCACAATGGCTTTGTGGAGCAGTACATGGAAGGCAGCATCACTCCCCTTGGTGGTCAAGTTGAGCTGCTCTATCCCTTTGTTTTGGGTTGGTTTCTTGTCCTGTAACCCATTTGTTTCTGGTACTTGATGGTTGGACCGTTGGTCTGTTCACCGTAGTTGTGATGAAAGGCAGAACTGTGCCCTACTTTTATAGAAGAGAGTCCTCTCTTTGAAGGGCTACAAAAAGACCATCCTCTGCTGTGGCTGTTGGTGGCTCTCAAGTAGGTGGGATGGCAATTAATTCTGGGATTTAGTCAGCGCTTTAAAGGATTTGTCCAAGGTTCTACACCTATTTTGGGAACAGGATTCATTAACTTGGATAGCTCCTTTAAAATTTGGACTAGAACCTGGAACAGATTTTCCAGCCCACTGACCTGGGAGTCATCAGCTGCTCCTGGGCTAGTATGCAGGGTGGGGAAGTTGTGCATTTTCCCACAGAGCATTCTTATTTTTTAAACATTTCAATAGGATAAGGTGTTTACTTTTAAAAAATATTATAACTGATTGTTTTTCCAATAATGTCATTTTTAAAATTATGTTGTGAGGTTTCACAAAACATGTTGTTGTTTTCTACCACATGCGGTGGATGTGCACTAAAGCAAAGAAATTCTGGATGAAGATTAATACAAAGGACATTTGAAAAACAAATTAAGGCACAGATGGGAATTATTTCTCCTAAATATGTTGGGCGATGAGGATACTGTAGAAAAAGATAACGATGTACTGACGTGTTGTATGGCATGATAGGTTATACAACTTAAGGATTCTCTCAGGTGGAGGTGAGGATTACAGATTTAAGCAAATGGGTTCAATGACTGTGAAGGATGGCGAAAAGGTGGCCTCCTGCCTGTCTTTATCTGGGAGGGGGTTGCTGGTGTGGAAGTGAGGAGGAGATCATTGATCAGATCTTTCCCAAAGTACCCTCACATTTCAGTTGTAGAGCCTACCAAAGGTTTTGATCTTGTCAGAAACCCAGGAGACAGCCTCACTCAGAAAAAGGGATAGGATTTAAAAGAAGCATCTGCCGAGATGACATTGTCTAAGAGGGAGACTCAGCCCAATCGATGGAAACCTATTCTCATTATAGGGCTAGCCTGACTCTGGCCGTTAACGGTGATGCACAGTGTCATCAACGTAATGGATTTGCACAGCCGTCTCAAGCAGGGAGTTGTGCACAGGGGCGAAGGGGAAGTCTGTAATTCTTGAATAACGGGTTCCATCTAGGCAACTTTTTTTTTTAAATCATTACATCTAGCAGGATTTTCACATCACACTCTTCCCTCTGGGTTTAGCCACAAGAAAGTGATGGCTATAGGTTTGCGACTTGTCTGAGGCTCCGGGGCTTCAACTGGCCATACCATTGGTGAAGGGTAGGACTTAGCATAGTTACGTGGAACTGAGCGCAGCAGAGGTACAGCTTCTTCAGTTGAGTTGGGCGGTCCTCTGGGATCCACTGTCCCATGGAAACTGATTATTCCTGGTACAAACATGGGAATCTTAAGGGTTCACATGGCCATTTCACACTCTGAATTGGCTGGTTTCTGTTTTGACCAGTTGATAACAAACTGGAGTGCATTCAGAGGAGGATGTATAGAAAGGTGAAGGGTCTGAAAACCAGGTCCGAGGAGCAACTGTTGAAAAGAATCTTTAGTCTGGAGGAGAAAAGATCAAGGGAAGGGAGGAGAGCTTCAGGTTCCTGCAGAGGTTGTTTCACAGTAGGTAGAACAAACAAGTTCTCTGTTGTTTTTGTGGGCAAGGCTAGAAGATTTCAAAAGAAACAAAACTCAGCAAAGCATTAGGAGAAACAGTAAGGGTTGAATAACAGCTCTGCCTCAGGATATGGGAAACTCTTTTTTCCAAGATGTATTTAAGCAGCAGTCAGCAGCCATTTATCTGGGCTTCTATAATTTCATCTTGCATTCTGGATCCTGCAGTGAGCACGGGGTTAGTCTAGATGACCACTAAGGTCTGTCTTGATTCTGTGGTTTGACATTGTGGAGGAAGTTCTAGTTCAAGAACTCTTAATCTACTTCAAGTGTTAGTGTGATGTAGGGATTAGAGGAATGGATTTAGGATTGGGAAGTTCAAGGTTCAAATCTTCACTCAGCCATGAAGCTCAATGGATGATCTTCAACCATTCACCTTCTCAGCCTAAGCTGGTTCACTGGATTGTTAAAAAGCTAAAATTCTCTCCCCGCCTCTCTTTGTGTGTGTTTTTGTCTGTGTGTGTGTGTGTGTGTGTGTGTGTGTGTGTGTGTGTAGGTGCCGATCATGAATTCCATAAAGGAAGGGCAAAACAGATATGTAATAAGTAAATTAACTTTGAAGGATGAATGGTTCATACTGCCCATATTATTTTCACCCAAACAAATAAGATGGTTGGTACTGGGAAGCTGACTGGCCCACAATTTCCCATTAACTAAACCAAGAGTTGCTGCCATTCTTTTTTTCTTTTTTTTTATTTTGAGTTGTCTGATTTATCAAGTTGCAACATTGCCAATTTTCCAATGTAACTCCAGTGCTCCAAGCCATTGTGTCTATTATATATAGATGCAGGAGGTCCAAAAAGCAATTTAAAATGTCGCGACCAGTCAAATGATTGGGGAAGTGACTAATTAGCCATGTCGAAACAGTGACAATATTTACTTCTCCTCTCACAATACCGCCGAAGAAAGAGAGATCTTTCTTCCTTTCTTTTTTTTTCCCTTTCTCTTTTCGGCTCTTCTTTTTATCTGCAGTAATTTATAGCCGCAAAATTAAATACCTCCTCTAAGAGAATACAGGAGTGGACATTCCGTAATCGAAGTCGAACCATAAAGCATAACCTAATCATCTGTTGTGGATGAATAAATTAAATGCCTGTGGGGGGAAAATGCAAGAAAGGAGAGAGTAAAATAAAACTGGGGGTGAAAGGTGATTCATGGTAATAAAAAGAAACTCTGCAGAGGAGACCAAGAAGATACAGCTTGCAACCTAGTCATAAACTATGTTTACTTAGAAGAAATCCTTGTTCTTTCAGGGGATTTACTTCCAAGTAACTGGGGGAAGTGGATGGCTCCAACGTGCCGCTCGATTGGAACCTGGAGCGACCCATTTCCCCTGTAACTATACTTAATAGAGTTGGCCCTCCACATTTGCTAAGGTTAGGGGCACAGGACCTCTGCAAAAGTGGAAAAATAACAAATATCAAAATCTGTGTGTATCTGTGGGAAGGGGGGAGGCAAGGCATGGTGGGGAGAGCAGGCATCCAGGATCCAAACTGGATCAGGCAAAGGAGAAGGAAACAGAGTAGGTTGGCATGGTGAGCCTATATTTCTTCTCTGTTGCTCATCTCTTTCCTCGTGTGGGTGTGGGGGGGTGTCGGGAGAGGGTTCGTGGTGCTGAGAAGTCAGGCTGAGAGCTGTCCTTAGCTGGCCGGGTGGTGGCTTGTGGTAGAGGAGGGCCAGAGCTGGGCTTTTAAAGGGTTGCACAGCCTCTTTAAAGGGCTGCATGACCCTACTTGAAGAAACTCACAAATAATCAAGTCCATGAAAGTCAAACCTGCAAAAATGGAGGGACAACTGCACTGCAGCTGCTGTTGTATACCTTGAAGTTGTTTCTGGCCTGTGGTGACCCTAAGGTGTTTCCTTGGCAAGAAAATGGGGCTTTCTTGGCAAGATTTGTTCAGAAGGGGTTGTCATAACCTTCTACTGAGGCTATGGTGTGTGACTTCCCCAAGGTCACCCAGTGGCTTTTCATGGCTGAGCAGGGATTCGAACTCTGGTTTCCAGAGTCCTAGTCTAGGGCACAGACCATTATACTAAGCTAGTCCCTGTTCTTAGGTGCCTTCAAGTCAACTCCAACTAATGGTGACCCTTCCCCAGGATTTTCTTGGCAAGATTTGCTTAGAGGAGGTTTGCCCTTGGGCTGAGAGAGGGGGACTTACTCACCCACTCAGTTATTTCTCCCAATTCTTCATCAGGTAGAGAAACTGGGAAGCCCATTTCTTCAGGAGGTGGAATTCTCTATCAGGTATTTGTTTGTTTGTTGGAAGTTGGGGTAGAAAAGAAAATCCTTGGAAAATTTCAGAGAAAATGTGCTTTGTAGAAAGAGGAAAAGAGATCAGATTTGGCTGGTGAGATGAAAAGAAATCAAATCAAAGTTAAATTAGCATTTGTTTAAGATCAAGGGAGAACTGTAATGATTGAGCCCTGTTTGTGTATCTGTCACCCAATTGCAGAAACGAATGGGAATTGACATGAAAGAGTTTCAAACTGACAACGGCACTTGTTGCTCACTAGTTTTGGTTACCCATTGGTTTCAGTGGGAGATCCAGCTGATGGTCTGGCATCTGCAACTTGCAGGGAAAACCTCCTGTTTTCTGTCCAAATGTTATGGCACCTTCAGGTCTTCTACTATTCTGTGAAGGCATGAGACTGGACATATTTCAGAGAATGAAGCTTGCCTATTTTATGGGTGGTCAAAGTAGACATATAAGTAAAATATGAAGAGTTCTTACCTTTCCAAGCCCTAAATGGCATTGTACATTAGGCCAAAATCTTCTTCAGTTACAGTGGAGAGGAAAGCTTATAGATCCAGGCATTTCCTCAATGCCAGGGTACTATGGGTGGAGTGACTTGGAATTTTTTAAGCCACCCTCTAGTGCTTTGGTTCCAGGGACCTTTCACAGCCAGTCGTTGAGAAAATACTTGCTCTCTATAGAGTTGGCTTCTGGGAGAAGCATGTACCAGATGGCCATCTCTTTTTCTGGAAGCAGGAGTGGCGCGTGCATGTATCGGTTGACTAGAGTTGCCTGCTGCTGTTTGTCAACACTGACACTTCTCTAATTGCCCAAGGAGGCCAAGGGATACTTCCTTGCATGAGCATCTCTGAACCACTTGTGCTGTGGCCTATTGCATAAGTGGTTTGACTCAGTGGGATCCTGGCCTTGGCATCTTTAACAAATCATCTTCTGCTGCGTATACTGACAACGTGAGATACAGTAAGTACCTGCAAAGAGCAAGGCCTTTTCAGTATGTGGTGCCAATCTCATGTAACACCATCCCTAGAGAGACTTGCTTGGCTTGATGCTTCTTGCTTCTAGAAGCCAACTAAAGACCTGTGCTTTTTTTCACGAAGATTTTGGTGAAGGCTAGGTTCTGCTTGGGTGTTTCTCCTCCTCTCCTGGTTTTGTGTTTGTGGCTTTTTTTCCTCCTGTAATTTGCAATAACATTGTTTTTTTAATGGCACAGCCATTACTTTCTGCTGTTAAATGCTGCTAATCTGTTTTTAAAATTATGATGATGATATGCCATTTTGTTAGGATGGTGTAATTTGATTTTAGCTTATGGTGCTCAAATGATTCTTTGAGGAAGACTGAGATATACCTTAAAAATTTCCCAAAACAAACAATTGGAAGGGTAGGCGACGCTGAAAATACGGCTCATAAACATGATAATGGCGGGGCTCTTCTTGACGCTGCACATTTCAGGAGAAACCTCTTGGGCATGGTGTAATTATTTACTTTGCTAAATAACACAGAGCGGCTATGGTTTAATTACAGTAGTTTAGTGATGAAATAGAATTGCTACAATGTTAGCGTCAGCGCATTCTTTTTAATGAGCCTTTGCAAACGTTCGCTTTTGTGATATTAGCTAATGCGTCTTTGTTTTTAAATCATCTTTTTAAATTAGCTGGGGCAGCAAGGACAAAGAACCTTTCCCAAGTAGCGTCATTGCAATAATATGAAGAGTCTATGTGATGCTTTCTCTTCCTTTCCCTACCTGCTCTTCCCTCCTCCTGGCTTTTGTCTGTAAAAGATGCAAATCAACAAGGCTAATAGCGAATTATATTACAATGAACCAGACAGGGCTGGTTCAGCTGTTCTGATTCTGATTCAGCATTTTCACTTTTCTATAAGGAGATCACTTCCTCTGTAGTGGGGACACCAGAATACGAAAACTATCAGAGAGAACTCAGATGGAACAATGTAGATGGGTGGGTATGAACTAGTGTTATCTGGGGGCTTCTGTGTGAGGAGAGCACAGAATCTCTCTGGGTTTTAGTCTGAACTGTATTATGTATGTCCAAACCAGTGATGATAGGTAGTTTATATGTCAGCAGAGCAGATAATCTCTCTGCATGTTAAAGGAACTATCCAAGGTTCTGAATCTATTTGGAGGATAAAGTTTAGCATCTTAGATAGCTCCATCACAGTTCAGAGAGATTCCCTGCTCCACAGACATAGAAGACAGCTATCACCACTAGTTCAGACATATAAAATACCTTGTTCCTTCAGGTAGCTACATGGATCCATCAGTGCAGCATCATGAGCAAGTGATGCTGTTTCTTGTGTCAGGAACATGCCCATCTATATACCAAAATGTGCCATAAAGAAAGTAAGATGATCCCTAGTGGTTCAGTTCTGGTCAAAGATTGACTCGCTGAGTGGCGGATGAGATGTCTCCAAGTGGAACTGGTGCTCCTACCTGTTTGCCCCTCTGTAGGCATCTGAGAGGTTCTGGGAATTGTAGTAAAAAAACAGCAACCCCAAAAGCTCTCACCTGCATTTACCCCCATCCTTTTCTCCTATCAGTTGGCAAAGTGTTTTTTAATTCAAGTATGGACATTTCTGGTTATTTTTTTAAAAATTGCTTTAACACTTAAATACATAATATTGCATAATACTAGGCTTTTTTTTCCCGTCCTGGCCCACCCTCCGTCCTTTCCTCTCCCCATCCCAGTAGCCTATCGGAGTTCAAAAGTATATCTTCATCAAACAGAAACCATCTTGAAAAATGTGGGTCATCCTTTTAACTGTATAATTAAGTTCCAGTTTCTCCACCTGTTTGAAATTATTTTAAAGAATCAAGTTTCTAGGCCTCATAACTATAAGGAGCCTATGTATGCATACCAGTTGTTAGGACTGCATAGTATGTTTACTGTTTGTTAGAAAAGAACTGCTTAGGGTTTTTGTCATTGTCGTTTTTTTCATTGCTACTCCTTCTGTTGTTAACAGCTTTCAAATGTGTGTATGCATTCTTTAAATGATTCCCTAACATGAGGTCAAAGAGAAGAGATGTAGACATTGGCTGAAAAGGAAAGTGTGCATTCTGTTTTGTTTTGTAATTCCCGAGCGGGGTGGAGAGGAAGGAAAAAAAAAACCTACGTCCCATTAAGTTTCCTACAGTCAGTTTGTTGATAAATGACCTTATCAAAAGCCCTGTCATAGCAAAATAAATTAATTTAATTGCCATGGCTAAACCAAATGGCCTATTTTCTTGGGTTGGGGGGGGGAACCTAAAGGGAATATGATCTAATAATGTTGTCCTTATTTGTAGTTCTGATATGTAAATTAAAAGCATTAAGTGAATAACAAAATGATTCATTGCTTTCCCAGACAGAGTATAATAAATGTGTATCAGAGTGTTGTTGTCTCCCCCCGACTGCATGGTTTGGAAAAAAAAACCCTGATATAATTAGAAAGCAGTTAATGTTTCTTTTCTTCTCTCTCCCTCTCTCTCTCTCTGAAATGAACAAACCACAGGAGGCCATTTTCTATGATAATTAAAATTGCGGAATAAGCTTTTTATTATCTTAAGTATCAGGTTCGAACCTGATATATTTTTAATTTAGGGTAAACATGTGCTCGTTTTCTTATGCTGGAAAGCAAGGTCCTCGTAAGGCAAAGGCACGTCACACGGTCTCAGTCCCAGAAAACCCTATGATAGGTTTGCTTTAAGGTCACCATAGATCAGAAACAACTTGAAGATACAGAACAACAACAACTTAAGGCAAGTGGTAGGATGTGGCAGGTTTTGCCATTCTTTCCAAACCTGGAGTGGGTTTTTTTGGCAGTGCTGGAGGGGGATTTTTATAAACCCTGAGATTTACAGATCCTAATACCTCCTGCTCATTTCTCCATAGCTCTGTTTCCGTTCTGATCCTGTCACCATTCGCCACCTGCATTTGCTGCTAGAGGGCGTGCTAGTACATTGGCATCCACGTAACCTATTCTTCAGGTGCTGACCTGTGAATCCTTTTTGGCAAATCGTCAGCGAGACCTGAAAATATGAGAAATATTCCAGACATAAATCTTAAAGTTATTTTAAACTCAAAGTTAGGATCTCTTCTGGCCAGTGACATTGTGCTATGAATATACTCCCCATGTTTTATATGCCATTGATGTTTTGATTATTTGGGTGTTTCTCCGACCTCTGCCCCCACAACTCAGGTGCAAAACCCAGACTCTATTGGGAGAAACAATACAGGGCTGAATGAAGTTGGCATATTCAGAGGTTGCTCTAGATAGCACTGTTGTGCTGCTTGTTTGAAGCTCAGCCTTTGAGTCGGATCTTTATATCAAACCTTAGGTCTCTTCCACACTGTGAAATTAATAGCACTTTGATCCCACTTTAACTGCCACGGCTCCATCCTATGGAAATCCTGGGATTTGTAGTTATGTGATGTATTTCCAGTTCTCTGCTAGAGAGCTCTGGTATAGATCCATAGATATAGATCCAAACTATAGATCTCAAGATTCCATGGAATGCAGCCATGTCATTAAGGGGATATCCAAATGCTGTGACTGTGTAGTGTGGAAGGAGTTTAGACTGCAATCCTATACCCATTTAGCTGGATGAAATGAAAATGATTTCACTGTTAGGCCAGAGTTTACACCAGTTCCTGAGTCCTCCAAATAAGGATAAATGATGTTGCTGAATCCTACTGTTTATGACAATTTTTTCCCCCTAAAGAAATGGAGGTGGGAGCTTCAGGAACAGACGGTGGCAGATATGTTTCTTTTTAAAACCCAGAATATAGTCCTTGCAGTAAAGTTTTATGGCGCATTTAGTTCAAGTTAATGATAAAGAAATAATGATAGGGCTAAAGGCATTGTTTGTGCCCTTTTGGAATGTGATAAAAATTTAACACCTGCAGTCATTCCTGCAGTGTCAATTTATTATTTATGTAGTTGCCGAAACACATCAGCATGGGGAAGGATGCACCAAAACAAACAGGAAAGTTTGCCCTGAGTTGCCAGGCACCTGGGTTTTCCTGGCCTTTATTCTTTTTTTTCTCAAACTAGATCCAAAGATTGGTTCCTCACTGTCAAGTGGACGCTCCACATTCATAAAGAATGTGTTGCATGTAATGGCATTACCTATGATGCCTTGGTTTGGGGTGTTATGGTGGTGGAATGCAGTCCATATGGCCCCAAATGTCCAAGGAGCAGAAATTTGGCCTTCCATACGTACTTTGGGGTGTGTATTTTGCGGGGATCCCCCCAAATTCTAGGTCAGTTTCTAACTTAAACTTTTTTTTGTAAAAGGAATGAAAAGGTAATGTAAAAGTAACAAGTAAAAAGGAAGGCCCATATGTGCTTAGACTCAACAACATTGCCTTGTCATCCCTTTTAGGACCACATAGTGGTGGATGCTTCCAGCCCGATGGTTTAATCTGCCAAGGTATGCTTTGTACCTCTGTGTGGATGTTAAGGTGCCATAGTTTGCGAATTGCTCCTGTATCTACTATGACAATGGTTCTTAACCCTCAGTCCTCCTTGTGCTTTGGGCTTCAGTTCCCAGAGTCCTTGGCCATTACCTGTGCTAGCTGGGGTTTTCTGGAAGCTGACGTCCCAAACATTGGGGGACTAAAGATTGAGAACCAGTGCATCCCACCACACTGGCTTTGTGATGGTTTGTAGATAAGTGGCTTCAATTTGTAAAAAAGGAGAATCGTTCAGCCTCCCTTCAGATCCTGTAGGATATTTATATATTCTCTCACCCTCTCCCTTCTTTCATTCATTTGGTTTACTCAACCGTTTCTTTCCATATTTAGCTCTGAAGGGCTCCTTGATAAGCCTACAAGTTTTGCCTAAGTAAACTGCTGTGTAGCTCATTTTCTTTTTTCCCTCTCTCCACACTTGATGTGTCTTTGGCAATAAATAGAAACCAGCATCACGGAGCTCTGACCGCTGCGAGAGTAGCAGCCCAATTTTGCCACTGCTTCATTTAGATTGCCAGAAAATACAGCCTGCGCGCGTTGCGTGTCGAGAGGCTCTGCCTTTTCAATTTGGAGGTCTGATTTTCCACTTTGTGGCTAATGGGGAACAGGTGATTGTTTTATTTAGCTTAAGCAAAAGAAAATAAATTTGATATAATCTGCTTTACCGCATAGCCACTGCACTTCTTTTGTGTTTCAAGCTGAGTTTGTTTTGGTTTAGATCTCGTCAAGCAATCACAATGCCTTCAAAAAATGAATGCGCTAGATATTCTCTGACTTTCACATTTGCTTTCAAGTTTGCATCTACGGTGTAGACAATTGATCCAGGTTACCAATCTAGCTGAATTTTTACTTAGTTGTGATGTTTTGCAGGGCTCTTTTGTTCCTCTAATGGCCAGCCACTGCTTCTCCGTTCTGTTTTGTTTTAATTCCACTACTGCTGCTGAATTTGATTGGCTCTGCTGACCAACTGTGACATCATCCCATCTGTGACATCATCCCATCAGGCATAACTTTTGTGATGACGTTGTTGGCCAAACCTTCGGGATCACAGTGCAGCCAATCACTTTAAGTCACGCAGTGAAGGCCAAGGAGGCCAAGAACAGTGAGGACAAAGTGAATACGTAGCAGTGGCAGCTAGAATAAAAAAATGGGGAGCCCACTCACTAGCCCCACCCAGCAAAAGTGGTTGTGCGTCAAGTCAATACGGACTCCTTTTCTTTTTTTTTAGATAGAACTCTGAGATGGATCAAGGGGAACTTGGTGCAAAGATATTTAGATTTAAAGACTTATGAGTGCCAGAATTTGTTTTGCCTACTGGAACTGATCAGAGTTTACAGTCTTTCCAGGCAAAGAGCCTCATGTTTCTAGCAGTCTTAACTTTGTGAAATGAGGAACATGCTGCAGAGAGACCAGAGTGCAATGCCCTCTTGGGTTTAGTTTTTTTTTAAGCTTTCCAGGGGAGGAAAAAAACCATAGAAAGATCCAGTGTCTACAAAAGTGTAGAAAAATGCATCTCATGACACAGTGAGCTATAGGGAGAGGCAGGCTGCATCACGGTATAACGTGCTGAGAGTATGTTAGCAACCAATGTTAAATAACCGTCAGAAACCAAAGGTACTTTTTGACAGTGATGAAAATAAATATGAAACCAGGTGAGTAATTTTGAACCCCAGTTCCAGCGCCTACAGAGGAGAAAAGGAAGCAAAGAAACAAGTGTCCCTCCTCCTCCTGGGCCCCCCTTCCCGCTCCACCATTGTTCACTGCAGGGATTGGAACAGTTTCTTGGTTCCTAAACATTGACATTCCATTTATTTTAGCTTTCAATCACCATTTTCAAAATGTATATCCAGGTCAGGAATCCTATTTTCTCAGTAATGCCCAGGGACATACACGGCCGCGCAGGAAGCATGCGTTACAGATTATATAAATGGAACCCAAGTGTAATCTTTCTTTGTGTCACTGACAACACTTTCTCGACATGAGCCGGTGGCCAGGGATTCTTTATGAGCTTATATCTCAACAGCTTCTTTTAAGCCCTTATATTAGATGGGAGAGCAAGGAACGGGGCAGGCGGGCAGGGAGGCAGGCAGCGGGAGGGTGGGGGGAGTGGGAGAGCTGGGTGATAAATAAAGAAGTTGCAAGTTAGTGTCACTTAGGAAATGAGCAGCTGGGGAGAAGTGTAAATTTAGGAGACAAAGGGTCATATTACTGGTAAATAGGAGCTTCATCTGAATGCACTGATTTATTTGTGAGCAGCAAATAGGTTTGGGTGTTCGGGTCCCTTGAAGCTATTAGAACTTTGAAATGGACTTGGCTCGGTGAGTTTGTTTTTGAGCAGATGTTCTCAAGGGAAACAGCCATAGCAAAGGCGGCAGCAAGGGCTCCTGTTTATCTGCTTCCCCCATTATGACCTTGGTTCTCCATGATGACAAAGAATGTTGATGGTTATCTCAGGCAGGAAAGTATGCCTGGGTTTGTCTCACTATCCTTCCACTGAAGAGCCCTTCCCCACCTTGACTTCCTGCCTGGAAAACCTCCTGGCGCCTGCCATGGATCCAAAGCTCATTGTGAAGGACACTTGTCCAGTAGGGAGTGTTTTAAGATGAACACTCCGTTGGGATGGGAAAGTTGGCCAAGCCGTTGGACCTCACAGTAGTTGCTGTGGATTGAGAACGCAGCCTAGAACGAACTCAACATTCCATGTGATAGCACATAGCAAGAGATGGTCAATGAATATAGGACCAGCCCTACCATTAGGCATCCTGAGGTATCTGCCTCAGGCAACAGACTTGGACCAGAATCCAATTGTTAGTCCTAACTGGGAAGATCCATTGAATCAATGAGATCTAGCCAAAGGTTGGCTCACCATTCAACAAATTGATTAAAAGGGTAGACGAAGCAACAGGATGCAGGTTTTAGTCATGAAAGAACAAAAATTATTCTAGTACTTTTTACTGCCAGAAATGGGAACAAGAGCTGGTGCAATATATTTTCTGTGAACAGCAAGGCCTGCCTGCCCATAATGCTCAAAGCCAGCCAAGTCATTTTGGTTCAAGGGACAGAAAATCTCATAAGCACCTTTCCCGATCCCTGGCAGTACAAATACAATAATATAATAACACATGAAATGGCAGCCAACTTGCTCGCCTTTCATGATGACCCAAATCTTCTGCTTGTGGTGGCTGCCTCATTTTGACTAGCGATAGGGTCAGCCCTGGCCATTTTGCTTGGGGAATAGGTGAACCTAGATTTCAGCCTATACTCATTAAGCAATCCTTCATCTGCTATGCATAAGAACTGCCTGGGGTTACATTCAGTTCCTATCCAATGCCATCACTTGGGTTATTAATTAAGTTTCTGACAACGTTTTCCCTATAAACCCTCTTTGTAAGAGTGGCTATAAAAATTCACTGTAGATTAAAACTCAGCTTTAAAAAGTTTCCTCCTGGGAGAGTTAATATTTTTTCAGATCCTGTTACTAACTGTAAGAAGTCTGGGATCCATGTGTGTGCGCGTAGATGCAGTCAGTTATAGGTGAAAATGTAAATCTTTATGGGTATATTGGGAATGAAGACTGAAAGTCCCTGAACTGGAAAGGAATTCTTCTGAAATCAGTGGGTGTAGGTTTTGCTCCGGACCCACATTTGTTGCTTTGTGACCTCCATGTGTAAATAGGTACTCATAGGTCAGGTGCCAGAGTGGATGCTCCATCTTTCCTTGTGTTATCCTGAAATGGTTGAATCCAGGTCAGAACTAGAAAAAAGTTACTTTTGGGAGACTACAACTCTGAGGATCCCCCAGCCATCATGGGGTAATGTTTCCAAATTCTGATGTAGACTAAGTTAGTTGAACTTAGTTCTCACATTGAAATCAATAGGACTTAAGCCAAAATCAATTGCTTTAACATCCAGTTGATTGTAATAGGCGCTGTTGTTGGGTGCCTTCAAGTTGCTTCTGACTTCTGGTGATCCTAAGGTGAGTCGCAGGGTTTTCTGAGGGCTGAGAGAGTGTGACGTGCCCAATGTCACCCAGTGGGTTTCCATGGCCAAGTGAGGAATCGAACCCTGTTCTCCAGGGTCATAGTCCAATGTTCAAACCACTGCACTGTTTTCAGCATGACACTTATTTCTCGTGCAAAATCGGGCTTTCTTGCATAAAATCCAAAGGGTTTTTTTTTTGTCTAAATGATTTTTTTTTTGGCAAATGAATATGTAAATAAATAAACCCAGAAAAATAAATAAATCCAGAAGTGTGAAAAATCTTTGAAAAATGTGCAAATGCTCTTGTAATCTCACCCAGCGGGAAGGAAATTTTAGGCATTAATCATCCTTGCGTGTGAGAATTAAATAATGGAAGGTCTGATATTCTTAGTCCAAAGCTGTAGCCAGGGCTGAGCAACTGCTAAGGGCTGGGGGTGTGTTCATTGACCCCTTGCCCCAAAGGAACTTAGAGGGTCACACTGCCTTCTGTATTCCACTTTCAATTTTTAAAACTTCTATTTGAATTTTTTTTCCCACCTAAATGCTGCCGGCAGGATCCCTAGAGTATTAGAGGCAAATTTGCCCCATTTTTGATTTGATAGAGGAGTTCTGGGCCATTTTAAGCCCAGAAAACGTCTTTGGGTAAACAAGAAGTGAAATAGTTTTAGTTCATTTCCTGCTTGCAACCAAAGGCTCTGCTGGGTCTAAATTGGTCCTTGCTCCCCCCGGCTTTCATGTGACAGACTGCATTTGGGGACTGCATTTCTTTGAGTTTATGATCTGTTAAGGGATCCAGGTGCTTCTTTAGCATCTTCACAGCTCCAGTATGTACATGTTGCTTATGGTTTTCCCACACTGCTCTTTCCATTGTACTACACCAACTCTAATAGAAAGCTGAAAAACTGAAAGAAAGTGAAGTTGGCTCCTTTGACCAGACTGGCCACTTTTATGTAAGCTGGGATGTGTTGTGTGAGATTGAAATCTTCTCCCACTGGTTTCTTAAGGTTGCTTTTCCTGCAAGTAGACAACCAGCACAGCAGGGAGCAAGGGAAGCTAG
Source organism: Iguana delicatissima (assembly GCA_948472985.1). Classification (NCBI taxonomy): domain Eukaryota; kingdom Metazoa; phylum Chordata; class Lepidosauria; order Squamata; family Iguanidae; genus Iguana; species Iguana delicatissima. The sequence continues at coordinate 108,407 of CAOKZL010000684.1, forward strand.
AATCTTGCTCTGTGGTATCCTAATGTTTTACCTGCAAGGTTTTTGTTTTAAAGATGAGTGGGCGTTTTTCCCTCTTTCTAAGTGTCAGTGTCCACTCCTCAAATCTCAAGATGCTTAACAGCAGAGTCTACTGTATGTGAGCATGAGCGCCTGCAGACAGACATCTGGGATGTTTTCATTGATTCAGATGTGTATGAGGGGATTTGAAAGCCAGTTGGCCCTTTTTGGAGATGGTTGTGATGGGTATTTTGGAGTAGCAGGGTGGAGAGCTATATCAGGACAATGGTATCCTTTCCCCCTTCAGAACCTTGTGTGTTCCATTCTTGGTGGTAGGTCTTTTGCATCTCCCTGCTTTTTGCTCAGTGCTGTGTGTGGAATGACTTGAAACAGAAATCAGAACAAAGTGCCTCCTTTCCATGCCCGCTCCATGACACTGGGAAAGATATTGTGCCTGCAGCGGGTTTGATGCCCCCTGGGCAGTGGGCATTTTTCTCATGGAGTTTGAAATGCCACAGTTTGTACTTGCCTGCAGAAACAAACCACTCCTTGGCTTGCAAAGCTGTTGACTGATTAGGAGCAGAAGGTTCTGCAGCTGTGGGAACAGCTTTGAATGAGTTGCAAGGCGCCAGGGCAGGAACAGGCAACCTGGGGTCCCCAGGCAGCTGACGGTTGGAATCTAGTATTCTTTCTGGGGCTGGGAAAGAGAAGCAACTTCATGGCCTCCGCTCTTCAGAAGTTGGTAGACTTCAAAACAGACTTTCAATTTATTAGAATATTTATATCCTGCCCTCTATTTAAGGGGCCAGCCAACCTGATAAAGCCAACCCCATATGGTAGTGTAAAAATAAATTTTAACAAGTTAAAAAGATAGATGAAAGCTGGTAAAAAAAAAACTTTTAAAATGATTGAAAACCATTTGCACGTCAGGGTTTATGTAAAACCAATTAAGCTCCCAAGGCATTAGTGATTACAGGCTGCAGCACTAGGCAGGCTGAGTCGTTTTCATTTGTCTCTTGACTTTCCTCCCAGGAGCATGGAATGGCATGTGTGGTTGCCCCAACCTACTTTTGCCCTCAGAACAACAGCCTTAGATAGTAGGTTAGGTTGAGAAAAGGGCAAGATCTCTCTAAGATCACCACTGAGCATACATTTGAACGTAGGCATCACTGGTCCGTATCTAAAAACCTCCAGCAGCACACACCATGCAGCTTCAAGACTCATGGCATTTTGGCAAGAGTGTAGGAGGATGCTAGAAATTCTCACTGTGAACTCCCTCCTGAGTTAGCAGCTGCTGTAGAGAGAAATTGGCTTGCCTATTTTCGGAATCAGCATTTGGTGTCTCTTCTACCTACACTCTGCTTTGCCACCATCTCCTTCCTTATTTGTTTCACCTGCTGATGGGCAGCTCCTTCTCAGCAAATCTGGTTGCTTTGGAGCAACAGAAGAACCATGGTTCAGTGCTAGAATGCTTGTTTTGCGTGTAGAAGGCCCCAGCTCTGCTCCCGGAGTCTCCAGTTAAAAGGATCGTCTTGTTGAAAAAGGCTGTTCGCAGCCTCAGAGACCAAGCAGCAGCGGTGGTTTGTGGTTTCCATGCCAGAGGGGCAGTGAATTGGCGCTGAGGTTTAGTCAAAATGTTCACAGAGCTTTTACATGGTGGTGAACCTCTTTTTAAGATAGCTTCTTTAAAGTCTGGACTAAAATCCAGAGTGGAATTATTCTCCTAGTGACAAAGAAGTCACGGATAGATAGATAGATAGATAGATAGATAGATAGATGGATAGATAGATGGATGGATGGATGGATGGATGGATGGATGGATGGATGGATGGATAGGGTCGAAGGCAATTTCCCATGTCCCTAGACAAGCAGTGCACTCAAGAGAGGGATGAGCCATTTTTACAGGTCTGCTTTTGTTAGGCCAGAATACACTTTGGTTTACTTCCTGTCCCCATCATGAGCCTACTTAATGTCACTACTGCAGTTGGGCCGTGCTACCTTGTTTGAGGCCACTGGAGATGCTCTTGAGCAGTGGTTCTCAACCTGTGGGTCCCTAGATGTTTGTGGACTTCAGCTCCCAGAAGCCCCAGCCACTATGGTCAATGCTCAGGGCTTCTGGGAGCTGAAGTCCACGAACATCTGGGGACCCACAGGTTGAGAACCACTGCTCTTGAGGATGGTGGTACATTTTCAGCATTTCTCTGGACAAGGATAAATAATCAGAAACAGGGCCTACAATAAGATGTTACCAGATGCATTGATCTTATTCAGCTTTAAGTCAGTCAGTCAGCCAGGATATCTACAACTTTCTATTATCTTCCATCCCTCCTCTGTCTGTCAGCCTGCAGGCCCTGGCCATGAGCATTCTCAGTCCTCATTGGGCTGTGCTTGAATGTCTTAAGAGCCTTAAACTAAAATATGGTGGTACATCCTGCCCCCACCTCTGGCTTGCAGCCTCCAAGAACTTCCTTGAAATTTTATTTGGTCCACAGGTCTCTAAATATAGCTATGTGGGTGAAGGGAAGAAACGGAAAACCTAGCGACCAGTGTGCACCGTAGCTAACATTGCAAACTAGATGCATAAACCAATACAATAAAAACGGTATCGAGTCTTGCTGACACAGCTTTTTAAATCCTCCTTTGGGAGTAGGGTTTCTGTATCATGGAAGTTATTATACAGCCAGGGTGCCACTTGGAATTCTGCATTCTGTTAACATTTGGATTAATTGTTATTGCTAATAACAATCAATTTGTATGCAAAGTGGCAAGCGGGGAATTTGCATGACGGCTGCTGCCTTGGAACTTTTCATCAGCAAATGGGCCTATAAAAGGTTAGCTTAAATTTGAAGGGAATGTTGGGGAATTACAGTTCTTACTTATTTGCTTCATAGATTATGCAGTTTGTTTGTGTGGCGAGAGAATGTTTTCCTTCCACAATTACAATTGCAGGTGGAGTTTTCTTTTGTTTTTGTTTTTTCCCTTTTCCTTTTGGTGTCTGGCCTGCTGTTTTTAGTAGCTTATCGGCTGTGTTTATTCAAGGTGAAGGAGTACTTTGAAGATCCTTGAGCTCTTTATGGTTTGCAGTCACCATGGCACTTCAGTTGCAAGGCATCTCCCCGTTCTTATATTCTCTGATCTCTCCCTTTAGCCAAAGTTAGTAGAAGGTTTAGAGAAGGGGTGAGCAAAAGTGGAAGACTGGAGAGGGGTCATTAGCCCTTTAGGAAGGCTGCACCCCCACCACACAAACTCCTCCCCCATAGAAAGTTGCCCCTAAATACTCTCACATGCCCTCTAGGGGACACAGGAACATGTTTGGGGCATTAGTGTCTCCCTCAGAGGCATTTTAAAGTTAAAAAAAAATTGAAAATTTTGCAGAAGTTCATTTTGACTTATGGGAAGGGGTCAAAAGGGGCTCCAAATGTGGTGGAAATCCTCTCCATATTCCCTAGAGATAATTTTTGGATATTTCAGAGCCAAAAAAAAAGTGGAAAAAATGGTCCTTGGAGTCACGTGAAGCTCTCAAGCTGTCCTTTGCCCACCTCTGGCTCCCCACAGTCTCCTGAGTGGGGCTGATATGACTTTTTAGCCTCTGAAAGTGCCCCCCCTTTTGTTAAAGCAAGGCAACTCATTCTCTCTCCTCCATCCTTTTTTCTAGCTCTGCAAACAAGTACCGAGAAAACTCAGCCATGCTACCGCTTTGAGCAGGGTTCCTTCTTTGGCTGTGTGGGTGTTTCAAAGCGTTTGTGTACTTCTGTAATGCTCTGAGTGCCTCCACGTAGGCTGTCTCATGTTTTCTCCGTGTCCCTGTTGGGCTCTGTTCCAGCTGGCATGAGGGTACTGAATTTGCTGTCGATTCAAAGTGATAATTATGTGACGGAGACCTCTGTTTTTTTGCGGGTGGCCCCACTAGTAGGCAGAGTGAAGTGGTCACCTCAGATTGCAAGAGACCTACATTGCTCCCTGCAACAGGAGCAACCCTCCTGCCTCAGTTTCAACTCCCTCCCTTCCCAGGCTCCTCTTCTATGCCTAACCTTGCTGCTGGACCATTTGCGTGTCTGCTGCTCAACAGCCTGTGCAGCTGAGTTGCTCCTCTTTCTCCTTGTGGCTGCAACCTGCTCATCCTGTGTGCATAGAAGCCCTGGCCACTCAAAGCAGATGAGGTGCTTTCATGCAGAGAGGACACGACCAGGCTAGTGTGTGTGTGGTTTTTACAGAGCAGTGAAGCGGTGAGATGTGGTGAAAGGAGGAAGGAGGAAGCGGCAGAAGCAGCACACGTTCATGGGTTGGGTGGCAGTTTTGCTCTACTTCTGGTGGTTGCTTGGACCAGTGCTTCTCCTGTTCTATAAAATGCTGGGAGGAACAGTGGAGAGTAGCTTCTATGTTAGGAGTGGATTGGATCCACCCTGGCTTTTATTGCAGACTTCAGAAGACTTCTCCAAACTGCTGAATCCTATCTCCAAAACAGGTTCAGCACCTTGGACAGCTAAAGTCGCCCAACCTGGAGTCACCATATCCTTCCTTGGAAGTCACTGGCTGCTACTAGTGGGAAGGTATGCTGCTGCGTTTGGAAATGTATTATGAGGATGGTCTTGACCTTTCCATCATCTTATCTGGATAACTGCATGGATTCCAAGCGTCATTAGCAAACGGGCACAAGCTTCCCTCCTGGCACGCTTCTGCTCATCTAATTACTCTTCAATTCAATTGTAAAAGGGAAAATCATTTATATAATTAGTCTTCATTTCACATAATCATCCTAAGAAACACCATCTGAGCATGATAGGGATGATGCACTGACTTAGGGAGCATACAACCTTCAGTCGTTGACTCATTGCCTCCACTACTTTGAGTATATTGATCTTGAGCCGAAGGAAGCAGTATATTAATTGGAGTAATAAATAACATAAATGGCTTGGGCCCAAAATAAATAAGAGAGTATCTCCTCAGGAAAGTACAAATCCATCCTGAGAAAAAAATATGACCTCTTCTCCCTAGAGAATTGTTGTAAGTCTTATCAAAACTTGTGTAGAGAGAAGGTGGGTTGCAAATTCTTCTGATATTTCCAGTAAGAACACTAAATTCATGTCAAAATTTTATGGGGAAATCTTCATAGTGGGTCTGACCTCCATTCTTTTCTGTGAAAGAAAATGGGATCTCCTTCTGGTAGGTACCTGTTGTTGTTTTTTCCCCTATTGGAGGTGCCATATTTTCTCAGAATGTCCCAGAATATAACAGGGACTGACAATACCTTCATGCTTCACCAACTTGTGAATGTGGAGGAAGGATTTCAGCTTGGCTTTACTTTCTATTATTTGCTGGTCTTAGAGACCAATGTTGCACCTTAATTTGCAAATTGGAGAGGGCACTAATGTTGGAGCAGACTCCTGGGTACCTTGCTGAGTCGGTCATGATATTTTTGACTCAAACCATTGGCCCCCCATGTGGACAGTCTTGAGATCTTTGGGACTATGGAGATTGTGGACAAAATTCTAAGGCAGGGTTAGGGAACCTTTGGCCTTCTAGATATTTTAGATTGCATCTCCCATGACCATTGATCACACATCCAACCTTTTACTGCATCCAAACAACAATTCAGTGCTACGTCCTTGGCATCAGTTGCAAAGAAGAGATAGAACTGGGTATCATCAGCATACTGATGGCATCCAACTCCAAAGCTCCAGATGACCTTTCCTTACAGCCTCCTGTAGATGCTGAAAAACACAGGGACGGTATTGACTCTTATGGAACCCCATTGGCTAATGGTCAAAAGGCTGAACAACAGCCCCCTCAGCACTATCTTCTGGGAATATTCAGCCAAAAAAGACCAAAACCCCAGCAAAGCAATGCTTTCAAGTCCCATATCAGCCAAAAAGATGCCATGGCTGATGATATCAAATGCTGCTGAAAGATCCAGGGGAGACAATAGAGACTCACTCCCCTTTTCCATCTTCTGGTGTTGGTCATCCACCTAAGTGACCAAAGCTGTTTGTGTCCCATAACCAATCTGAACCCAAATTGGAATGGATCCATGTAACTGATTTCATCCAAGAAAGCTTGGAGGTGTGTTGCCACCATTCACTTTAGGATCTTATTTAGAAAGAGATTAAAGACTGGTCAATAGTTACTGAGGCAGGTAGGGTCCAACTGAAGTTTTTTTTTCCAAAAAAGGTCTACGATTGTTTCTTTCAGAGAGGTTAGAACATAGCCTTCTTTCAAAGAAGGCTTTACAACCTCCACACAATTGACCAGCTTTAATTAGCTAGTATGGACATGGATCTAACCTCTCCAAGCAACTTGTCCACATCACCATGTTGAACAACCTGAAACCCATCCATCAAAGCCGAACAAGTATGTCCCTCAATTGCCTTCCCAAACTTTACCTTCAGTGTGAAGTTCAAGTCAGAACAAATCTGAGCAATTTTCTTTGCAAAGTATTTATCAAATTTATCAGAGGACTTTTCTGAAGGCTTCTCCTCAGCATTTTGAGCTCTATGATGCAATAACCCTTTAAGTGCCCTAGAACAGCTGTGTGAGTGGATGTCTAGTCTGTTTTATTTGCAAGAGAGATTATTGAGAACCCAGCGGAGGGCAGGGCCAAAGGCAAAAAGGTGAAATCCAAACAATCAGCACATTGCTGTTCTCAGGAAGAGCTTTAAGCTGCTAAGACACAGAAGAGGTGTTTCAATCTTTTTGAATAAAAAAGCAAACAATATGAAAGCTGGGAAACCACCCAATAATAGTGTCCTGGGGAAAAGGACATGGCCGTCTGAAGAAACCTGGGGGGTCAGATTGGGACCTCAAGAGGGTAAGATTCTGTCCCAGGCCTTGAGGTTTTGTTTTTGGAAAGAGGAGACCAGTACTGGAAAGAAGAAACCCATATATGCTGGAGTGTCAGATTAAGTTCACTGTAACTTTGGTTCAGTCCCTGCTCGGGGATTCTTGCACAACCTTAAGCAACTCATTGGCTTTTCAAATTTTATTTTAAGCTGCTTTATGGGAACAGTTGGTAGGATAACCTCTTTTCCAGTGTAGGAGTGGAATGTCGCCTCCAATTTTAATCAAGGAAGAAAAAAAAAAAGGGAAGACCAGTGCTACTAGGTAGCCAAAGTTTGGGGGAAACACTGTGTGAAGGGTTATTTCTTGGCAATCAGCAAAATCGAGATGGTCTCTTGTACCGATTCCACTGCAATTAGGAGAAAAATGAGCACTGGCTTAATTGTGATTAGGCAATTAAAAGACAGAAAGCATCGTGTTCCTGATCAGCCCGGCTCTGCAATGCATATGTCTAGCAAATGATTGCATGGCTTTCTTTCCTCTCCCCCTCCCCATCAGAACAATATATTATGGGGGAAAAGGGGATGCTTGTAATTTAAAAAGGAGCCAATTTACCCCGCGTACAGTTTGCAGCGCCGTCACTCGTTAATCACTCTGTTAAACATAATAGCCATTCTTGTCTCGAGGCCGTTAATCATGTTGTGAATGCACTTATCAGTACGTATTAGAAATACAATACAAGACTTTCCGACACAGGGATGGATGCAATTACTGCAATCAGGGTACATTTAGCTATTGTCTTATCAAGCTGCGGTGGTGGTTTTTAAGCCCTTAAAGGAGGGGGAGGACCCTCAACCCAGCACAAGAAGAGTTTAATAGGAAAGGAAATGCTTCACAAGGTTGGTTGGCGCAACAAAACCACCAACTTTCTCATGGGAGTGTTGGCTAAACTTGGGGCAGAGGTTCATGAGAGAAGGGCAGGATTGTGTTTGGCAGAAAACACAAGATTGCTCAGTCTGATTTGCACACCAGAGGCCCCAGTTTCAATCCTTCGATTTGTCAGTAGCAGAAGTGGTGGAGGTGGGAATTGTCTCTGTCTGAAACCCTGGGAAGCCATGGCCAATGAGAACAGACAGTTGTCCCTTAGCGCTAGTTAGCTCTGTGGTCCAGACTACTTGTTTGTTCTGCAGCTCCTGGTTATTGGGTTGGCCCTACCATTAGGCAGAGGGAGGAAAATGCCTCAAGGAGCAGATATGGACGAGGAACAGCAACATCCCTGTTCCTCCTGAGATTCTGACCTTCCTCCTCTCTTGGAGGACAGAGCTTTTCTGTACCCACTTCCCATTAACCTTTTTTGCCCAAGCAGCCACCAGAGGTGAACCTATGTTGGAGACAGCGTTCAGGACCTTGGATAACTCCTTTAAAGTCCACATTAAAACTAGAGCTGCTTACTCCCTTTCCAGACACAGAGGCCACTGGTTGCAACTGGAACAGTCCCCCATTTTTAAATTCTGAGAAAATAAAGTTTTCTCCCTCTACCCCCACCGCCCACTGAAGTTGGGCTTTTTCAGGGAAAGTCAAAGCCAATATTTTCTTCTAGTCTTGCCACCCACTGTAATTGGCACAACAAACACTCCATTCAGAAGCAGTAAAGAGGAGGGAAGGAACACACACATACACACACAGACACGTACAGATTGTTCAACTGACATAAGAGGGAGACAACGACAACACAAAGGCAATCCTGAGCTGTCATGCTAGGAAAAGAGCCATGTCTCAGGGGGCTTATTTTGAAACATTTCCTGCAAAACGCTGAACATCTTCCATCTAAATTTCTAGTACTTTTATGTAATTCAGAGAGGGTTTCTAAGAGATTTTTAAAAAAGTTTTCATGGGAACTTCTTTTACAAGTACAGCTTCTGTTATCACTACCATGGTGCTGAATGTCTCCAGGGGCACAACAAGAAATATTAATGTTGCAAAAAAAGAAAAAAAAAGAAAAAAGCATGAAGGTCCATCATTCCATGTGTTGCTATAGTGTTCTGTTTATTGTCCTTGGCTGTTGTTGTCTGGCAAGGATAAGATAGGGAATGCTCTTCTGTTGGAGCTGTAAATATGTTTGTTGTTGCTAACTGCTGTCAAGTTGACTTCAACTTATGGCAACCCTAATGAAAGAGACTTCTCTAAGTCACCCTATCCTCAAACTCGCTGCTCAGGACTTACAGACTTCAGACAAGCTGAACATGAGTCAGCAGTGTGATGTGGCAGCTAAGAAAGCCAACGCGATTCTTGGTTGCATCAATAGGAGTATGGTGTCTAGATCGAGGGAGGTAGTGGTACCCCTCTATTCTGCATTGGTTAGACCTCATTTGGAATACTGTGTCCAATTATGGGCACCTCAATTCAAGAAGGATATTGACAAGCTGGAGCATGACCAGAGGAGGGCAACCAAAATGGTGAAGGGTCTGGAAGCCATGAAGCCCTATGAGGAGCAGCTTGGGTTGCTGGGGATGTTTAATCTGCTGAAGAGAAGATTAAGAGGGGACATGACAGCCATGTTTAAATATTTGAAGAGATATCATGTCGAGGAGGGAGAGGGCTTGTTTTCCCCTGCTCCAGAGGTTAGGACAAGGAGCAATGGATTCAAGCTGCAGGAAAGGAGATTCCACCTGAACCTCAGGAAGAACTTCTTGATGGTCAGAGCTGTCTGGCAGTGGAATATGCTGCTGCCTCAATGGAGTGTGGTGGAGTCTCCTCCTTTTTTAGAGGTTTTTAAGCAGAGGTTGGATGGCCATCTGTTGGGAGTGCTTTGATGTGGGTTCCTGCATAGCAGGAGGTTGGACTGGATGGCCCCTGGGGTCTCTCCCTACCCTAGGATTCTATGATTCTATGACTCAGGGATGTGCCTTCCTTGATTGAACCTGTCCTAGAGAGTTATACCCCACCTGTATGTTATAGGATCTCAACCCCTTTTTCCAGTATTCACCAACTAGAGAAGCCCACAAGCAAGAAGTGAGTACAGGAATGTCCTCCTACAGGTGTTTCTCAGCAATTGATACATGGAGGCATCCTACCTCTGATCCCAGAAGTAAGATAGATCCATTACGACTAATAGCCATTAACAGCCGTATCTTCTGTGGAGTTGTCTGCTCAGCATCATCGTTCTCATTTTTCATGCGGGAGTTCTTTTACTTGTTCTTTCCATTCCTACACTGCATCTATGGTATAGAACCTGTTATGAATTGCTAGAGCTTTTTTTTTTAAAATTAACCATTTAAAATTCAGCCCGCATGTCAAACTTAAAAATACACACGCACCTCCATTTTGCAAAAGAAAGCCATTGATTCAGTTCTTCTCTCAGCGTTGGTTAACCCTGACCCTGGACTTTCTGTCTAATTGGATTCATTCGTTAGATTTCCCAAGCAAGTGCCTATTCACGGCTTTAGTACAATCCTCATTTCAGTGAAACTCTTGTCTTTCCCCCGCCTCCTTAAAGTTCTAAATTGTGGCAAGGAAAATGTATAAAAAAAATTGTTTTCATTGAAATGCTCTTAGGAATAGAATTTATGCATAAAAATAGAACGGGGATGACTGGATTCTAAAAAATCATAGTGTGAAAAGACTGTGCTAATAGGAAGAGTTTTATTTGCATTTGCTTGGACTGCGTGGAAACCACTCACACTCATTTTATGTTTGTTTCTGTTTATGTCTAGAAGCATCTTCTGTTTTGTGTGACTTGGGGCATTTTGGGACACATTTCCATCATTTTGGCTCTGTTCTTGCTGCTCAGCGATTCTCTGCCTTCACGTTTGCCTCCTTCTCTCACACTGCTATATAATCCTAATGACTAGGGATTCCCATGAGATTTTTTTTGGTTAGTAATATTTTTATTTATATTTATTTATTATATTTATATGCCACCTTTCTCTCAGAGCAGGACTCAAGATGGCTTCCAAAAAGGCAAAATGAGACAGTGTTCAGCATACCTCCGTGTCAAGATCTTCCGGTTCCTTCTGATGAGACACCAAACTGAAGGTGGCAGCCTTCGCAGTGAAGTACCCTCAGGCCATAAACCAACTCAACCCACCCACATTAGTTGTTGGATCCTTTAGAGCAGGAAAGAGTAGTAGAGAGCAACCTTGTTCCACTTGAGTCTTGCTTGACACCTGACCGCTGTTGTGTTCCAGTATTCTTTGATTTGTCTTTGGTCTTGCCTCTTGGTCTGCTCTTCGTTCGAAGGTCCTGACCACTGGCTTGTCCCATAGCTATTGGCTACAAGGTCAGCCACACCATCCAGCACAATGAAGCTACTGCCTTGGGGGAGAGATGTTGAGGAGGGAGCAGTGACAGTCCCACAGCTGGTCCCTCTTGAGCCTCCTTACCTTTCTTCTCTCTTGGAGGACAGAGCTGTGTAGGTCCCAGCCTGTGCCCCCTAGACTAGTCTATCCTATTACCAGCTGTGAAGGAAGGTCAAATGGCCACTCCCATCCAGTCACCTTCTCTATACATCCTTTGCCTGAGCCAATAAAACATCTTGGGGATGTCCAGGCTCTCTTCAGACTGTGGTCTAGTCTACCTCTAACCATCTACATCTAGTGTCTCTTGTTTCAGCTGCAGCTGAAGCACTATCTGAGGCCTCTTTGGCAGACTTTCCCGTGCCGAAAGAAGCAAATAAAAATAATTGAGGCAATTGTCTTGGTTGTCTCCTGGGTTGTCACCACGATGCTGATAAAATCAAATAAACTGGGAGTTATTGCGAGTTGTTAGCAGGAGAAACAGTGGTGAATTGGCAGTGCAAACCAGTCTAGGCACTTAAGATGTTTTCTCATTATCCGGATTTATTGTTTTTGGGAGCAAGGGAAAAAAAAAAGTCGGCTAAGCAAAAATAAGCTGAATAATGCCTGGTCTGAGGGCTGTTTAGTTTGGAACAAAAATACCAATTTTAGCGTGTGCTTTGCTGCTCTACTTCTGGGGATTGCTGTGTCACTTTGCTTGTGAAAAGTTGTGGATCATACTGCCACGTGAGGAACACTGGGGTCTCAAATTGTCCATGTATGGCCATTTTTTTTGGAGGGGATGGGGTATGACTGAGAAGATGAAAGCATGGAGAAGCAAACTATTTTTTGAAATAAAGACTATTAAGTTATTTGCCATTGTTTCTCCCTCTGCACTGAGATGAGGTGCACATAGGGTGAACATGGGAAGCTGCCTTGCACTGAGTCAGATCTTTGGTCCATCTAGCCTGGTGAACACTGATTGATAGGAGTGTACTAGGATTTCAGACAAGATTCTTTTCTAGCCCTACTTGGAGGTGACAAGAATTGAACCTGAGACCTTTTGCATGTAAAATGTGTTTTCTACAACTAAGCTAAGACCCTTCCTCTCGGTTTTCTTTTCAGTTGCTTGTTGATGGGCAACTTTTTCTTTTCTTCTTGCCCAGAAGCTCCCATCAGAATGATCCCATATTGTTTTGGGGAACAGTGTGTGTGTGTGTGTGTGTGTGTGTGTGTGTAAAATGGTAACTGCCAAGTTCACAAAAGAGAAAATATTGGGGATAATGAGTCTCTCTTCCAATCCAGCTTTTCCCCTTTTCTCTAAAATTAGCGGAGGAAAAAAAGTTCACTACTTGTTTTGCTCTGATCCCTCATGCCATTTCACCTAAAACGTTCTCCCATGAATTTTCAGACTTGTTCTCTAGTGAAATTTGGTGTAGTCAGAAGCTTTTTGCTCTTCCACCTTCCCTTCAATCATTCATTTGATTTGCCCATGTCTTATAATCTTCATGACCTTCACCCTTTGAATCTACAGCCTGGTAAATTTGCTTTTCTTTTCATAAGCCAACAGTGCGCTTCTGTAGATTTGCAATGGATATCTTTGTCAGACACTGCTCTTTCCGTCTTTTGTTTGCATAAAGGAAGCTGTCTTGCTGCTATTCAGAGTCACATCTGTAGGATGATGTTCTACGCGTATTGATCATAGTAGCATTATAATTTTGGCATTCATCTCGAAATAAAAGTGGTTTGCTGACAAACATTCTGCAGTGATACTTTAAGAATGAGTGACCTTCTCTTCCAGCAGGTCAGTTTGTCCCCACTGCTCAGTGTGGTTGTGTCATGTGCTGGTTAGCTAGCTTCTCAAGGAAAACAGAGTGAGACAGCTGCGTTTTATTAAGGTAAAGTGAGCAACCTAGCAGCTTGAGAAAAGTTGCTAATACTGAGGTATATGGGATAGTAGCAAGGTTTTATACTGGAACATACAAATTTAGGTGCTAGCGGCATTGATTGGTGAGGGCCATAAATGTCACCTTGCTCTATCAGACTCTGAGCATTCTCAGGCTTTTCAGATATTTATATGCTTCCATCCTGGGAACATAAATTCTCCCTGTGTTCTTATCTCTTATCTCTTATCTTGGTTGTTCTCACACTGTCTTCCTGAGAAATTGTACTTTATCCTGATCTCCCCCTTCTTTGCCAGATGCCCTCTGGCATTTCTCCTTGAAGCCTTTGAACTTGCACTTCCTTGGACATTGTACAGGGTGGTATCTTATTGACGGTGATGCAAGATAGGTGGCAGTGATGCAAACTGGTGTGTGAGTGGTTGTACCAAGAGATTCCACAAGCGGGTTTCTTAGTGAGTGGACAGTTGGGTGGATTATTGTACAAGGGAAAAATATATCACCCTATCAGCCACTGTGTGGTTGGTGGTGCACCAGTGCAATCCAGGAGCTCCTATGTAGTTCTGCTGGTGAAGTTTTGTTCTATTCAACCAGTGAATCAGAACTTGACTGTCATACTTTTAGGCCTTTCAATAACTGGAATTGGAACTGGAACTGCTTCCTAAGCCCTGATTTAATTTAAAGCCTATGAGTGCTTTATGTTAATCGAAGATGCCCGGAACAGGACACCAAGCAGCTATGGGTTCCTTGGTGAGCAACTTCTCCACAAGCTTTTGTTTTGACTGCCATTATTTTTTCTTTCTCTCTTTCTCTTTTGTGTGCATTGACACACACTTGAAAATGGGTGCCTTGGGTTCATATCTGTAAAATTTCTAGAGTGGCATGGTTGCTACTTTTCTGCAGCCAGAGCTGTGCTCTGGTAAAAATATTACAGGAAACCCTCATGTGAATGAAGAATCGTGAGGGTAGTTCGCACAGAAATCTCTGTTCCCTTTGGAGCAATTACCAGTTGGGATCTTGCTCAAAAGTCATGTCCAAAGCTAAAACCCTGCAGAAAATTCCTAAAGTGAGGGGGAAATGTGCAGTTAAAACGGAAAATAGGATTATGTTGCTGGGCTTTGTTCAGTATAGGCCTACTCACTTAAGGCTGCAGGGAAGCAATAAAACTAAGTGGTGCTTTTTATTATTCCTCCCCCCAACCCTGCTTCACCAGAAAGAAATATGTCTAATGAATGTCTCATGTCTGAAACACTGGGCTGGATTCATCAAAGGGAGTCAGTAATTACCAAATTGAGAGAATCATGAATCGTTTTTCTAAATTTGAAAAGCACATCAAGAATAGATCAGGAGCAGGCAAAATTAATAGTTACGAACTCATTTCCATAGAAATGGACTTATTAGCAAGCATGCCAGCTGCCTAAAATTATAAGGTCTTTTCCTTCTGCTTGCAGGATATATGTGTGTGTGTGTGTGTGTGTGTGTGTTGACTTCCCCCTGTCAAAGTTTTGTCTTCTTTTGAAAATAGAAACTTGAGTTTTGCTAAGTTTGCACAGGGTGAGGTGGCAATGATCTGAGACTGGATGATCTGGAGACCATTCACACTACACAATTATAGCGCTATTATTCCACTTTGGCTGCCATATTTCTGTCCTATGGAATCCTAGGATTGTGTCAGGATGCATGACTCCTGTCATAAGTGTTTGCTGGATGTGTGTTAAAACATGCATTAGAATAGATTTGCTAGCTTAGACATTGCTATGGTGCTACCAAGTGTGAATTGGCAAGTGTTGATTGCTACTAAGTATCTGGTTGAAACTTGCTAAGGTATTCCAGGGCACCAAATGGTTAATTGCTTTATTGTTTGCCATTGCAATGTATCTCAGCAAAGGGGGAGAATATCAGAGGGAGTATGAAAGCATTAGAAAGGTGTTATGGGAACTGGCAGTGCTCAAGATAAGAAGGCAGGACTTGGTTCTGCTTCAAGGATGAATTATGTGAACAATGGAGGGTCTGGGAAAATGCCTAAACTGCAGGGATGATGTGAAATTTATGATTTTTGCCAATCACTGCTATGCACACTTAAATTTTAATGATGAGGTATACAATTTGCAAACATCCAATATGCTGTAGTCTCAGCAACTTCAAGAGAAGGTCCATGTGTTGCTTGCTGTGCTGTAAATAAACACTTCTCTTTAACTCTGAGTGAAGTTTGTGGAGTGCAAGACATCCAGGACATGACAGATTGTTAATTTGGGGAGACGCGAAGTTCCTTAGTGGAGAATTCCATGTGCCTCTCCATAAAATGATAATCTTGGGATTCCAGGGAATGAAACCATGGCAGTGAATAAAATGGAATCAAAGTGCTGTGATTATGTAGTGCAGATGACCCCTTCATTGGATGTGCTGAAGTTTTTTTAAAAAATTGAAAAAATGAAACAAAACATGATTTTAAAAAATAAAATAGAACAGGGGAAAACAATGTAGGGGGGAAAAAACCCGGAAGATGGTAAGGTGCGGAAAGGGCCTGAATGAGACAGCAATGGAGGTGGCTTGAACAGAGAGTTAATAGCCTTCTAGGCTGATGACAGAAGTACCTATCAGTCTTCAGACTCCAGGAGAGGCCTAGGTCATTGGGGTGAGCGTTAGAACAAAGACTCCAGAGGCAGCAAAAGGGCCGTGGAGTGAGAGACAGAAAAAGAAATTCACTTTGGGAAAGTTTTAGTGCTGGTTCATTATCGCTGCGACTCCGGGAAGAGACGTGGAACAAAGGCCATGGATTGATTGCCGTCTTCCCCATGGGGGATTTGGTGTCCCAGATACGGGAGCATAGGGTCTAAATTATCTGTCGGCAAGATAGAGGAAGAAAACCAAGAACCTAGCTGGGGAGGAAGCCTCGCGGTCTGTTCTTCGGGAAACGATTGCCAATGCATTAAGCTTATCCGTGGCAAGTGAGCTCACTTTGAGAGCAGTTTCTCTGATGGAGAAAGAAAAGTAAATTCTTGAACATGAAATCTAATTAGAACAGAACTGCTCTGACAGGCTACACAGCTGGCTTTTTTTTTTTTTTTTGGGAGGACTTCTGTAGTGGGAGGAAAGGAGAGGAGGCTAGGGCAAAGAGAGTGCTTTTGGCTACCATTACCCCCCTCCATGTTAAATTGGCTGCAGAGGAAAAACAAGAAAAGCTTGGATAATCTTCAGCTTGTAAAGTGAGAGTAACTGGAGGTCTAGAGCATTTAGCCCCAGCTCCCAATTTACTCAGATGCTTAACAACAGACTCCAAAAGTAGGATTAAACATATGGAAGGCGTTCATTCTAACCTGTGTCAGCTCATAACTTGTATTCTAACAATCAAATGGTCAGCGTGTTTAGTGGGGTTTCACTCTTTTCTTCCAGCATATATGGGCTTTTTAAAACTAACATTAACAGTAGGAGTGTGAAACCTTTGGCGCTGAAAATGCTTTGGACTTCCGTTCCTGTTGGCTATTGGCTACACTGGCTGGAGCTTCTGGAAATGGGAGTCAGAAATATCTGGGACACCAAGGGCTTGCCAGATAAAAACTCAGGGCACGACCCTGCTGTGTTTTTATGCTGGTGTAAATGCTCTCTTACACTTGCCCTTCTGTGGAGGTTGCACAAAGGTGCTGGACCGTGCAAGCCCTTTTATGCTGGTCCAAGCTGTTGAGAAGCGTAAGAGTATCGCTTAGGAAGTTGAGTAGGTGTAGTCCTTGGCAGTGAGTGAGGAGTTGGAGTGACTGCTGTGTGATAGGAGAGTGCACAGCTGTGCTGCCTGTGGTGTAACTGAGGCTGGCACAGTCTGGTACGGCAGCCAGCATCACTATGCATGGGTGATATTAAGTGATGCAACCAGTGATCTTGGCTTTAGACTCCAGTTAAAGCGAATGGGGAGGAGGAATAAAGCATAGCATTTTGAAGTCAACTGACATCTAACCCTGCATGCAGAGCTATATGGTACCTGTGTTAGGGTGATACAGGCAACATTCCGTGAAATTAGGTGGCCCTTCAGGCAGTACTGTGTTTCAAAATCTGGAAAAAAAAAAATCCAAAATACGGAGCACTTCTGGTCCCAAGCATTTGGCATAAGGGATACTCAACCTGTACTATACATATACCTGTATTGTACTCAACCAGTATAGTGATATAATATAGAATTTAAACTTCATGGTAATGGAGTGTTTCTGTTTTCCAGGGTGAATGCATCCTCTTCCTCCTCCTATGAGATCTTGCAGATGGACTTTGAAATTGACAACAGCAGTGGGCTAGCTGGGCCCCAGCAAATCACTTGGCAGGTTGAATACCCTCGAGATGAGGCTTTAAGCGAGCTAGTGGTCTCCGAGATCTTCGTCAGCCAAGCAACCTTTGCCGGAATTGTTCCACTTGCAATGGTAAGTGGGTTTCTCTTGAAGTTGTCATTAGGACTGGAGCTCGGAAAAGTAACTACAACTCCCAACATGTCCATTGTCCATACTGACTGGGGGATTCTGGGAGTTGTGCTCCAAAATGTCACTCTCCCACGTTCTGTTTAGGACTCTAGGAAATATTCTTCCGTTTGATTTTTGATGTAAAAACATACAGAGAGGGGAGTGAATGGTGAGGGAGAGAAGATTTTTTTTAAAAAAAATACTTTGATTGTAATGATGTTCAGTTTTTAAAATCCTGCCTAGTGTTGTATTTTGTTGCTTTGCGTGTTTAGTCAGTGAACACACAGTTGAATGTGATGACATCACAGTGATATACAGATGTGCCTGAATTAGATTACTGTTGTGAGTAGAGCAAGCCAGTTGGAACAAAAATGCAAGAAAAGATGATGTAAAAGAACATTTCTGGAGGCATCACTGAAAAGCATTTTTTTTAAAAAACAAAATTGACAGTGCCGATGTATGTTTTTTAAAGAAGCAAGCAAGTAGCTCAGAAGCAGCCCAGAGTTAAGAATTCTTATTTGTTTGTGTTCAAGGCAACAAGAGATCGCTGCTAATTTGCATCTGCAGCAGGAAGGTTTAAATGGGCAAAATTCATTTCAATAAGATTTTATTTACCTGACGTACAGTAACAGCTCCTTGGAAACCACTAGAGCCTATTGTGTAAATCTTTCTCTCTGTTTGGGGATTATGGGCCCGGTACATGGTAATAGCTCCTTAGGAGCTGTTGCTTTCCATTGTGTTAATGGGATCGCTCTGCATCCATGCTGTGGCAACACACTACAATTAGTGATGGCATTTGCGTTGAAATTAATTAGCTGGCGTGTGTCGGGAACTTTTTTTCTAAAGCAAACATTGGAGCCATTGTGGGGGGAAGGGGTTCACTTCTGCCCCCCCCATACCTTAAGCACGTTCTGGTTATAAACCACAGGCTTGCTGTCTTCTGTTTAAGAAGGAGCACATTTCAAAGGTATTGCTGGGAGGGGGTGCAGGAGAATTGGCTTTTATTTTCCCAAGAAAGTGGTCTTTTATATATGGTCAGTACTCAGGTTTGCCCAGAAGTCAGGAAGCCTTAAAAACGCATCTGGTCCTAGAGCCTGGCAAGGCAGGGCACCTCTGGTGAAACAACCTGGAGAGGTGGAGGAACTGTGGGTTCATGCCCTGCTTATGAGCTTCCTGAAAGCATCCAGCTGTTGGGAACAAGATGCTGGAACAGATGGACATTTGGTCCAGAATCCGGTTGCGACGCTAAGGGGCATAAAAAATTATTTGTGCAAGTGATTACGCTTTCTCAGAAGCTGGGTACTTGTGGTCCTTAGGGCGGCCACCCTCATTTTGTTCTTTCAACTATAGGTTTGAATTGCTTTAAAGCTGTGAATAGTTTAATTTTATTTTAATGTTCACTTTTTTGAGGTTTTCTTTCTTTAAAGCCATATTGTTCTTTTTAAATGGTAAGTTGCCTTGAGTCCCAATTTTGGAAGAAAGGTGGGCTACTAGTACTATTATTACTACTACTACTACTACTACTAATTGTTACAAGTGCATGATCAACCCAGTTGAATAAGTGAGGGTTTGCATGATATAGAATGAAGTTTTGCTGCAAAATACTCATCCTATTCCTTAAAAAAGCTGAGTGCCATTGCTGTGGTGTAGCTCCCACTGCTCACAAGCCTCCCTATGTCAGTTGCCTTAGGCAATGAGAAGTTTGTGGGAGACAGCTGTGGCAAAGAAGAGCAGCTTGTGTTTGCAGAGTTTTCCCTCCTGTTTGCCAACCTGGAGTGTTTGTTCAGGCAACAGGCGTGGAGCTGAGGTTCTCTACTGCCTAAGCAGGAGGAAAATGGCACCGCGCCATGCTGAGGTTGCTTGACTAATGGTGCGCACCATTGAGGCTGGATTGGCAAACGTGTTAACGACAATGTAGCGTTGTTGGAATGGAGCACAAACCCAGATCTTCTAATGTGGGGGGTTGGATTAAAAGGAAGGTGGTAAACCATCAGGAGCTCTCTTCTTGTTGTGTGTCTTCACGTCATTTCTGACTTACGGTGACCCTAAAGTGAATCTGTCAAAGGATTTTCTGGGGCAAAGAGTGTGTGATGAGCCCAAGGTCACTCAGGGGGTTTCCATGGCTGAGTGGGGAATCGAACCCTGGTTTCCAGGGTCAAATGCTCAAGAACTCTGTACTAGAGAGGATTTACTTTAAAAAAAAGCAAAAAGTGACCTTTTTATGATTAGACAAATGGGATGAATGAGAGGATAGTCATGGGTGGGGGGGAATTGGAACTAACCTGCCCATGCTGAGTTTCCAATCCTGATTGGATCTTCTGTGGTTGTCTTTTTTGGGGGGGCGGCGGGAGATTGAGCGGATCAAGTAGATCTTGGGAAACAATGAAACTGTAAAGCAAGAACTGGGGAAAAAAAGAAAACAAACTACCCAAGGTTCTTATTGTTGGCAGTCTTTTAAACCACCTACGTTGACTGCATTAAGAATTGGGCCCTTGTATCAGATGGTGACAGTGAGGAGAGCATTTTCTAGCTGTAAATCAAATCTTGTGCTCTGGAGCACAGCTTATCTCCAGCAAAGGGACAAAAGGAAGGGTTAGGTAAAAGCGATTGGGAGAACACCACATCTTCTGTCCTCGCATGATAAGCTCTGGGTGGCTGTGTAATTTTTCATAGACACTGAAAGCCAAAGAGGTGGCTTGTGTGCTTCCCATCCTAAGGATGTGCTCTCCTCTCTTCGCCTAGAAATGCTTATACTGAGGAGGTTTTCTTCTTGGCTTAGCATGGATATTGTCATACCTGGAGCCCAAAAGACTCTTTTCCTGTCTCACAGTCTTCATCCAAATTCCTAAACCAATCTGACTCTCCTCCTTGTGCTCATCACCTAGTTCTTATAGCACCTCCCACTTCCACCCTCTCCACTAATCATCAACCCTATGAAAATTCACTTATATTGTATACAGTCAGCCCTCCACATTTGCAGGTTTGACTTTCACAGAGTTCCTCCAACCACTACCTACCCCCCATCTCAGGTGCTTCCTTCCTGGGGAAACCTTCCCTCTCGGCAGCTCCAATCAGGCCACGCAGCCCTATAAAACCTGCCTCTGATCCTCCTTCTCCTCCATCCGCGACTGCCTGGCCAGCTAAGGATGTCTCACAGCCTGATTTCTCAGCACCACAAACCCTCTCCCGATGCCTCTCACACACACCCAAGCCGAGTACTGCAGAATGCAAAAAATTCTTTTTATTCCAGTGGTGGGCCTCCCTGCTACCCTATACGTTAGCTGGATTGTCTTGTAAAAACAATTTTTTTGGGGGGGGGGGCAAAAGAAAAGAAAGAAGAAAAGGAAAAGGATTTCTTGCATTTCTTGTTCTTCCTGCTGGCAAAGTTCCTGGTTGCCTAGAAACAATCTGGGTTGCCGAGAGTTTGATTTTCATGGTTAAAATAGATAATGTTCTTTCAACCACTTTTGTTCTGTTGCTGTTGCTCTGCCTAGGGACACTGTGTCTTACGTAACATCAACTTTTAGGAGGCCAGATTCCAGATTGGGCTCCACCACACAGTGGCAGATGATGTCTCTGATCTCTGCAGGGTGGTGTATCTGATTTGGGCTTGAGGACCTATCCGAGGGGGTTAAAGAACCAGCATAGTGTAGTGTTTTGGGTGTTGGACTTGGACTCAGGAGATCAGGGTTCAAATCTGCACTTATTTATGGAAACTCACCGAGTGTCTTTGGGCAGGTACCATCCTCTCAGCCTCAGAGAATGGCAATGGCAAACCCTTTTTGAATAAATCCTGCCCAGAAAACTCCAAAACAGATTTGCCTTAGGGTCTCCATGAGTCAGAAATGGCTTGAAGGAAGATGACAATAATCCAAGGTGTTGTTCCTATTCCGGCAGTAGGGAGCAGTACGATGTCTTGGCGGTGTAAGGTGGGTGAGAGGAGGAGTCAGCAAAAGTTCTGAAGGGAATTGGCAGCTGCAACACCAGCTGAACTTTAAGGATCTCCAAAGATTTCAGATAGGAAGAATGGAAGTTCTTTGGGGTGTGTGGAGCAGGACATCTTGCACATGCTTAATCTTGCACAAATTAAAAATGGGAGATTATCACCATCTGAGACGTGGGCTGGGACCATTCCAAGATGTGTCAGGGAAGCACTAAAATCTGGCTGCCAACCCACACCCCATTTAGAATTCAGTGAAAACTGTGCCTCTTCCATCCCTTCGCTTTCACGTGCTCATCTGACACGTTGATAAGCGAGCAGAAATAAAATGTTGCCCCTGCCTCTGACATTGTCAGGTGCTGCTCACCTCATCCCTCTCCTGCAGTGAGCTGAAAGTCGGAGAAAGCACTCTCATGCACATCTGCGTGCGCCAAGGTGAATTCTCCCACAAAACAAAGCCAAGCAGTCCCTTCTGGTGGGGAGATGGCAGTATGGTACGTGCCTTGAGCTCTCCCCATTGCCTTCTGAGCTAACCTACTGCCTTTGCCACAGGGAGTCAACTGAAGCTATCTTACTTTGGACATATCATGAGACAACATGTCCCGTTAGAAAAGATGATAATGCTTCATAAAGTTGCGGGCAGTAGCAAAAAGCGTATTGATTCAACCTAGTGCTTAGCAGGGATGGTATTAATTCATTCATGACAGCCGAGGTGAGTAGAGGCAGTTTGTAGACCAAGTGGTGGGAGAGTTGTGGTAGAATTGGCCGTTTAGGCCACACAAACCAAATGCACAGGTATAGGATGGGAGATATTTGCCTCAGCAGTCTTGACGTGTGAAATGGGCCTTGGGATTATTGTCGATCATAAGTTGAATGGGAGCCAGCAGTGTAATGCTGCAGCAAAGAAGGCAAATGCTATCTTAGCATGCATTAATACAAGCACAGTTTCCAAGTCAAGGGAATTAATAGTCCCCTTATATTCTGTGATGGTCAGACCTCATCTGGAACACAGTTCAGTTCTAGGTGCCTTAAAACTCTATGATTCTGTGGGTCCCTCCAACATTCTGAGGTGAGGCATCCCCCTGCAATTCCACTGGGGTAAGAAATACAAGGCCCTCCAGAGGTTGTTGGCATGGTCCCTTGCCAGTAGAGCCATGAGAGCTGCAATTCAGCAGTCTCTGGAGGGACACGTGTTCTGCATTCCTGGCTCAGAAACAAATTTACAGCCCCTTGCAAAACGACATCTCTTTGGAAAGTCATCAAGATCCATGAGCCTTTTCTTTCGCCAATGGCATTGCAAGAGGGTGAGGAACCTCCTGCCAATAGTGATAGAAAGAAAAGCACGTGCCGCAGTGGCATAAAAATGGCACTATATGAGCACTCTGCAGATTCATTGATTGATGCCTTGAGCCCTGGATCTATTGGCTTTCTATTCAGGAGTGAAAAAGCAAGAGGACAATGAGTTCCAAACACATATCAATGGGGAAGCAGAAACCTGGCATCTTTATCAGTTCCTCGCTTTCAAAATTGGGCTTATTATCTACACATTTAATTATCTTCCCTGAGATGCTGAAAAGCAAGTCCTCTTGGCTAAGTAATAATCCATAATACACCCAATGGCTTCCTTGCTGGTTAACACAAGAAGAGAAAAACTCTTTCTTAAAGTGCTTCTGACACCCCGCATCCCTCACCTTGCGTGGTTATTTTATTAGGCGCAATGAAAATGAATCGCCTTTCCATATTTGGGCCGTTAGCCACACGTGTTAATCTGCGCACCAGATGTTGAAAGAATCAATTATTAGAGACTTTTGGCTGCCAAGAAGGAAAGAAGAAAATCAGTTCCCCAGGAGCAGAGCGACTGACATTTTCATCTGGTGCAGAGGTGGGTGTGCCAGGAAGCTGTACCCGAACAGCTGCTACTCGGCAGTCTTTGCTGTCTGAACAACCGCTACAAATGTGTTCGTAACAGTCAGACCTAGCTCCAGAAAGACTTATGCTGCCTCTCCCTCACCCCCCCCCCCAAAATCGGCTCATCAATAACCAGGGCACATTCTCAGAACTGTTTGGCGTGTGATATTTTGTTTCCTTGACAAACATCAGCAGTTGGTATGGGACCTGGGCCGATGGTGTCAAAGCCCTGAGATGTTTCCATGAACAGGGATGCTGATCTTGCCCATGGGCCTTGAAGTATTTCTTTAAATAATCATTAGTTGAAGTCATAGGGTGAGATCCCCTTTGACACTGGTGGAGCATTAGGTTCTGCCAGCATGCAGGTGTAGGAGGTTTTTTTTGAGTGGGGGGAGATGGCCACCAAGGGTGCCATTGGAGTGTTGGACCACAGCTCCATTCCAGCACCACCTCAGCACCACCTGGCAGCTTTTTCAGGCTGGGAAAGAACTGTTGCACAAGGAGGTACTAGATAATTCCCTGCACAATATCCCAAAAACTATTTAATGCTGCTGTAACCACTGATTACATTAGTGTTAAGTCAACAAGAAGGCTCTGGGAGTGTTGGCGGGGGGAAGCATTTGCTGCTGTCCCTCAGTCAGCAAAACTGCTTGGTCTCTCCTATCTTCTGTGGCCCAAACCATAGGTCTGCCTGCCTGCCTGCCTGCCTGCCTGCCTGCCTGCCTGCCTGCCTACCTGCCTGCCTGCCCGCCCGCCCGCCCGCCCGCCCGCCCACCCACCCACCCACCCACCCACCCACCCACCCACCCACCCACCCACCCACCCACCCACCCATCCATCCATCCATCCATCCATCCATCCATCCATCCATCCATCCATCTATCTATCTATCTATCTATCTATCTATCTATCTATCTATCTATCTATCTATTTTAACAACGATGATGCAATGCTTTCTCCTGAGATTGGAAGGAACGAGCTACCAGTAATGGAGCTCATTGCTACTAGTTACTTTGGGGGCAATAATTAAGTTATGCTTCAAGAGTAATCTAAGGAGGAACAAGGACGTGACAGGTCACAGTTCCAAAGTAATTTAACAAGTAGGAGCAAAGTTGTGTTATTGGTACAAATGAGTAACAGTTTCTAGTTCCTTTTTGAAGTTACTTCCAAAGGGCATTTTTCAAGGACGCTGAGAGGGATGACCAGTTACTTTTTCATCATCACAAGAAACAGTGCTGGCAGGTTAGCACGGTTAGCATTGCATCTCGCGCGCTGAAAACAATTACATGTAAAAAGGAACTTTCCAAGCTCAGCTCTTCCCAAGGAAAATGATCCATTCAACTGCCCTAAATTTCCAGGTGAGAGCCAGTATGGTGTATGAGTGGTTTGAGCATTGGACTACAAGCCAGGGTTTGATTCCCCACTCAGCCATGGAAACCCACTGGATGACCTTGGGCATGTCACATACTCTCAGTCGCCAGAAGACCCCATGATCGGTTTGCCTTAGGGTCACCATAAGTCAGAAAAGACTTGAAGGCACACAATAGCAACAGCAGCAGCGGAGATTCACCTGCTACAGTCTGGCCTGTTCCTCAGCAAGTCAACTCCTTTGGTGGTAGCACCCAGCTTTGGTCTTCCACATGACGTTCCGTAGATCACCAGTTTAAGGCTGGCTGCGGGACTGAGTCTTGGAAAGGAATCTACAAAGGAAGAACAACAAGCAACAAAATTGAAAACTCTGTTCACGGTAAAAAAAAAAATTGGCTGCCTGCAGTGTAATATACACATAGATTCATTATTTATTCACTAAGTGCTTTCTCAATATTCCATAGCATGTGGTCTGCATGTGATCAATTCCAAAGGGAATTCCAATTTTCTATCCTAGCAATTATCCCGTTGACTACAATGACGATTTGCCCCCTGCATTTTAAAGGCAGTATCTTTATAATTTTTCTTTTAAAGCCAGTAAATCAATTCCAAACAATCCAGACTGAAACTGCTCTTGGAGGGGACTGGGAGAGTGGGATGAACCTTGAAAGCTGCAAATCCCTACAGGTTTTTACTGGCATTACAAACACATTATTGCAGAATTTGGGGAAAGAGCTTCAAAAAGGCGCTTTTAGAACTCTGCAAAGCGAAACATGAATCATTCAGGAACAGGGAGAACCGAGGAGAAATGGCTTCATTACCATATAATTGCCAAACGAGATGTGTTCAGGACAGATTAGTGAGTTGTCAGAGTTTGCCGCACACAGAGAGTGTTATGAGGTGCAATGTGTTAAAGACAGAGGGATGCTTATTTTCTTTTTCTTTCTCTCTTTGGAGAGCAGTGAGAAGAGAGGAGATGATTCTGAAAGTAGGCAGAAGTCCTCTTGGTCCTGGGAGGATGTTCCAACCTGGGGTGTGTGTGTTCGTGTGTGTGTTTTTCAAAGCAGGAGGCAGCCATGGGGATGGCAGCTGAGAAGGTGGGGAGACAGGAGCCAAGAGTAAAGTTCTGCCAACATGGCTGTGCCGTGGCTTTGCTATGCTGCTCACAAGAATGGACTAAACAATGATTCACATCCCTATTATGATCTCCCTGTTTGCTTTCTCTGCAACATGCAGGAGGAAGTCTGGTTACGTCAGTCGTTTCCAGAGTTTGGAAAAGTGACTTTGTTGGAATGCAACCTCCCAAGATCCCTCTGCCATGTGAACTTGTACTCTTAAACAAGTAACTTTTCCAAGCTCTAGCGATATCTGTATATGAGATGTGGCTAACAGTATTTTTCCTCTCCTACAACTTAACCAAGCTTTTTTGGTTAACTACCCCACTGATGCAAAGCAGTTGGCCATCTTCTGTTGGGAGAAATAAATGTGCTATTTGCAGAGAATGGGGTGAAAATTCTTCCCTCTTTGGAATATCTTTCTTGTACTTGGTACTGCCCCCCCCCACTATAGGACTGTAAATTCCAGTCTGTTAAAGCATTTCTCAAATGTTATACATCAACATTCCTCCAGTGCAGGCAGCCCATGATGTGTGTGTGTGTGTGTGTGTGTGTGTGTGTGTGTGTGTGTGTTTCTTTTCCCCTGTATAGTCTGTAAGCATTTAATCTCTGTCTCTGGAAATCCTGTTTTCTCCCTAAAAATGTAATCTTTCACTTGACTAATGGTTGACTAATGTTGTGAATCACTTAGAACCACAGATGGCCGTATATACTCCAGTAAGGTTTCTTTTAAATAGGAGATTGAATAATGGCATTCCCAGTTGCCTAAAGGCTGAAATGCTGACAAGAACACCCAGGAAAAATGGCCCTTAAAAGATGCTGAGTTCTATAACTCAAAGCTGGAAGGGGAGGAAATGGGGAGAAACTGCTGAGTCCATCACTTTAGGTGTATTTGGACAGGAATGGCCAAAGCGCTTCCAGGTACTACTGGTTTGGTGGTGATGTTGGTGCGGGGGGAGAGAAGTTGCTACTAAGAAAAAAAAGAAAAGAAGCAAACACTAGTTTTGAAAGCAGGCTGGCATCCCTTGTGTCCCCCTCCCGGGTACAAATGTCCCCCTCTGCCATGTGTGGTGGGCTGTCAGCTATGTGGCAACCTCATTACTTCTACAGCATCAGTTAGGCAGGGGAACTCCTGATCAAAAAGCTCCTCAGCTCTCAGTTTGAGTTGGCTTTGAATAAACCAAGCTCTTGACCCTATTCAAAAAAACAGCTTGACTTATTTCTGAGTCAATTTGGTCTTATGGGCACTTGGCATTATTTCTGAGCCAGGGATAGGGAGGAAAAAAAAAATACAAATGCTCTGCTCCTCAATGAAAAATGGGGGCTGGGATGGAGACACCCCCGTCAAGAAAATGGCCGATCACCACAAGATCACTCCAACATAATATGAAAACGTGCTGAAGACTGACAGAAGATGTCTCACTGTCTTGCAGCTGAGGGGAAAATACCGAGGGGTTTCTCATTTTTAGGCACAAGAACGTGACAAGTGAGGATCTGCATCCCTAGCAGAATGGGAGAGAGCATCCTTACTCCCTCCCAGCATCTGGCAACTGAGCAAGTTGGAGGAGGGATGCTGCAGGTACAGTCTAGGAGTTGCGATGGAAAGCGACAGTGGAGTTTAGATTAAAATCAGAGCTGGACAAGAATTCAGCAGTGGTAAATCTCACCTTGCATTTGAGATGATCATTCTGAGCCCCTGAAAGGGATGTTGAAAATGAAATGAGACTGGGTGACCTCTCCATCAATGTAAGAAATCCATCTTTGCAAAATGCCTCTACAAGAAAAGCCTTTCAGCTATACCCTCCTGACCGGGAAAGGGAGTTTAGAAATACCCGGCAGCCACTTTGGGCTGCATCTACCCCCATCTCTGTAGTTTTGGAGTTGCTAGGTAGGAAAAACAACTTGGAGTGTTTTTCCAAGAGCAGTGTGACATGACAAATTTTGAGAGGCTCTATCCCTGCCATTAATATTTATAAAGTGCTTGAAAAATCAGCCAGCGTGCATCCGTCAGGGCTTGTTTTGGCAAACCTGTGTTGCTTGATCAACAAAGGATGGATTTTATGCACCACTTTTTGGCTGGCTTGAGTTGATCATCCTGCTGAAAAAGCTCTCCTTTTGCAAAACAGGGACATCAGTAGCTGTGGCTTTCCGCTCCAGGGGGAAAAATGTACTGGCGACATACTCTTCAATATACTGAGTTCATATTTTCACAGCTGCAGCTCCCCACCTACTATGCTGAAATCATGAACTGGGAAATACCTGGTTCGAATCTGACCTTTCCCATAAGGCCACTAAGTGGCTTTAGGGCAAGCCTCTTTCATGCTTACACTCTTTTTGCCTCAGTCATCCAGTATGCAATATGGGCAACAATCATATTGACTTGCCTTTCCAGGACTTGAGTTTGGGATGTTTGATCTGAGCTTTGTTAGGTGAAGATTAGCCTCTGAGCCACCAAACAGTCTGGATCAAAGAGCAGAGCTCAGGAAAGTTCCTTCTGCATAGACAACGCCACTGAGACTTCTCCTAACCAGCATGGCTGCTGGCTCTGGTGGCTGGGGGAATTTTCTCCTATTTTCTTCTATGTATGTGGAATTGGGTGGGAAGTCAATTTTAATGTTAAACATTTGGCATAAATGAATCTTATTAACAAAATAAGATTAGTAGTATAGTGTGTAATGTATAAAGCAATGTTTTTGAGTATAGATTTTTTCCCCCTTTTGTAAATATGGAAAATTTTAATCAACATTTAATAATAATAAAAAAAGGGAATCTAACCATGGAGAGTCCTGCAGCTCTATCAGCAAAAATGGTGGGTTTTGTGGGGCCCTGGTGTGCTCAGATCCAAACACTGGCATTTCCATCTCTGCTGCAGCATGACCATTTATTGGTGACACTAATTCCTGACAAGAAGATCTCCCAAGTAAAAAGCTGTTACTCACCACCAAGCAGCCTAATGACTCCATATTCATTACTCCCCGTGTCTTTAGAGAGAAAATTAGCAAGGAGGGCAATGCAACTGTTAGAGTGATAGACCCTGTGGCATCTTTGTCTCAATAAAACTGGCACTCCACTGTCACCCTTCTCATCGGAAATGTACAGGTTTTCTGTTTCGACTATTGATGAGAGCGGGGACCTCAGACAATCAATTTGCCAAACAGTGGAAGGGATGACATGGACAAATGGGCATCTCCAAGGCTAGTTTGCATGTGCAGATGCCTTGCTCAATGGTGTCTGAGTGACACTGAATGAATGTAGTAATTTAGGGCAGAGTCTTTATCGCTAATTTGCTAGTGTTTCATGTGCAGGGAAGTTTTGAACTGCTGGAGCATTCTCACCTGCCACGTCTCCAAATGCTATCTGAAGACTGCTAGGGTTTATGGTCTCTTTCATGCCACACTGTTATAGCACTGTGATGCCAGTTAAGCTGCCATGGCTGCATCCTATAGAATCCCGGGATTTGTAGTTTTGTTAGGAGAGATCTGGGAGTGATGGAAGTTAGAGTTGTAGAGAAACCTAAATTAACCAGGCTTCTCCAAGCTTCTAGAAGTTGTAGGCCTATTTTACATAGAAATGATATCGTTTTGCCTGCTTGCTCATTAACATGTAGAAATGTATATTATTTCGATGTGCCTGCTTTGTGGAAATAACCCCGGGTACCCCTTTTGCTTGAGCAAATGAAGAAAAACAGGATCGCCTCCCCTGTGTGTGGATTATTGGCTGTTCACACTCTGAGAAAGAGCCCACTTTGTGGGTAACAGTTTGGCAAAGTACTAAAGCTCTCTGGCGGCAGATTCAAAGTACCGTCACCAAACCACAAGTCCTAGGATTACATAGGACAGAACCATGGAAAGTAGTGTGAAAGTGATATCGTTACGGACTGTGAAAGACACCTCAGTTAGAGCTGCTTATATGTTAGTTGTTTATATGCCACGTATTCTTAACAGTGAGCTCAAGACATGCCTCTCTTCCTTTTCACTTGGTCCACAGAGCAACCCTGCAAGGCAGGTAGGGTGCAGGAGGGAAACAGAAAGCACCGGAGCCAAGGTCACCCAGTGAGTTTCATGGCTCGCTGAGATGTGAGTCTGCACCTCTGAAAACCTCAGTGTGGCACTCTAACCACTGTGCTGCCACCCTCAGACAGCTGAATTCCTCAGAGCCCATGATCACCCGAAGGATGCTAAAGCATGCAGTGCTAAAACGGCTAAACAGTTTGGTGATTTTCCCCAAGTGTTTGTAGCCAGTCACAGAGCCCCGAGAGCCAGGCCTGCACTATATTTAGACTATTTCTTTTTCCTTCCCCTGCCCCACCTTGGGAGCATTCGATTCAGTTTTATTGCCAATTAGCTTGGCATTCTACTTCTATAACAGTACTTGCTAGGGCCATAATTTGAACCGGAGACCTGCTTCAAAGGGCATTGTTTGTAAAACAGAGAAGAAATCTCAGGTATCATAATGCTGCTGTTAATTAAATCTGTGCAGGGACCTAAGAGAGATGAGAGAAGGGAAGAAAGAAATGACAATTTTGCCCTTTCGCCTGCTGTTCCGGGCACCACAGCATGGAAGCCTGATTAGTGTGAGTTAATTGTCAACTCCATATTTAGAAGAGAGGTAGCAACAGAAGATTGCTCAGAGTCTGTTTTTGGCAATGACCATGGGCTTACTAGGTTTGGGAAGCCAAAGGATGGAAGATCTTGTTGTTTGGAAAGAAGAAACATGGAGAGATTGGCTGGGAAGTTCCATTCTTCTCTTTGCCACCCCTCAAACTTGATGGGCCCTGAATAATTGCAACCTGATGCAATTTGCAGTTTGATCTGGTTTTCACCATGACTTCACCTGTGTGAACACACCGAGTCTATTTCATACGTGTGTTTGCTTAAAAAGGGGCCCCGGCTGCCCCCTGAGAGTTGCTGCCAATTCTTGTGTAATTAACATGGTAAATGCTGTGATACCTTTCCTCGGAAGGATTGGGTTGTGTGCAAAATGCGACGTAATAGCCTCGAATGAATTTGTTATTGCAAGACCCGTTGATGGATGAAGCAGTGAATGGGAAAATTTGGGGCAGATTAGTTAGATTTCACATGAAAACAGTGGATTCAGGGTGCTGTGAAGAAAAATCCACCCAAACTGTGGTGAAGATGCTCTTGTCCATATAGATTTCATAGGTATCTTTCAAGAAGTGTTTATGGTAAGGTAAAGCCTAAATACCTCGAGGGCCGCAGATCCTGACTTATCTTAGAAGCTAAGCAAAGTCAGGCCTGATTAATACTTGGATGGGAGACTGCTAAGGAGTACCAGATGCTGTAAGCTATCGTTCAGAAGAAGGCAATGGTAAAACCACCTCTGAGTATTCACTATCTGAGAAACTCCTACAAAATTCATGGGGTCACCATAAATTGACAGGTGACTCGAAGGCAGATGTGCGGGAATGTTTGAAGTTCACCATACGAAGGTCCCTCGTTAACGTTCCTGGCAGAATGTTCTTCAAATTTGCTGCAATACCTTCATGACCTCTCATATTTCCTTCAAGGATTTATAGATTGCACTTTCCTCTGGGAAGGTGGACCGAGGTTTGAGAATATCTAAGCAGGGGGTCAGGGACATGACTTGTAGACAAGAAATAGCAGAGAGGTAGATGTTTGTGTGTGGGAGTGTGGGCGTATATGGGTGGGTGGATGCATGCACGTGTGTGTGCTTAACCCTTTCTCCATTTTCCCAGGAATTGTTCTCCTATACTCTCCTCCCTAGCTACTTTTCTATAGTTTCAGCTCTTAGATATGTGTTTACTACAGTTGAGAGAAAAATAGCTTGCTCTATACTCTGAGGCTTCTCTTCACCAATCCCATCCTTTCCCTATCTCTTTATATTCCACCTTTTCTCCCAAAGTGGGGACCAAGGCAGCTTCCAAAAGGTTAAAAAACATTAAAAGCATCCAAACAATTAAAAACATTGAAAAATATGTAAATATTTTTATAAATATGTCAAAGGTCTCCTGCTCACCTGTGAAAGCCAGCTTCAAAAGAGAGGTTTCTCTGGTTTTTAGCCTGAGCTTTCGTGCGTATAAAGCCATTTCTTCAAACGCAGTAGGGAGTGACATCCTGACACCTTGACGTTTGGCTACCGCTCTGTGCTGCATGTGAAGAAGTGGGTTGATATCCTACTACTTCCATGAAAGCTCATGCTAAAATAAAAGCCAGTTAGTCTTAAAGGTGCTACTACAAAATTACCCTTTGTTGCGCATGCATAAATAGATAGATAGATAGATAGATAGATAGATAGATAGATAGATAGATAGGCCACTCTCCACATGGTGTCATACACTGGTGTAGCTGTGGCTTAGGTTAGTGCATGTACTTTTTTCAGCACAGTGGAAGCAGCTATGCTGTACCTCCTTGCACAATGGGTCTTCCGGGCTGCACAAAGATGTCGGATACCACTAAGCACAGCTTCCCCCTAAATCCTGGGCCACCGATTGGCCAGCATGGAGAGTAAACCAAGAGACCAATATCTCCATCCCCTGGCTGGCCCTTCTGGACCTCTGCATCAGTATGCTAGTGGATCTCTACATCCCACTAGGATCTTGACCAAGGGGTAAAGATGTCTGTTTTACTGTTATATTATTTCTAAGCTGAGTTGAAATACAAGCATTAGAAATGTGTCCAAGTCCTTATTGGAGAGTCTGTAAAGAGGCTCATAACCACAGTAGCCACATGGAAGTGGGGAAAATTCCTCCAGAGTAAACAGGTTGAGGCCTTCAGCTTTACACTGGGAAATGTGTTCCCCCGTCCCCAATTCCTAAAACAGTCACCTTCCAAATCATTAAGTCACTGAATACAATTATCTTAAAATATAAGAACAGCTGTTTCAACATATTGGCCTGGCAGACAATCTCGCATCTGGTGTGTCGAAACAGCTGCCTGAGGTTAATGTCCCTAATTACTTATTCATTTATCACCTTTTGGGGTTTCAGGAAGGGGAGGGGGCGGATTCCTCCACCCCCTCCCAATCATTCCCCTCATCTGTTCTTGGCACATGTACAAAACGGTGATAAAGTTAACTGAGCATGCGACAAGGCTAATGTAATTGCTCAGATGACAAATAAGGGAAGCCTTGGATCTGGGAGGGAGACAGTGGGATTGTCTCATCCGGTCCGCCTGCCAGTTGCAGGAACTTCTCTTGAGTTAACAGGGACCACACAGAGGCCAACAAAGCTATGTTTTGTGCTAGGAGAACTCGTGACGTGATGTCACAGTGTGGGGAATTTCCCCACCCACATTCGGTCCCATTGAGTCCTACTTCAAAGGAGCAGCAGCTTTATCTTTGGATCTCTTCCTAATAATTCCTTGCCTGGAATTCACCTGTGCCATTGCTTGTGTCTATTGGATCACCATCTTGACCCCAAGGTCTGATTTCTAGTGGGACAACATCAACAGGGTGAGGCGATTCTGGGATTTTGTACCCTCTGGTGTCCAAATTCCTCGGCTGACTTTAGGACTTCAGTGGCTGGGGTGCCATTTTGTTTTCCACTTCTGGCAGCCAAATGTTGTGGGTTGGCCTTCAGTATTGCACAACTTCCTATTCACTTTCTGGTTGCATTGAGCTTGCAGCCACTCAGAGATGTCCACTTGAAAAAAAGAAAAAAATCTAACAAAACCTGAAGCAGAATTGAACTTTTCGTGTCAAATACCTGGATACAATAAAAATGGCTTCCAAAATAGAAACAACAAAGACAGGGAGACCCCCGGAGGGGAGGAGATAGATAGATAGAAAGAGAAGCTGTGAAAATAAATTGCCAACAGATAAAAATGATGTTAAAAATAGATTTGGGGAAGCAGATTAGCTCCCCTTGGTCTATTGTCTCTCTGGCAGGTGGTATGCCCTCTGCCTTGAAGCGGAGCAAAATTACTACGTTGGGCAACCAAAGAGTCTTACTGCTTAAATTGTTTTCCCTTCAGTTTTTGAACATGCGAAGGAAGGGGAAAAAAAACACATGTCTGTTGCTGTTTTACCACATGCTATTCTGTGCCATTTTGTAGTCCTGCTCTGATTTCTTTTTATACAGTTTACAGAATGATCATTCAAACATACTCTAGAAATGGATAAACCAAAAGAGGTATCTCAGCATTTAATCAATTTCTCAGTTACATTAATCTACTAGATCTATTTTGGGTTGACTGAGAACCAGCGTGGTGTGGTGGTTTGAAGGTTGGACTATGCCCCTGGAAACCAGGGGTCAATTCCCTGGTCGGCTATGGAAACCCACTGGGGGATTTTGGGACCATCACACACTCTCAGCCCCATAAACCCCCCCCCCAGTAGGTTCAACTTGCGGTTGCCATAAGTCAGAAATGAGTTGAAGGCACACAACAACAACAACAAAGTATTCCAATGAAATGGGCAATTTTTAAAGCCATTCTTTAAAAAAATACAAAAAATATAGAAATTGCAAGGTGGGAATGACTGCCTTAAGAATAAGCATCCCCTCCATGTGAAAAGGGTGTAGGGATGCCTCTTTTAAGGGGACATCTACTACAAAACATGCACTCATGCATGGCTGAAAAGCAAAATGTGCCTTTTCTGTTTTTCACTTTTCAGAGATGGCTTTTGCTCAGAGGCAGGTATGTGCGATGACAGTTGATATACTGACTCCTTTAATTGTCTAAGGCTGTAAACTTAAGACACCATTACCCATAATAAGTGAACAGATTGTTAGGGGCACCAGGTAGGAAATGGTTTGTTGAGAAGGAATGCTTTTCACTGATGTGTGCTCCCTCCTATCTTCTTTTCCCTAGCCAGCAAAAATTCCTTGCCCACCCATAAAAGAAAACAGTTAATACTAACACTTCAGACTGAAGATGTCGATAGGAATGGATTGAACTGAAGGGCAGTGCATTGCTAAGAGTTATTCCAGTTGAGCAATTCAGTGAAGGTGATCTTATTCCTCTCAAGTGTTGGCGGTCTGAGGTCAAGTACATTGATGTAAAGGGCTAACCTATGGAATGCTTAAGAAAGGAAGGACTACTTTTCTCACGTTCTGGTTTTCAGACTGCATTTAGTCATACGTGAGAGGCGGGCGACTGTCAGGAAGTGATGTTGAATATGGGTAAGTCCAGTCCTACCATTTGGCAGAATGCAGCAACTCTTCAAGCTGCAGATGCCAGCTGCAGTGGTTTGAGCGTTGGACTACAGACCCTGGAGACCGGGGTTTGTTTCTCTGCTCAGCCATGGAGAATCATGACCTTGGGTGTGTCTCACACACACACTCAACCCCAGAAAATCTGGTGATAGGGTTGCTGTTAGCTGGAAACAGCTTGAAAGCACATGACAACAGCAAGATAATCGGAATAAAGAGCCCTTTCAGAAGTATTCAGGTAGCTGTGTGAGATACTTGGGGCTGGGGGTCCTGCACAAACCTTGGACTTAGGTAGAGTAGAGTGTTATGACTTGTTTTTTGGTTTTTACTAGCACACATCATCATCCATCATCATCATCATCATCATCAAAAAATTAAATGTGAATGTCATGTGTTCATTGTATTTCATGCTATCTTGTCTTAGGTACTCTATGGAAACAAAATTGTTTTCTTCTTTTAAGCTGGTCTATGACTGTAATAAATTGTTGATTGATTGAATGCTCTCGTTTGGCTCCTCCGTAGCTCCATCCCTTCTTACGGTTCTTGCAGTTTTGCAGTTAATTGTAAAGTAATGTAGAGGCTTTAAAGTCACCTATTGTGCTATGGATGATAAGCACCTCAGCTAACATGTCAAAAATAAGAGATGGAATTCTCCGTCTCTCTCACACACACATATATACACACTTACATGTACTATGTGATTGTGGAATGACTGGCTGTAGTAGGGACCACATTTATGCAACCTTGGAGAAATGACAACTGCTTGTGCAACTATTTTTACTCCAGTGTAACCACATTCCAGCCTTAGTGAACAAGCATAGCCTATGGTACATTTTAGAGATTAGTGGTGGACAACTTACCGTTCCAAGCATTCCTAACCATTATAGCAGATTCCTAACTGTGATAGCTAAGTCAAATCAAACAAATCATCTAAATAATTTGGAAGATGATGGGAATTGCAACCCAGCAATATCTGGAGGGTCACAAATTGCCCACCCTTTTGGATCCATCCATGGGGAGACAAACTCTCCTAAAACTTGAGATGTAAGAGGTGGGTGTATTGACAGATAAGGCAACAGTAAATGAATCCATTGTTAAACCTATGCATGAGAGAATCCTTCCAAAGTTTTGTATTTAAATGGCCACCCCTCATCAACGAACAAGGGAAGGCTTCTCTGGCACTCTCTGTTGAGTGTATTTGTAGCTCTTATTTCTGGTTGCAGCTCGAATCCATTTAATCTTCACAGG
Organism: Iguana delicatissima; assembly: GCA_948472985.1. NCBI lineage: Eukaryota > Metazoa > Chordata > Lepidosauria > Squamata > Iguanidae > Iguana > Iguana delicatissima. The sequence continues at coordinate 144,501 of CAOKZL010000684.1, forward strand.
CAAACCAGCTGCTGTCGGCTTGTCTGCCATTGTCTTCTCATCATCTTGGATATTTCATGCCTCCTTTGAGATGACATCAGAAGACGCTTCGAAGTACAGCCTTGTACAAGCGTTACTTTTTTTTTTTTGTAAAGGCTTCTGGGATTTCCTCTTGGGTGCATTCAGCCATCTGTAGTACCACAGTAAATGCCGTTAACGTCTTCCACTTAAGAGATGTGACAGATGATGCCCAAGGAATAAAGGCTTAACAAGTCCTTCTTTGCCACTTTCTGTATGTTCATACTGACTAAGGCTGCAGTTCTAAACACATTCACTGGGGAGTAAGCCCTCTGATATTTGTGGGTCTTGCCTTTTTTTAAAAGAAAATGTGCTTAGGATGGTTCTGCAAAGCCCTGGGTCCACTTCTCCAAAAGTGGGCCATAGATTTGACATTCTCTGATACTGGGGTTGGCTCAGCCTCCCTTCCTCCCTCTACATCCTCCCCCCTTACTCTGGGGCAGATGTCCCTGATCTTGGAGGCAGGGGATTTGCAACCTTCTGCTCTGATGGCCCAGAATCTTTTGGGAGGGCCTGTAAGTCCTTCTGCTCAGCTTGGTCTTCTGTGTTGTCTTGGCCAAATCCAGAACATCCTCTGAGAGGGAAGTAGAAGCATGGGATCTCGAGGGTTCCATCAGAGTGCATGACTAATAGATTCAGTAGCAGTGGGTCCAACTACCTGAACAGACAGTCCTAGGACACAGCCGGATCCCAAGAAATCAGTAAGAGGAGAGTGTAAAGGCTAGGTCGCAAGAGTGCTAAAGTAATATTGAAGCAACCAACGACAGCTTGATGAAAAAACAAGAACTAATACTGATGTAGAACATCAAAATGGTGCCTCTCCAGGAGAAACAAGTGCCTCTGAAGTCTTTGCTAAGAAATTCAGTCAGGGAAATAATAAAAAAGTGGGACTTCATTTTGAACTCAGATAAAATTGAGGTCATTCTTAATAAAAAATGGGAAGGAGAGCAGGAGATAATCAGATGTAGAGACAGGCCTGAACAAGCAGACAGCTGAGCATGTGCATTGGGAAAAGGTCTTCAGACTTGAGGAAAATAAACAAGTCATGGATGAAGGGAAGAAAAATTGCCATGAGATGGAATCTAAATATTATGTACTTATGTGTACTCTGGACTTGAAAAAAATAATTAAATATTAAAATACTGTGCCAGTATAGCTCTGAGTGAAACAGAGTGACATGATACCCATATACCGTCTATCTTGCTTCAGATATCCCTCTTTCCATTCTATTTTCTTTCTGGACACAATTCAAAATTCTGGGGCCTACTTTCAAAGCCTTGAAGATCTTGGGTGTAGGAGACTTGAAAAACCTCTTGCTTGTAGGATCTGAAAACTGAGATAGTCAGGAAGCAGAGCTTGGCATCTGATCTGTTACATTTTATGCTTTTTCTGCTTTCCCCCAGAAGTCTGGTGTATAAGTGTGGCCCCAAAGCCACATATTCCACATCCTAGTTATGGAAAGAGAGGTGGATTGTGGGTAAATCTGGGCAAGGCAAGACTTGCCTCAGTTAAGCAATTACTCAACAAAGGGGGCAATGTAAGAAAAAAGACACTTAAAAAAAAATGTTCTGGAAATGAGATAAGAGAAGCTCATTTCCCTTCTGCCCCCTGTCTAACCTTTATCCTCCTCCTCTCCAGCTGGTTTCTTTGCATATTAACTTTTCTGAATTGTACCTCATTATTGAGCGTGATCCATTTTGACAGATGGGACAGTCAAAATACTGCAGGCTATCATTTCAAAGTTAAAGGTCAGTCCATCGCTGGAGTTGCATCTACCTGAAGAACAGCTTTACTTCCCATTGGGATTCCCCAGGGAACATCAGGTAGGGAAGGATTTATCCTGTGAAAGAAAATTAATATTAAAACGCATGCCGAGAGAGAAAGAGAGGCAGAGAGAGAGAGAGAGAGATGGTATAATTGCACTTCCCTTGGTTTTCCGCCTCAGTAGAACTTGCAGACCATGTTTAATATTATTCCAGGGGGAAGCCAACGTTTGGGTAATGAAGATGATTTAGCAGCAGCATATTAGCAATTAACATATGCCACAAAATATAGCCTCCAAGATGAAATAGGATTTCGGATCCTTCCTCCTGGTCTAACACATGGTGCAGAGGAAGGAAAGAAAGTCTCCCAACTGTAACCCTTGAGTGGGCTGGAGATATTTTAAGGAGAAGAGAGCTGGTGTGAGATGGATATGAAGAAGGCAGGGGGGGGGAGAAAGGAACCAAAGGTGTTGTATACCCAGATCTTTCACTCAGATACTAGCATCCTATATTGTAACACGGATCAGGGAGTGCCTTGTAGCTCTCATTGTGCTTGAATCAAAACCACAGGAGTTTTCCCTTGGGGTTCCTGACAGCTAGAAATAGCTGCTTTCACAAGGCTGGTATTCAGAACTAAGGATGGGAAAACTTGTCAATTTCTGTTCCTTCTCCCTGTTTTTAAAATAATTTCTTCCCATCCAAAACATGAAGAAGTTGGCAAATGTTGGTGAATTCTTCCAAAATGTGATTTTTCTCCCTCCGTTTGTATGATCCTGTTCAGTTGGTACAGCTGTTACCAGCATGGAGAAGACCTTGTTGTACTCCCAGACTGCCATATGAGGAACCTCTCAGAGGATGAAGAAGGAAAAACAAAACCAAACCAAAAACTAGAATGCTAACTGACATCATAAACATGGCTGAATACATGGGGACTCAAATGTTTTGAGAGTTAAACGCTGAAAACATTGGGATGGAAGGTCTGGGTGGACAAATTTGTCGGGTTTTTTTCCTCCTAACTTGGGACATGCTGAATCTCAAATCCTTTCCCTCCTGAATATAAAGAACTCAGCAAACGTATGAAGGACTTGTACTTGAAATGTAGATGCCACAAAAGTGGAGGTACCGTGAAGTAGGGCCAGCATGAGAAGTCCTGCCCCATTTCTGAGCATTGGAGTGCTCAGTACCATCTGAACAAGGCTAGAGTCCGGGCTGAGAATTTTGATTCTGTTCATTTTTGAGAAACAAAAGACTCAATTTTTAATTTTTTTTTCTTATGGTAAATTGTAAGAGCTTCTTCTTACACACAGGAACAGGGTGATATACTCCCCTAGGAATCAACCCTTCTTGCCTTGTTGTCGCGTGCTTTCGAGTCATTTCAGTCATAAACTGAATTTTGGTTCGGTTCGTTTCTTTGAGAAGATTGTACCTGTGCTCACCAATTTCTTCATATTTAAGATGGAAAGAACCTGATATGAAAAGCAAATTGAATGTGGCAGAAACCAAAATGGAGAGCTTTGTTCAACCAGATCGAAAAGTTTTGAGAACGGAATACTTAATCCCTGTGTATTCAACCATGTTAGTGCTGAATTAGGGTTAACACTCCTGGTTTTTGTCCCTTCCTCCCAACAATCTCTTGATCTTTAACAGCGATGTGGCAGCAGAGCTTGGAAAGTTACTTTTGTAAAAGAGCAATGATAATAATGTGCTGAAGCCCCCCGTAACTGAGCAGTGGTTGGAAGAGACTTTAAGGAAAGTTATTTGTCTTCACTCTTTTTAAAAGGATTTTCCCAGGCTTAGCAGTGCAGGCAGATACAGCTTTGTCTTCTCCATGCTGTGAATAGATGTCTCATTGGAAGTTGATACTTGTAAGACACTCTTCAACCCCCAGGTGTCTTACCCAGCCCATTACCTTGTTGCTGCCAACGCATTTGTTCTCACCTCCTTCTTGACCACTCTGCGCAAACACCCAGAGGAAGAGGGCAAGGTAATTGCATATCTGCCAAGAAGGAGTAGGTGAACAGGAAGTGACAGGAAGTAGAGAGAGCAACGGAGTCAGGAGTTTCTGGCAGTCGGTAGGCGCGTCCCTGTGCGGATGTGAAACTCGGCAGATGGCCAATACAGCGGGTCATCCATATATGCACACTCCGTATCCTCAGTTTCAACCAACTACAGCTTGAAAATATTCCAAAACAAACAAAAAATTCCAAAAAGCAAACTTTGGGACACCGTTTTACTACATCATTGAGTATAATGGGACTTGAGCATCCACGAATTTTGGTATCCATGGGTGAGGGGGCTGGAACCAAACCCAGCAGATACCGAGGGCCCATTGTAGTGGCTACCCAGGATTTCTTATCCACTGATGGAATGTAAAAACCCCCTCTATGCAAAAGAGAGGTGCTGTTATTAAGCTGCCACCCCTCCCCAGACCATTTTATCTTCTTTGCAGGCAACATCCACAAGTTGAATCATTGCAATTAAATCAACAGTGCCTCCCTGTCCTGCCATTGTTTTGCAGACATTTCTTCATGTTTTATAAATGCATAATCTCATTTATAAATGTCCCGGTTATTGGCAGTGGAAGTTGCAACCTTTAAAACGGCTTCTTGGCAGTCTTCCAGAGTAAATTGTCAGAGCGCTACAGGCCAAAGTGACGATTTTTTTTTTAAAAAAACAAGAACAACAAAACAAAACAAAACAGAATCGAGCTTTCTCTCACAATTGCCGTTCATTAATATGTATTTGAATCCTGAAAACACTATTCAGACAGGAGGAGAAAGTATGCGAGCGAGAAATTACTGCGGATTGTAATCATTTTGGCAAGCATCTAATTTAGATATTAAGCTCGCTTAACAGATGTACCCTGCCTTGCTCTTTGATCTGAGGCATGTGGGAGGGAAGAGGGCAGTGAATAATTGATTAAAAAGGGGGTGGGTGGAAATGAGCGCGCACATATTGGTCCTCCACCATCATCTGAGTTTTAAGATGTTGCCTTTGCAAAGGATTGGATTGTAAATTCTGAAAGTTTTTTAATTTTAATTTTTGCTTTGTTTTGCTTGACAGAATTGTTTTCAAAAAGTGCACCATCTGAATTGGGGGGCAGGCGGGGGAGGTCATAGTAAAGCAAGCGCTATTCCTCCACCCCCGAAAGAGTTGGCTTGGTGTTGCCTTCTTTGGCAAAGGCGGTTGAGCCAAGTGTATGCCAAAAGGCACTGGCGTCTTAGCATTTGTCAGCTGAACCGGAGTATCCTTTCACTTTCCTTCTTGATTTACAGATGGGCGATTTGGCTGAGCCACCACATGTTGTTGTAAATAGCTTTAAAGGCAATGTAGGAAGCTGTTCTGGATGTCCACCTTGATGGGTGATAGGTAGCAATGGGTCAGACCAACAGCCCATTTTTGTTCCCTGTTCTGAATGCCAGTAGTGAGCTGCCAGATGTATTGGGGATGCTCAGAGAAGATTCAGTGCTGGAATCTGTCTTCTGATACTTGCATTTCATGGTCTGTCACTGACTTCCTTTTTAAAATATACAGTGTGTGTGTGTGCATGTCTGCCTATCTATCTATCTATCTATCTGTCTGTCTGTCTGTCTGTCTGTCTGTCTGTCTGTCTATCTATCTATCTATCTATCTATCTATCTATCTATCTATCTATCTATCTATCTATAAATTTTTACACCAAATAACATAAACTCTAACATTTATAATGTAAATATAAACTAAAATTAAAACATCATACTAAAATGAAAAACAAAAACCTACTAAACACTAACTCACTAGAACACTGACTTATGGACCGAACACTAAGACCATTTCTGCACTACAATGTTATAGCGCTCTTATTCCACTTTCAACCTCTGGTGGAATTCTGGAGTTTGTAGTTTCCTGGGGCCAAAGAGCTCTCTGGCTGAGAATTCTACAGGCACCTGCCAAAACTGCAAACCCCATGTTCCTGTGGGTCAAGCAAGAGCCAAAATGTTGTGTAGTTGTTTGAGTGTTGGACAACTACCCTGGAGACCAGTGTTCAATTCCTGCTCAGCTATGAAAAATCCACTGAGTGGCCTTGGGTGTGTCACACACTCTCAGACCCAGAAAACCTTGTGCTAGGATCACCATAAGTCAGAAACAACTTGAAGACACACAACAAGAGACATTAATGCATCCAGCCAAGTTGCCGTTGAGTGGAGCTGTTTCTGTCTACCTGGTTATCTGTGTGGCTTAGTCACAGAGTCCAACGCATTCAGTCGCACTCTATAAACCCTAATTACTTGGGCTTTATGCCACACTCACTGATTTAATAGAGTAGCTTCATTAATGTCCCATTTAGTTGTTGATGATAATCCCTACTCTTGGCTGATGCTTCCAGTGTGTTAATGGAGAATGGGCAGAGGCAATCACAATTTGAACCAGATTCTCAACAAGCGTTGGGTAGACCCTTTTGGCCCCAATTGACTATCTTAACCTTTTGGTAGTTGGTTCATCTTTGGAGACACACGAGGACTTAAATAAAGCCATTATTCCCTGCTGTGCATTTCTGTAGTTTTCAACTCTTCCTCTAGAGGATTCCTCTTGGCGGTGCCATCTAATCAGCTTTAGGTTTTAATTAAACAGCTGTCATTTGCTTCCTAGTTCTGTTGCGACCTGATGTTGTATTAAATTTTAATTTAGCCAAGGCTGAATAAGAAGTAGATTCCTTCAGACAACAAAGAAACACTATTAGCAGGTTACAGTTGTAATTAAGAGCAGCCTGGCTGAAGTGCTAATGCAGTCAAGTTCAGAGGAAGGATTAGGAATAAACACGGAGGTAATTATTATGCGGAGATGGAGGATACAACACAAGTGGTCTGCTCCCACTTGATTGGAGTGAATTTCATGTTCAAAGCATGCTTCGTACTTAGAATGGAATGCCCCATGACTGTTGAAACAAGATTGTTTTAGTTTCTCATTCATTTATGGGACTTGGAACCCACTGGGCCAAGGTCCAATGGCTGGTGGACTTTGATGCATGAGGAAGGATCTCTGTATGTTCTAAACATTCAGGGTCTTCCCTTCTCATAAATAGATGGAAAACAAATTTCTCAACCTGCAAGGATGTGTGTATCTGTATTGTCATGGCACCAAATGGATCCAGGAATGTCCCTTTGTAAAATGGGCTTTGGACAGCTGTGCGATAGTTCTGCTCACTCATAAGAGAGCAATCCCTTTTAGACTAAGAAAACTATGGAGTGATTTTGGAGTGGTTTTGTATTAAACTGCTTGACTTAAGGAATGGACTTCAGATTGCCTAAAAGGCTCAGTTATTTCCATGACCATAGAGAACTGGAGGTGCAAGTCATTGGCATCTTCTAATTCTCCCTCTTGTGTTAGTTTCTGACTTGTCACAGAATTATAGAATCATAGAATCACATAGTTGGAGGTACTGGGAAGACCATTAACTGCCCTGTCTCCGTGAGTTTGTTTAAGGGATGTCACAATTTGTCAGAACAACAGTGCCCCAGGGCCCCGGGGAGTTTTCTATGGTTCTGGAGCATCTGAAGTTGACCAGCTCTGTGTAAATATCACTTTGTTGTCAGCTCTCTGATCCGTACAGCCCTACACTGGCTTGGTTGCTACAGATCTGGTTTTCCTTAGTTCTTTCCCAGCACCCCATTGGCTCTGTGTCTGTTTGGAGGAGGAGACCACTTTCCTCTGAAAAATTGAGGGAGGCATCTCTTTTCCTTTTTCCTCTTTCCTTTCCAATCGTGTTGTGATCAGCCACTAAATATGCCATGTTTATATTAGGGACGCATGGACAGAACTGCCTGTGCAGCTGTTAATTTTGCCGGAAGACATGACTGCCAAGGACAACCCTCCAGAATGTCCAGTTCAATCTGGTGCCGATCTGTCCATGAAACACCCTGTCTGGATTTTGATGCGGTTTTGCTAATTCTTCATATTTTGCTTAGCTTCTACTTTCTTCTGTTTTGAGAGGGCGTGGCTGCAAATATGCAAACTGCTCAGTCAACGTGCTCTGATTACGGGATGTGAAAATCAAGTAGAGAAAAGAGTGGATCATGTTCTTTCCAAAACTGTGCCATTGGGATAATTCTGGCTTCCCCGCCAGTTTGCGTCATAGCCCAGCAGCCTTCTGCTCGCTGTAATTCTGACTTGAGTTTTATGCATGTTTTCCCCAATACAGACCATTTTCCAACATTGAAAAGTTTAAAGGAACATTTCATTATTTCCTGCACAGAAGACCCTGTTTCCCCGTGCCGAATGACCACAAGTGAATTTTGCACAGCATAAGTCTTGAATTGTGAATAGGCTTTGAAAAAAAATTGTGGGGTTTTCAAAGATTTTCTTGCAGTGCGAAGAAAATTGCTCAAATTTCTCACTGCATAAACTGATGGTGCCTGGTAGGACTTGCCTCTGATACTCTTTTCCTGGACTTAGCCCTGGTATGGCTTTCCTGAAGTGGCACTAAGTAGCTCATTCTACAGACACCTGCTGGGGGGCATCCTTGGCTTGGAATCTGAACAGAATCCAGCCCAATCTACCAGTGCTCATTGGGTTGTGTGAAAGACTACATGTGGTATTCTGTCTCTTGCTCTTCTAGTTATGTGGTGGAGCAATCTAGCACAACTAGGCTAGCAGAGTGTTTTTGTGCCAGAGGTAGAATGGTGAATCGAACCCCTGATCTCTTCTATTAACCCTTGATATTTTGCTTTGTTGGCGCTTCCTTGCTCTTCTCTCCACCTCTCTGGTGGACAAATATCATGTTCCCTGGGGAGCCTGGTTAATGAGAGTCTCAATGGAGTTTATTAATACTGTATAGAAATGCAAATCCAGCTATCTCATGGTGATTATCCTTCTTATCATCCATGGTTTATAATCATTTATAGTAACAATAAGAAGAAGCCACTGTTATTTTGCATTCTTCTTCTTTTTTTAAATATTAAATAAATCCTGCACTGTCCCTCTGTTGTAGATGGCAGCTGGTAAGAAATAAACTCCATCACCATCAATGAATATAATACAGTTGGGGGAGAGGAGGCATAAAGCATCTGGCTTATGTCATCTGGAGTATAAAGTAAAGCATGTATATTTCCATCCTGTAGCCTTTTATTTTCAGAGCGCATCCCCTGTTTATTGACAGCTCTTAGCCAGATGTCTAAATCCTTTGGAAATCAAAAGCTAAACCACATGTTTTAGCAGAGGACCTGAGTATGCGTGTAGCTGATGGGTTTGGGGGAAGAGGTGAATGTGTGGCTTTAAATGCTTTTAGGAGCTATAATCTAACAGTAATCAGAATGTGAGGATGCTCAGGCTCCATGCCTCCGAGAGTGATGAACATTATGTGATCGGGTGCACTAAATATAGGGCCCGGATGGGGGCTTCTTGATCTCAGATCAGACTGTTTTGTCCAGCTAGTCCAGCTCTATGCACTCTGACCAGCAGTGGCTGTATATATCTGGGTCTGAGGCCCATTACCTGGTGCTAAATCCTTTTAACTGGCAGTGCCAGGAGCTGGAAGTGGGACTTCTTCAGGCAAGGCACATGCTCTGTGCTGAGCTCTGGTTCCTCCCCGATAAAGCTAAGCTACCCTCCCTCGCTCCCACTGCAAAGCTTTTAATGTTTGCACAGGAGACAGAAATTCAGCCGGTGAAATGGTCCCCATTACTGCATGGAGATGTTAGCAAAGAACCTGCTGAATTTCTGTTGCCCACGTGAAGGTATTAAGACAGGCAGCTGGGTTTGGGGCTCTTTTTTCATACCTTTTTAATGCAGAACAAGCTCTCTTTTCAAAGCTGAAGGGTTTTTAAAGCGCACACGGCCCTCCTTTCATGAGGAAATTCAAACATTTGGACTGCTGATGTTGCAAGTAGGAGATATCTAGCTTGGTTTATTTGTTTCTTCAGTTGATTTAAAACCTGTTCTTTACCATGGCCTCAGAGTGGCTTTTAGCAGTTTGTTCTACCTGAAGCCAGAGGTTAGGAATATGCCGCCCTCTGCATGTTAGTTGGACTGCAACCCCCATCAGCTCTGGCCAGCCTAGCCAGGGTGACGGATGATGGGTATTGCAATCAAGTAACACATCTTCCCGACTGGGTTTTAAATATTAGTGGCAAGTAGTTGAGCAATTATTCAAATAGCATCCATGGTGACTTGCAAATGAATTTTGTGTTAATGGACTCATTAGTGTGCTACTGTCTCACAGCGCGCTGAGGAAGAGATGAAGAAGGCTCAGTGGCCTCTAGAATATCTCCAGGTGGGGTTTTATTGATGGGAGAAAAAGATTTCTTGAAATTAGCACATCGTATTCTGGTTTCATTGATATCACAGCAATCTGACAGGGAAAATGAAGCCTTTGCTCACTAGGCCATTATGCCTGTGGAGAAGGGAATCACTTTATAGTGATAACTGCTTAGGGAGACGTCAGAATCAAAGAAGGGGATAGCTCGATGGCATTGAGGTGGAAGGAATCATATTACCGCACGGACACGACGATGACAATGTCAACACTGGAGGCAGGGAAAAGAATGTCAATGACAGCTCGATGGCTGCCAAGTCTATGGCTTGCAATAATTTATACATACTGAGGCCCAATATTAGAAGTAACAACTTTACTGGTAACGGATTCATTAATGAGACTCATTTCACAATGCACTGAGGAAGAGATGTGGAAGGCTCAATTGCCTCTAGAAAGCCCCCGGGTGGGTTTATCAATGGTGGAAAGATTGGGTAACAGATTGCTTGGTGGGAGAAATAATAATAACAACTGGCAATCTCTACTCCCCCCCCCCACGTAACAGGTATTGTTGAATAGGGATTGAAATAGTATTGGCAAATGTTCTTGCCCTTGACATATCAGTTGAAATAAAAAAGGGCCATGCCATGTAGAAAAGCGACAAAGTCTCAGGATGCGGAAAACAAAAGAAAGATGATTTGATTATCGAAAATGGCCCAAAGCACTTTGGCCTGGAAATATTTCCATGGCATTCCTCAGGGGCTGTCCAAAGAAAAGGGGGACAATACATAGGCAGTAATTGCTGAAATAACGAGATCACACAAAACCCAGAGGCGGGTTTTTGAAAGACTTCATGAGCTGATTTGGAGCCGCCAAGTGGGAAGGCTGCCCTGGAAAAGAAACTCTTGAGGTGAGGTTGGAAAAACTCGCAAATAATTAGATCAATGAAAATGAAACCTGCAAATGTGGAGGGCCAACTGTAATTGTTATCTCTATTGCTGGAAGTGTTTTCTCGGAGCTGTACAGTGGCCCTGTGGGAGTTTATTTTTTTTCCTTTCTGTAAAGGCGCTGAACTGTTCAGATAAATGCAGAAATATTTTCTAACCCTGCTCTGGCAATCCACTCATGAAGAGTGACACAATACATTAGGGAAGTGTGGCAGTAATATTTCTTGGACTGACTAAACATAGAGCTATAGCACTGGAGTGTTCTAGACTTTCAACTGTAAGCTGTTCCTAGATGTCACACCATTAGTGCTTCTGGGAGGCTTCCCAGGAAAAGTGTAGAAAAAGCTTTGGATTGTGGTTGAAAGAAAGAGGAAAGTATGGGTGATCTTCTCTATGGACTGAGTGTTGAGACTGGCTCAGAAAACACAAAACAGAAAATGGTAGTTTTCTGCAGAAAGAGTAACACAAACATTAATGTGTTAACAATTTGTAGTGGAATGAGTGGCAAACTTAGGCCAAGGACAGTCAACGATAACAACCTAATAATAAAAGCAAAGGGAAAAAAGTAGTTTGGAAGTAACATTACTCTCAAAGTAATGATTAGTGATGAACATGCTACTTTGAAAAGGAAACAAGTAATGCCCAACAAATTGATTTTTTAAAAAATTAATAATGATGCAAGCTCTTGGTCAAACCATAGAGTTTATATGGGACTTTGTTTAATAACACAGAATGGAGTGAGTTAGAAACTTAGACCAAGCAAAGTTAGTGATAACGACGTGAGCAGCATCTGCGACAGTGAGTAATGCTTTCTTTTTTAAAGCAAAGTTCTAATCTCTGGATCACTGGGAGAGCTTTGGAGTCATTTGGTTCCCATGTCACCTCATCCCTGCTGAGTAGGTAGCTGGTAGCTCCCAAGGAAATGAAGGACAGTCTTGACAAATCTCTGTCAATAACTCTCTAGCTCTGTCTGGGTGTCATGTTGACTGAATGGTGCTCTATTCTTCTATTTTGTGTGCTTTTGCAGGACACAGAGGTCCTAAACACAGCCATTCTGACGGGGAAGCCAGTGTCTGTCCCAGTAAAAGTGGTTGCTGTCGAAGAGGATGGATCAGTGAGAGATGTATCTGGATCCACTGAATGCAAATCAGCTGACGAAGACATCATAAAGGTAAGGTTGGTGGGCTTCAGTGTTGCCTTGTGGGATCAGATAGGTGTCTGATGTATTGGAGTCTAGCAGTGCTTGACCAGCCACTCCTGAAATGGTAGCAGGGAGAGTATGATGAAGATGGCCTTCTTCGGCACTAGGTTTTCAAATGTTAGGTATCAAATGTCCTCCAGGTGTTTTGGACTTCAGCTCAAATTCCTGGCTGGTGGCCGAGCGGGCTGGGACTTCTGGGAACTGAAGCCCAAAGCATCTGGAGGACCAAAGTTTGGGAACTGCTGATTGAGGTAGTAAGTACCAATAGTAGTGGAGCCAGACTGGGACCACTGAGAAACAAAAGAGAATAGGACCAGCATGTTCAGGGAATTTCAAGGTTTGTACAAGTGCAACATTTAGAGTAAGGTTAGGGAAAATGTGGCCTTCTAGATTTGTTGGACTGTAGCTTCCATCATCCTTTGTCACTGGCTATGCTTGCTAGGGCAGTCAACCTGCTCTAAGATTTTATTCTAGACTTTAAGAAACTGTCCATAATGCAGAACCCTAAATTCCTTTAAACTAGAAGTGATTCCTCATACTTCTGATGTGGCTGCCACTGCAAACTGTAGGATGTTAATCTACAACTTGGGGGATACAGTTTTCATGTCACCCCTTTCCCTTCCACACTCCTTAATGTACTGTAAGAAAACAAAACTCTAGAGAGTGTCTGTCTTAACTCCCCCCCCGCTTCCCTGCTGTGTTAATTTTCTACTTGCAAGGAGATCTTTTAATGTGAAGCTGGGATGAGAATGGAGTGGCCCTCCAGATGTTCTTGGACTGCAACTCCCATCAGCCCTAGCATGCATAGCCAAATGCTGGGGAATGCTGAGAGCTGCAGTTCAACATCTTTGGTGCTACACTATTCTCACCCCTGATGGAAAGGGAGCCTTAGTGAATGTGACCTTTTAGTTCCAGTCTGAAGCAGTACAGTCTTCTCATGAGATTCAGTTGCCACGTTCGCACCTCAACCTGCAACATGGGCAGGCCTGGCCTGCATTGTAGCACGTTTGAAAGAGTCTCAGGGCCTAGAACTTCACAGTCTTAGCTGTGTTTGGGAAGGAGACATTTCCTGCTGTTAATTACCTCATCTCTTGAATGGATTTGCAACCTGACATGTCAGTATTACATCCCCTGTGGATTAATGTTTGAACCTCCAAGTATTTCTTCCCCCACTGCTATCATTTTGCAAAGGGGGGTGTCGACAGGACTGGTGAAAGCTTCAAAGGTAGCCGAGGCTTTTTCATAGGATCATTAATGGGCTCTTCACTGGACAGGGAAAATACTAGGGCTGGCCTATTATTCACTCCAAAATAGATAGCTCTGATTTTTCACCAGACCTTGAAATTCACCTTCTCACCTTACTTTGGAAGGACTTTGAATGAATTCATTATCAAGGTAGAATGAAACACCTGAAAAGGGTAGAAAGTCTGGCAAATTCACTCCAACTTTACATTCTGCAGATAAAGGAGGTGATACCCACGTTTTGTAAATGTAGAGGAAAAGGACTCACGAAAGACTCAATTTTTAATTTTTTTTTTCTTATGGTAAATTGTAAGGGCTTCTTCTGACACATAGGAACAGGGTGATATACTCCCCTATGAATCAGCCCTTCTTGCCTTGTTGTCGTGTGCTTTCGAGTCATTTCCGACTTATGGTGAACCCATTAAGGGGATTTCTTGGCAAGTTTTCTGCAGGGGGGTTTGCCATTGTTTTCATTTTTGGCTGAGATAGTGTGACTTGCTTAGAGTCACCCAGTGAGCTTCAAGGGCTGAGTGGAGATTTCAACTCTGATCTCCCAGATTTCCAGTCCAGCACTCAAATCATGCTGGTCTTCTGCTTTGTTGTTGTATGTCTTTAAGTCGTTTCCAACTTATGGCAAACCTATCACTCAGTTTTCCGGAGGGCTGAAAGTGTGTGATGCACCCAAGATCACCCAGTTGGTTTCCATGGCTAAGGGGGGAACCAAACCCTGGTCTCCAGGGTTGTAATCCAACTCTCAAACCACCACACCTTCTGCTTCGGAAGGGGGAAATCCGTCTTTTTCAGGTATGTGTGTTTTGCATGTTTTAGTTGGTACATCTATTGCTGCATTAAATGTGCATTTGTTTCAAAAATATCTACCCCTCCCCAATTAATTTAGGTACCCTTTCAAATAATATTTGAATGCAAGCTATCTTGTAATAAAAACACCCAAATGCATTTTGGTCCTGTTTTTTAAAATGGAGAACTATATCAAAACTTCCCAAAAGGGTAAAAGCAGTGGCAGTTTTGGGGGTGGGGTGGGATGGGGTGGTATCTCCTTAAAAAGTATCTTTATCTCCTTTAAAGCCTGGACTAAAACCCCATGCAGATGGCTGGCTAAAAGAGAGCATTGAATGCCCGCCTCCTTGTGCAACTGGTGTTTGCTAGCTAACCTCCCACAGGGAAAGTTTCCTTCAAAGAGTTAAACCATCTTTTTGAAAGATGCCATCAGGATAGAGCGTGATTAAGTGTTGTGTTTGTCCTATCCACCCAAAGAACTTTGAAAAGGTCAGCTGACGATTCTAATCCATGTCATTGATTTTGAGAACGGCTGGATCAGAAGAGACTGACTAAAGAAATATTGTTGGGACGCCGCCGTTGACGGAAGAGAGGACTTTTGTAGCTTCCCTTCCAGCCTCTCAATAAAGCATGAATGAGGGATGAGTGATCCTTCAGATGTTGCTGGGTTGCAGCTCCTATCACTCCCTCTCTATTAACTATGGTGGCTAGGGCTGACAGACGCTGAAGTCTAATAACATCAGGATTGGCACACGTTCCCCACTTTTGCAATACAGGAAGCATTCAAGTTGGTTTTCACTAAAGGTCTAAAGGATAGAAATACAGTGTTCCCTCTTCTGGTGTGGCCTTCGCACTCACGGATGCAAGGTTGTGCAGAGTGTCGCATCCCATTATAGTCAACGGATGTGATGAGTGGGCACCCGTGCTGCCACGAGTGGATGCATGTTGCATCCATTGATAACCATTCGTGAAAGGAAACTGGGCCCCATTCACATAACAGAATCATAGCACTATGATTCCATTTTCAAGGAGTGTACTTTATTTTTTTAAAAAAATTAATCTGTATATTTAATGTTTGAAATGTTTTTGTTGATTTTATCCATAGCACATCTCCTTCAGGGCCCTGGTAGGCTGAGGGGTGGTACATAAATGCCATAAATAAATAAACAATAGTTAATTTCTTACAGCATTAACTGGTTCTAAGTGATAGGAGTCCACTAAGATTTCTTAAATTGGATGACAACAGGAGTTTTGACTCCTCTTTTCATTGCGACATGTCTCTGCTCGAATCCTTGTTTGATTCAGGGCTTTGTAGTTTGTTCTGATAAACAATGTTTTATGAATTGTTGCTCTTGTTAAACCTTCAGAGTTACATGTCACCAATCAAGTTGCTTTTTTGGGGGGGGGGTCCCTTATTTTTCTCCCCTTCCTCTCCTCACGTCTTTATGACACATTGCGATGTGTTAAGATAGCTTTTGTGGACTTATCTTGGTGTTAATTGAGTTTCTTGCATTTTTGCTGGAGCATTTAGGTGCGACTGAGTTAGTCTTGCTTGGGGAAATAGCATTAAAAATGTTTCCAGTAATACTAATATCTCTGTAGAGTGAAGGGAGTGCTGCATTTCAAAACACTGCCTTTGTAAGATAGATCTGGTAACACAGACTAGGCTCATGTTAGACCAATCTGGTTTACAAGTCTGCAGGCTTTTGAATAATGCAGAGCTCTTTCTTGGACATTGGATATAGTCATGTACACCCCTCCATTCACACACTGCACAGTGAGAGACATGTGTTTCCACCAGTCAGTTCGCTTCTCTCATGTTTTGTTTGCCCATCTTCACTTGTTCTCCTTCACACCTGAAGTCCTACTTGCTCCATTTGGTCCTGAAATGAGATAGGTTGGAGAATTTGTCAATCCTTCTTCTCCCATGGCATCCAGGATTTTAAACAGATGCAGCCAGAGCTGTCTAGTGGCAATCCTAATCATCACCTAAGAATCTGAAGGGTCATTGGATCCTCTGTTGTCTTTTATGTAGATGTTGAAAAGATAGTGGTGGATCTTCATTTCTGAAACACAAAGATCTGGCTGTAGCTCAGATCCTCCATTATGTCTCCAGCCCCATGTACCTTACTGGAGACCATTTGCTATCGTCACACCTACCAGTGATATATTCACTGTACTATCTCCATCTCAAGAGTGAGTTTAACAGAAGACTTCACGGCTATCACATCTTGTCCTGTTTTGAACTTTGCTGTGTCTTCTCTCACTCCTCATTTTTCCCCCTTTCACCTGGCTTGTTGAAGAGGTCTGATGAGGTCAGAAGCTTGCATTATAGAGTGAGCATTTGGGATCATCCCACTAAAGAGTTGTCCATCTCTAGGGGTTTATTTTTCTCATGGACCAACCCAGGGGAATTGTGAATTGGCTGCAGGTTTTATTCTAAACTTTAAAAGAACTGCCCAAGGAGCTGAACACATTTTGGAGATAGGGCTTGGCACCTTGTCAGTCCAAATTAAAACCCAGAACAGATTGACCACCTTGCTGACACTACCTAGCCATCACTGCCAGCATGTCTTCCTTTATTGTGCATTTTAATGAGAATTAGAAATTGATTTTGCTTATTTCCCCCCCTTTCAACCCTGTCCCATTTCCTCCTTTGATAGCACACTGGTTGGATTAGAAGCTGCATTTTAAAGTGCAAACTGCCTGGAGTGTCCTGGCAATCAATTGATACAAGAAATACAAACAAACAAGAGATTCTGGGTGTTTAAAAATCAAATGCCTCCACTTTCCTCCCATTCATTTACAGTCAGTTCCATGGAAATTCAGTCAATGCTCTTTCCAGAGGCTTTGGCCCTTTCCTTTTCTACACAAGATGCCATTCTAACACTCTTGACACAGTCTACGATGTAACTGCCCATTTTTGTGCTTTTTTACTGTGTTAATTCTGCCCCTTGTTGTTCTCCTCTAATTGCTGAAATGTGCCATCTTCTGTTGCCCATGATGAATGGCATGGCATTCGTAACCTTTGATGCTGGCTTACTTGATTTAGATTAAGGAGGTGGTGGAAGATAGCTCAGTGGGTTGGGCCGTGGCTTTTGGCCTTTCTGGGAAGAAGCTGGAATGGGTTGCCTTTGTGACTGGAAATCCGGAAACGAACCACTTGCTTTCTTTTTCACCTCTTTGAGTCTCTGAGGAAATCTATTATTTGGCTCTTAACAGGGCCAGTGCAGCTGCGCTGATGTTCAAGCACAAATCTTCTAGAGTCCATTGTGCCAAAGACCAAGGCCTCTCAGTGTCACCAACTCCCTGATTGGGTTTAACTCCTTACTGCCTTTACTGCCAGCCATTGCTGCTGTTCCTCTTTATCATCACAGAGTTGGAAGAGACCAGAGGGGCCACCTAGTCCAACCGCATTCTGCTATGCAAAAATTTGCAAATCAAAGCACTCCTGGCAGATGGTCATCCAGCCTGTGTTTAAAAACCTCCAAGGAAAGAAACTCCACCACACTGCAGGCAGTGTATTACACTGCTAAAGAAAAAGATTAAGTCCAGGCGGTCCCTATCATTAGGTCCCCTGCTGCGTACAGACCAATCTTTGACACCAGCCCTACTTGGAAAGGACAGTACTGGCAAGATGGACAAGTTGCCTGACTCAGTGGAAGGTAGCTTAATATTCCATACATTCTGGGTCATGCTAGCCTGCAGTGGAAGGTCTGGAAGTGATTCATGAATGGAAAGGTTTGTCAATAATTTATCTGCAGGCAAAAGTGTTCTTCCTTCCCTTTAAGAAACCCTTGAAAATCTGTGGAATGTTCATCCATTCTCCCTTCCAAATTTTGTTCGTTATTACCTGCTGATATTTACACCTACAAAAATGGAATGATCAGCCTTGCACTTACTTTGGACGCTCACCACCTTCTATCTTTCTTCTATCACTGAATGTCAGATGATGTCCATCATTATGTCTTCCATGGATGCATTTGTCAGACCAAGGCCTGTTTTGCTTCATGAAGGTGACACAGGGGAAACACAAGCCTGTGAATTGGTACACAGGCGTTGTTATAGTGCTCTATGCCTAAAACTGAAGGCTTATCAGCCTGAATCTTCGGAACCATTCCCACGGCCTAGGTAAGTAGTCTCACAAACTGTGATCCTGCTTGCAGAGTGCAAAGCACCGTCAGGATACCCATGATGATAGCATGACAGAACTCTTCCAGTGAATCCCCTGCCCAATAATTGGTTGTTCTGGTGAGAGAGGGGAGCTGTGCCTACTGATATGTAGCTGCCCTTGCACAGTGTGGGGAGAGGCATTTCATGACAAGGTACTGGATACCTCCTCCTACAATGCTGAAAAAAAAAAATATTCCAGTTACACTCATGTGTCACCAAGAGGCCTCGGTGTCCCCCTCTGATTTAAAGAGGGATTTATCTGCATCATGGAAGAACTCATTTGCCATCTCTGCTGATGACTCCAAACCTCCCAGATAAGCCTCAAGGTCCTATTTGGCTTATGGAGCTCTCTGATGAAAATTCATCCCACAGGGGGAGGGGGGAACGGCATATGGTGCATTTTCCTCCATGGCCCAAACCTCCAAAGGTTCCAAGCTCTGCATCTTTGTTCTTTGTCGAAAGAGGCGGCTGGGTATTTACTTTGCTTTCCCTGGGACGCATAATCAGCCTCCCACCCTCTCTCTTCAGTAAGCTTTAATCAGATTTCTCTAAACATTGCTTGAGTGAATGTGTTTGTGGTGTAATTTACCCGCACCTGCCTTTTGGCGATGTGTTCCAAGAGGGGTTCCCTGGAGACGTATAATTGACACTGAAGACAGAGATGATGAGTCTGACAAGCCACTGTCGTTGAAGTACCTGCAGTTAATTTATGTGACATAAAAGCTTGTACCATTGACAGATCCTGGCTCCCCCCCTCCCTGGGGTGGAAAGGTTGAGGGAATATTTTATATTATGATTAGCTTCATTTTAGTTTTTAATTTGCAGCTGGAAATGGAAACAAAGGAGCTGTAATAAGGTGAAGGTTTATTGGTAGTCCAAAATATTGCCCCCCCCGCTCCTTCCCTGATTACCCTAATACCTCTATCCAAAGAAAACGTATGCGAAGGATCAAGGAAAAATTCAGAAGTGTCCATGACAAAGGACGACTTGGAGCAAAACTGCCTCCCCTCTTTTACATTTTGAGAGTTGAGAAATTTCAAGAAGGAAGAAGATCCAAATGATTTTAGCAATTTTCTTCACATCAGCCAGGAAGTTTTTGTAAACCATGCAGTTTTTGAAGCCTTGTTTGCAATTGGGACATATTCTGTGTGAAATTTGCACGTGGTGGTTTTGCGTAGAGAACAGCATTTTGTGTGGAGGAAACAACGCTTTTTTTTTTCCACACAGAAAATAAAATTCCTCCATAGAAATAGTATTATTGTTACTTTCATATCACTGAAAAGAGTACTTCTCCCATGGTATGATGTGTGTGGCGAGAAATCCCACCCTCCACTGTGCCAAGAGGATCGTGAGGCTAGCAAGTGTAGAATGTGGGCTCAGGTCAAAGATGGGGACCTCTTTCAACCCAAGGGCCAAGTTCAGTTTCAGATATGTTCTTGGGGACTCCATGCCAGTGGTGGCTGGACCAGAAGGACAGGACCAAACATACCATCCTATTTCATCTTAAAGCTCTTTCTGCCGGTAAATAAGCTCCAGGAAAGGCATTCCAACCTTTAGAATGGGGGAAGAAGCATCCAAAGGGAGGGAAACTATCATGCAATGTTTGGATGGGAATGGGGGCATGGCAACCTGGAGAAGCCTAGAAGGCTAGAATGGGACAACAGGAAGGTCAGAATCTGCCATAGGGCTTGAGGACCCTAAAAGCATCCCTAGGTTATGTTGCTGTAGAAGATGAGTTAATTCACTGAGCCTGTAATATGAAAGAAACTTCCATTGTTCGTCTTTCCTTAAGACAGAACCTCCATTTTACAGGCTTGAATGTATTTGGGAAGCATGTACAGTTGGCCCTCCACATTGACTGGGGCTAGGGAAGCAGGACCCTTGCAAAAGTGGAGGAATTACAAATATGGAAGTGTGTGTGTGTGTGTGTGTGTGTGTGTGTGTGTGTCTGTCTGTCTGTGGGAAGGGTGCTGGCTCATGGTGAGGAGAATGGGCACCCAGTGTCTAAACCAGGTGAGGGAAAGGGGGTGGGTTGGCACGGTGGCCTTATATTTCCTCTCTCGCACCCATTCCCCCTGCCCCCAGGTGTAGTGGGGCATCAGGAGAGAGTTTCTAGTGCTGAGAAACTGGGCTGCAAACCATCTTTAGTTGGCTAGGTGGTGGCTTTTAGGGGAAGAGGAGGAGAGCTAGAAGTACCTTTTCACAAGGCAGGGGTTGGAGAAACTCTCAAATAATCAAATCTGTGAAAGTCAAGCCCATAAATATGGAGAGCCAACTGCATTTCTCCCTCTCTCAGTCTTTCATTCATCTCTCTCTCTTTTCCTGGAACAGGTAGATGTAGTACCAAGCTTCATCTGCTGCATGATTCCTTCATTACACTGAAAAACACCAGCACCTGATCAGGAAACAAACAAAAATAGAGAACTCAAGATATACGTAGAAGTCACAAATGGGAGAAGGCAAGAAGAGATGATCCGAGTGGAGAGCTCTCCACTCCAATTATATTATTCAGGGAGCTAAGCTGCTGTTTTGCTTCAGCCACTCTTATTCATCCTCTTGCTCCTGATTAAATCGAAAAGGTCTTTTCAGAGGAAGCAATGCTTGCTTCTGTCTGTCTCATTGTGTTGTTTTTGTATTGACTGTATTGCTGGCTTGGAAGGCTGTAAAACAACCTTCCTCAGGCTGATGCTGTGCAGAGAACTGTGCTGTCTGGGGATTATGGAAGCTGTAGTCCTCCCCATCTGGAAGGCAACACCTCAGGGAAGGTGGGTCTAAAAGAATTGTTGCTGTGTGTCTTCATGCCATTTTCAACTTATGACAACCCTAAGATGAACCTGTCACAGGGGTTTCTGGGGCTGAGAGTGTGTGACAGACCCAAGGTCTCTAGTCCAACACTCAAACCACTATGCCAGGCTCACTCTCTCCAAAAGAATACCTAGAGAGAAAAAGTACTTCTCTATATTTTTCTTGTATACATTGGACACACACACACAGCACAGAGTGAAAGAGAGCGAAAGAAGGAAACACATTTGCTTCTATTCTCCCTGCAGTCCTAAATCAGCCCTTTCTCCTGTCAAGGTTTAAACATTGGGTTGTAGTTGTTCTCCTCAGTCACTGCAAAGCGTTTGATCTCAAAGAGCTTGTTTTACAGCCTTCCATTCCGGAAAAACAACAATTCATCTTACAGGGTGTTGGAAACAAACTACCTCCCACTACCCAAATTGGCTAGCAGTTCAGCTCTGTGGATCCAGTCTTCATCTTCTGCAGATTGCAACATACCTATAGCACAAAAACTGAAGAACGGCAACTGTCACCACCCCAAACACTGGCAAGATACACAAAGAGAAAAGCCAAAACAGGGCTTCCTTTTTCTCTCCCCCACTCCTGAGTGGTGGCAATTGGTGGCTTCCACGTCACTGGGATGGTGAGTCTGCTCTGGGTAGTAGTGTGAACTTTAAAGGGGCTATCCAAGGAGCTGAACACTATTCGTTAAGTAGGTTCAACACACCAGATAGTGCCAGATTAAAACTCAGTATTCATTCACCATTTCAGTGATATGGAAGCTGCCAGCTTACCTATGTGTATGCCTGTGTGTCTCAACCTATGTAGCTGTTGCTGACAACAATGTTTGTTAGCATTATTATGATCCAAGGCTTTAGGTATTGCTTACAATCCATTCATCCTAAGATACAAATCAAATCAAATTTCTCCCCTACTGCAGACCAAACTAGATACAATAGCAGCAGAGTCTGCGACCGGTTCTCCTGCATCTTTCTCTTCGATTAAAATTAGTTTTGGGTCAAAGATGTGCTAGATCGGGGTTGCAACACTGGAAGAGGATGCTGTGTCTCTTGTTTATCCAAAAGGCTGTTAGTTCTGTGGTGCTGATGCAGAAATTGGTTCAAATAGGGATGCTTCTCTCCCACCACCGGATGATTAATAAGCAGCTAGGGAGGATTTAATTTGGTGAAAGTACCCCAATCTCCACAGACTGGTTGGCAGTTGCTGCAGTCGATAGGGATCTGTTTGCCTGGGAAACAGCTGACTGATAGTCCCACCCTTCTTCATGCAAGCAATCTCCACTGCAAGGGGGGATTGTGACAGGACCCTGTTTCTGCCTCTCACAAAGGAGATTGCTTGTGCAAGAGGGTGGGAACATTAGTCAGGTGCTTCCCAAGCGACAGGGAAATATAACCTCACTGTTTGCAGTGGCTGCTGAATGGTAAGTGGAGGGTGGGGAAGTCGGGCAGGCATTCACTACATTACTAAGTAACTTCTGTGGTTAGGTAGCAAAGTAGTACATGGAAGATTTCAGTTGTTATTTAAATCAGAAAGACTTTCTGTTGCTCTCCAGGGATACTGACAGAGCTGGTTTCATCACCCTTTGTTACAGCCAAGATTCCCCTAGGAATTTATTTATTTATTTATTTGGAGGAAAAGTGTGTCATCGTATTCCCCTAAGGTGATATCAGAAACAGTCTCTTGTTGTAGGATACTCAGAAACACTTCTGGAGTCTCTCGCTGAAAGCAACACAAGTTTTCTTGACAGCTTCATTGAAGTTCTGATAGATCCACCAAGACATTCTTCTGCACGAGCCCATCTCTGATGTTCATCACTCATTTCAACAAGGCTTGGGTAAGATACCTTCCCAGGGGTTCTTCTAACAGAATTTCAATGTAGCTGTCAGAGAAATGGATAGAAACTTGCTAGCCATATTGGCCCCATCAGCCAAGAGCTCTCAAGCCGCCTGTTTGTGCCTGAGGGTGATGGATGGGCCAAGTGTGTTTTGTGTATATGAGAGAGAGGGTGTGCTGCAGGTGTAGGAGTGCAAATAGTATCTCAAGAGCTAGGCGTAGGTGGGTACGTCGGTAGTGAGCAAGGACATGGCATAGTAAGTATGTAGCAAGTTAGGGATCTGGAATGGTCTGAAGACTTCAAGATCCTGGACAGTGGAGCTGGAGTTCAAGATAAAGGGAAGTTTGGTTGTGTTTCCAGATGAAAATGTGTACATGTGTCTGATCTCATTCATGGAGTTTTAAAGGGTATTAAAGGTAATCTTCCAAAAACATAGATTGGGAACCTGTTCCTCTTGGTTTCCTTTTTTAAAAAACAATCATAATTAATATAAACTAACTCACAACAACAGAAAAATAAAACAAAATAAACAATATACATGTACAACGAAGGCTAAAATCAAGCTAAGCTAAATTAATCTAAATTACAGCTGAGACACAATACTAAAACACATGACTAAAACATTAATCTCTTACCGTAAAACCGCCTAACTACATAAATTAACTAAACCACAAAAGAACTCTGATGCTTTCCCACAAACTGTAATGAAAAATAAAAACCAATTAATAGAAAACACCTTATTCTACTGTTACAGATCTGGCTAAATTCACCTTACTGAAATTGCTAATGCTCACAGCCACAGATTGTTACATTGTTAGGTTTCATATTGCTCAAAAGATCCATAAACGGTTTCTAGTCTTTCAGTTGGTTTATCTTTTAAAATCCACATAAATTTGGCAACTCAGGTAAGTGCACAACTTTAAGAATTCACTTTTCCATTGTCCGTTTCTAAGTTTGGGCAAACAACATTCTTGCAGCTGTAATCATATACTGAAGATGTAGTCCATATTTACTATTCAGGTCTTCATTGATGATTCCCAGCAAGAACATTTCTGGTGACCCTATGAAATCTACCTTTAATTTGTTTTTTTTTTGGAAATTAACATATAAACCTTGGACAAATAACTTTTACACTTGATCTTAGCCAAAAGGCTGAGGACAAATAACTTTTCACCTCCTTGCAACTCCACCAGATATTAAAACAAAAAAGATCCTTCCTTGTTCTGACAGACCCAGCTTTGATTTGAGGCATTCTTAGATGTTTTTGACAACTTTTTTTTGGTACACATCATTTTGTACATATTTGCTTTCCAATTTGCCCTAGTCTTCTATTTGTTCAAGAAGTGTAGTCTTCCATTCATAACCCTCCTTCCATTTTTGCTCTGCCCATCTTCTGCAACCTGTTGTCCTCCAGTTATGTTGGGCTACAGCTCCAATTCAGTCATTCCCAGGCTGGGTGGGTGGGTGGGGTGGGGTGGGAGATGTCATCCTAACACATCTGAAGGGTTTCAGATTGAGGAAGGGTCTCCAGTCCATGGAAGCAAGGGGGAGGCCTCTTTCCCAGTGGTATTTGGGGTTGGTTTCTGGGAATAGCTTGCCTGTAGCCTGACTGCAGATACCAGAAGGTTGCCAACAGACCTATTGACTACACAGTGTGTCAGTTGCTGCTGAGGAGAAAAAACAAAACAGAATGAAGAACTGACTTAATTTAACACGTGAACAGTTTGGAACATGGCACACTGTGCACACAT
Source organism: Iguana delicatissima (assembly GCA_948472985.1). Taxonomy (NCBI): domain Eukaryota; kingdom Metazoa; phylum Chordata; class Lepidosauria; order Squamata; family Iguanidae; genus Iguana; species Iguana delicatissima. Next base: position 169,296 of record CAOKZL010000684.1, read on the forward strand.
CCTGCCTATTAAAAATCATATTAAACTAACAGTATCTTTTGGTCCCATTTTTCTCTTCCAACAAGTGCCTTCAAAAGAAGTAACAGAGCAGAATCAAGAGGAAACTGTGACCAATCCGATCTTCCCTCCTCAAAATAAAATAATTCAATATCCCCCCCCCCCCCCAACTCTTGTACACGCTTTGTGATCTGGGCTAGAGCAAAGTGTATCAAAGCGAGGCCAAGCGAATGATCTTTTTGTGAAGATGTGTCTGGTGCCAAAAGGAGATGACTCTTCACAGTCGATCGATAAAGCCATAGGTGTGCTGGGAAATCGCATGCCATCCGATTGAAAAATTGGTGACCGAAACCCCAATTCAATCAATATTATTGTCGCAGTTCAGGCAGCTTGGATGGCAACGGGGTTGGTGGGGGATTCAGAAAATTGTAGAAAAGCAGAAAACATCATTGCTTTTCAGAGTGGTTCTCTTTCAGGGCTTCATCAGTATCACCCTGATTGCAACTTGCATAAACCTGTTTTTAAATAAGAATTGTTTCAGCAAACAGGCCTGTAAGGCTTGTAAATGCAAAGCACCTTTGGGCTCATTCTCTGACCGAGTTCTCAGGGAAGCAGGAAATGTACATCTAGCTTGTATCACCTGAGAGTGCAGTGAAGGACTGTTTGTCTGCATGCAATGAATAAATAGATCCCGAGTATAGAAACCTAGCATTTCAGGGAAAAGGGTCCTACTTATACTAACCTGAGATGGGTGAACTCCATTTATGGGGCCATCACAGACATCTTGTTTGCTGAGAACAAGATGTTGTTGAATTCCATGTAACGACAACAGACTGGACTGGCAGGGAACCTCAATGGCAAGTTTGCCACCCCAATGATGTAGAAGCCATCAGCCATTAGTAGAAAGCTTCCTACACATCTGGAGTCAGCAGGCCAGGCTGTGGAACTCAAGAAAAGCAACAAGTGCACAACTCTCTCCTCCATTTCCTTGCTGCTGCCTCCAATCATCTATCACCAATGGTGTCTGCCTCACTTTGTCTAATGGCAGGGCTGGTCCTAATCCCTTGAGTCCCAATTCTTATGTGAAGGAGCTTTGGACTAAAGTGATGCCCTGCAAATGGGTTGGTCTTGTTTTGTCCACTCTAATATCAGCTTTTGGCGGTGGAGTTCTTTAGCAGGAAACCTTCTTTAGTTTGGACTTTAATCCAAGTTGACAAAGAATCCATGGTCTTCTATTCCCACTTTTCTGGTCCCAGACCACTGAAGCGTATTTCCAGACTGGCAAACCTGTGATCTCAACCTGGTAGTCCTCTTTGTTTGGAGAGGTTTTTTTTTTTCATATGTAGAAGCGTTAAATGCAATACCGTCATATATACCTTGATTTATGTATAATCAATTGGTCTGTTAAAAAATAAAAACAGATGATAAATCACCAGAACATTCTCAAACAGCCCTGCTAGAATTGTCTGGTGTGTCTTTAACTGCCAGTGATGTTATTGATCTTTATGGAGGGTGGGGGAGACGGGATTACAAAATGTAGTCAGAGATGCAACATATGTGCCAGTTTCACCTAATGAAATCCAGATTCTCTGGGCCAAGTTCAGGGTTTGCAATTAAAATCCAGGGGAAATGAGCCAGCACCATCTGATGGGGATTCAGTGGATAAACAATGCTTAATCTCAGTTGGGACCCCAGCCATTAAATAAGAGCGATACGGATGTTTGCTTAAGCTAACGATTGTCAGTAAGGCTTAATCTGCAAAAAGTTTAAGGATCAAATACTTAGTCTGGTATGAACAGTGGTCTCAATGAATGGGATGCAAATACCCTTGATCCTCTTTAGTTCTCAGCAGGGCCGGGTTGAAACTGGTCTTTGCAATTAATTTTCTACAGTTACCAAGGCATCTACCGTGTTGTTTCTTTCTCAGCAGTTTCTCACTCACTGTTGTGAAGTGTCAGTGAAGTCGGCCTGCCTACAAGTGACACCTGATGGTCTTTTGCATGGTCTTATTGTTTCCAACAGTCTTTGGAGCCAAATGCTGGTGATTCATGTAGCAGACCTAAGCCTCGAAGCTATTTCATCTGGTTCTCTGGCACTGGTCTGAAAAACCCTAATAAGACCTGGTTAAATCCTTTCCCCACAGCCAAGGACATGACAAGAACTTGCTACTCCCAAAACTGACTTTCTCAGCATGACGAAACTACAGTCAACCCTCCACTTTCATGGAGGTTAGGGGCGCAAGAGCCCCGCGGAAATCTTGTCTCTTTCCAATAATGGAAAAAGTGGGGTTTTAAAATGATCTATTCTGGTAATTTGCCCCAAACTCCTACTTGCTAAAAGTCAGAATAGTCAGCTTTCTTCGATGCTTGATTTTTTTGATTTATTGTATGGAGAAATACATGTGGTGACCACTCAGCCTGCAAGGCGGCTGTTTTTAAGGATGAAGAGGTAGAAGGGAAGGCCTCGTATATGGAGCTGGTGGAAACATGCTATGGTGCTGATGGCTTCAGCAGTACTGCCCCTTAGAGTTGTGACGGCTCACTGATCTGGAATCTGTCCGTCAGCCCATCCCTGACCACACATTCTTTTTTTCACTGTGATGCTGGCGCCTCATCCAGCTGCCTCAGCATCTGACCACGAACTTGCTAAAATCCCTTGATGGGCAGAGTTTCTTGCGTTCCCCAGCTGATGCCCTTTGGCCTAGCCTTTCCACTACTGTGTATGAAACAGTAGCAGCAGCAGCTCCTACTGAGGCATGGGAGACAGCCCAAGCCACTGGGAATTAATAATTTGTAGGCTGCCATCCCATCCTCGCGATGAGAGGAGCTCAGTATAGAACAGTTTCCCGCAAGACGTCGGGATGGCCCATCTTTTTTCCCGCCAGGGCATGACAGCTTCACCAAGTGCACATACTCCCAGCAGGCCCATCCCTCCAAATTAAGCCTTGCATATTCAAAATGGAAATCCTGGCACAGCTGGCGTGATGCTGAGCAATTTTCCGAGCTGTGCGCCCTTCATTCCATGTGGCAGGTTTTCAAATTCTCCTCGTGTGTTCATGGATCATTGCACCCCCTCTTTTTGCAATTGTCTTTTATTGTTTAAAAAAACCCTCAAATGTTAATGCCTTCCACGCTGTTCTTCCCTCTAGTTCCGTGCCTTTTAATGTGGGGTTGAAAGGTAACAAGGACTCTCAGGGGAAGAAAAAAAAAATCACATTGTAGGCCATTCACAGAAGGCTGGAAGCGGTCGCCCTTCGCCATTGGCGTTGCTCTCCTTTTTGTTAATATTAAGCTCCGATGCTTGGGGAGCCGATGAATTTACTACAGAGGTAGCAACAGCTCATTGTTAACTCAGCCTGGCTCACGCGGTGTCGAAATATGGGCTGCCGTTGTCTTATGGAAACAAGTAAGTTCAATCCATAATGATTCCTAGCTCTGAAAAGCAACACGTTTGCCTTCTGAAGTCTCCCACCCCTTTGCAGCTGGTGAATTTGGGAAAGGTGTTTTGGTGATTGCTTACAGGATGTGGTTTTAGCTGAGGGCCAGCCCAGGACAGTTTGTTGCCTGAGACAAGATGAACAAGATGGAATCCCCCTCCTATTGCATGTACAAAAGATGGCTGGACTGGCAACTGAATTTTTTTTTTCTTTGATGCTTGGGACCAAACACATCCAAAGACAGAAGCCTAGCACAGCGGGCACAGGGCAAACTGCATGGCATACAACTCTTTCCTATGACCCCTTGCTGCCACTTCCTGGCATCTGAGGTACTCCAGCAGTAGGACTGGCCCTGGGTGCTTACCATATTGGTCTCCTGTTCTCATCCCTTGTCTTTCAAAAGCTTCTGCCACAAGCGTGGGCAGCAGCAAGCGCAGAACTGAATTCTAGCTTCTATTTTAAGAGGGCAGGAAGCAGGTCCGCAAGTTTAGGCAGGAGTCTTTCAGAGGACTCAGTTAATTTTTCTGCAACTGACTAACATGGCTGCCTTTTTAGTAAATGCTTGCTGTTGCTCACTTGTTTGCTTTTAAATCTGTTTCTTGTTTTGTTTGACGTTGATAATAGTGTCGTGGCTTTTTTTTTCCTTCCCCAGGTTGTTGTTTTACTATTGCAGACTATTTTGAGCAACAGACGCTGGATTAAAAAAGCAGCCTAGAACACAAATTAATAATGATAAGTTCAATTATTTCTTTAGCTGTAGGCAATACAAAATTATATGTAGAACAAACCATGCAGATTAAAAGACAGCATAGCATAAAAATCAATTATCCATTGTACAGTCAACAACATTCTCATCCTTTTTTCCCCCTGTTGGCATTCGTAGCCTACAGAACAGACCCAGAGAAGGGCAACACTCACTGGCAGAGCATATAGTTTGCATGCAAAAAATGCTTTTGAAAGTGGATTTAGGATCAAGGAATTGGAGACGGTCTCATAGGGCAACTAGTGTAGGAAATCCAGAATTATTATATGCTCGACATGTAATTTTGTTCCAAAACAGCCAGCCAGGAACAGCCAACCAGCCCTTCATGTAACTGTTTCATGATTGAAGGACTCCTACCATCAAAACTTTTCTCTTAATGTTCAATGGGCATACAGCCCTTCTGTAACCTAAGCTCATTCTGCCCTCTTACAAATCTCCTGTGTCTAATGGTGGAGTTGAAAGAGGAAGGGATCAGGTTGCTTTCAGCTCAGGGGTCCCCGGTTCCCCATCCACTCATGAAAGGAATAAAGGAATCTGATTTCTTTCATGAATGGGGCAATCAAACAGCTAATGAATTATGTGGAACAGTACGCCAAGGCAAGAGGCCTGGTGTGAGTATCTCTGGAATGTGCAATAATTTCCGAGGTACCGGACAGTCTCAGCAGAAAATTAAACATGCCAGTGTTCCAGGCAATTGAAATGCTGCTGTTTCAGAGTTTATTTATATGAGGGGTGAGCAAAGTGTGAGACTCCAGATGTTGTGAGATGCCAACTCCCAGCATTCCTTCTATTTGACAGGCTGTATCACCCTGTATGGACTGGCCAGGTCTCTGAGATATCAGGAGAGGCCCTTCTCTCAGTCCCATCGCCATCATGAGCACGGTTGGTGGGGATGCAAGAGAGGGCCTTCTCAGTGGCTGCTCCTAGACTCTGAAACTCCCTTCCCAAGGAGACCAGAATGGCTCCCTCCTTGTTGTCCTTCCTTTTTAATTCAGGCAGGCATTTAAGACTGAAAGTTTTTAAAGAATGGTCTAGGAGGTGCTGTACTGTTTTAATGTTAATTGCTATCTCTTAATTTTTTTTTAGCTGTTTTAATTAACTAACCATAGCAATGGAACATCATAGTTATAGTTATGTCTGACGATGCAGGATCCCGGGCTTAGTGACTTCCCTAAACTATAGCACTAGAGCTGCCTAGCAGAAGATTCTAAGTATCTCACCACAATACAAATGCTAAGATATTATAGGATGGAGTCATGGCAGCTCAAGTGGTGTCATCCTGCTATTCGTGTGCAGTGTAGACACAGCCTCAGAGATGCAGGAAGTAAGGAAGGGAGGCCTCTCAAGAGAGGCTTCTCTATTACTGTGGGCACTGGGCCAGGTAGGAAGACAACAGAAGGGACTAACTGCAGCAGTAGTGAGTGTTGATGCTGGGGGAGAGTTCATTTGGAGCAAAGTCAAAACATGGTTGGAGATTGGTTTCCTCTCATAATGATTAGGTTAGGCTTACCATTATGAGTTGCACTTTCTGGATGCTGGTGTTACCACTGTCCAACTCTGTGCTCTCATCACAAGCCAAAATCACAGGAAATATTAAAGTGGTACCTGTTCTGAGTTTAGCAAAGTTTTTTTTTGGATGACAACTCCCAGTCTTCCACAGTATCGATGGTGGTTGTAATCCAATAAGAGGACTCTGCCAAGCATGGAGTCTGTCCAGCACTGTTGCTACCTTAATAAAATGGATGTTCTCTGAATAATAATAATGGCAAAAACAATTACTACATCATCATCATCATCATCATTATTATTATTATTTAATATTGTCCTTTAAAACTCAGTTGTAGGAGAAACCCAGATCAAAAACACATGCAGTTGCAAGTACTTCGAATCTGCAGCTGAAATTTTCAAGTTCAGGATCACCTTAAACTTACTCAGCCCCTCCCCTCTCAATTTTTATTTTTAACAATACATATAAAAAGTTATTGGAACAAGGAATAAAAATCCTATTGTATTCACATTCATAATTATGGTTATTACATTTGTAGAATGCCTATCAACTACGCTGCAGCTGAACTTAGGGACGGCACAGTTGGAAGTTTTGGGTAGAGACCGACATCAAAGCATACATTCTTTTGAACTGGAGTTCTATTAATGTAGGCTGCTGAGGTTTTCTTCCTGAAAGTGGATGGAAGGATACAAACAAATGAGGGACTGGTTCACTGGGATTCAGCAGTTGTAATGTCCCCTTTAGAAACGGAGACTATCGAAATATCAATTTGCAGAGCAATAACGCGGGTCTTTGTTTTCTCCTCCATTTTTTTTTTTTAAAGAACTTGCATTTTCATTTGGAGTTGAAGTTATTGAGCATGCAGAACTACTTATAAAATTCTTCCTGGAGATGAGATGCAAGCCTCGGAAACAGCAAGCTGAATGAAGTTGTCAGGCTTTGTCTTGATTGTACCACTGTAATAGATGTATGTGTTAAGACGTTCGAGTTGGGGTAATGAAATAATATTAACACTCTCCTCTTTCTCTTCCTTTTTCTTCTTTGGTCAAGACTTAGTGTTTAATCATGAAACATTCAGCTAGAGATTTCCTATTAGTTAATAAAAGTATCTATAACTATTTATTTTTTAAAAAGCCAATCTCCTCGGGGGAAGAACATGCCACGTGTTTGACAGAAACAGTAAGAAGAGTAGTGGTCTTTGCTTTAAAAAAAAAAACACACCCTGAAGAGATCAGCAAGGTTATAACATGCTGAATTTTTTTTCTAGGAATCCCAGGAATGCCTGATTGCCTTGATTATGTATGTGTGTCTATGTGTGTGTGTGTGACTTTCAGGGAGAGAGAGAGGGACTGAATTTTTGATCTTCTGTTTTTTCTAAAAAAAATGCAATGCACTGTTGTACCTTTTTGGTTCCAAGAAAAAAAATTAAAGGGAATTCCAAGGCACATTTACTTGGGAGTAAGCCCCATTGTGTTAAATAGCATTTACCCCCAAAGAGCAAGCATGGTGTAGTGTTTTGAGCATTGGACTACAACCCTGGGGACCAGAATTCGATTCCCCGCTTGGCCATGGAACCACTGGGTGACCTTGGGCACATCACACACTCTCGGCCCCAGAACACCCATGATAGGTTCACCTTAGGGTCTCCATAAGTTGGAAATGATGTGAAGGCCCACCACAACAACAACCACCTCTCCAAGAAGCATGCACAAAGGCAAATGACGTAATCATGTGCGTGTTTATCCAGAAGAAAACCCACTAGATTTAATGAGGGAAATCTCATTAAAAATATTCTGTCGTTGTGAAGCCAGAAGCCTCATTTCTAAGTACATGTTTTTAGAATTGTCCATTTAAAAAAAATAGAATATAGCTGTAGTGAATGCAGTGGATCCTTTGTACCTGAAGCACAGTTCCACTCTTCCCATCACATGTAGAATCAGGGATCAGGGCTATGTCTCTTAGATCTCCTGTACCAGATTAGGTGATGTAATATTGGGACTGGTATTTTATCTCTGAGTTGTAAAGGTTCAGGTCTGTGACTAAGTCCTTGCAGAATTCTGTCTGCAAGGATCCGGGCCTTGACCTTGTTCTTTGCAGAATCCTACCCAGTCCCTCAGACCCAGCTGGCTGCTCAGATGCAGGGCAGCTGGAGCAGTTAGGAGCCAGCTATATAAGGGCTGGCTGTACTTTGCAGCCTTTGTCACAGCAATATGGTTTTCTGTGCTGCTTGTAGCTTCTCCTGACTCTCCAGTGACCTGTTTTCTGGACCTGCCTCTAGACCCTTGTTACCTGGTGGCCTTCTACTGCCTTGAACCCTTGCTGTGCCCTGGCCTTCTGCCTGTCTCTTGATAACTGAGTATGGCAGGTTCTGATCAGATGAAACTCACTACTGAAGTTCTACTACTAGTATTATATAGTACTACTGATGTTTGTGGAATGAGGTAGTGAGGAATGGGCTCCCCCCCTTTCTCTTTTCATTTTAAGTTTGTCAGACCACTCTAAGGTACAAAGGATCCACTGCATTCACTACAGCTATATTCTATTGTTTTTAATGGACAATTCTAAAAACATGTACTTAGAGAGCTATAGACCAGGGGCCTCCTTTCACACCACAGAACTACTAGTGCTATGACTATGCTGGTCTGTGACTGCAATAAACTATCTATCTCAGTTCTAACATTTTACCAGACTTACAGTTGATAGGTTGGGAAAAGCAAGTATGTCCCTTGCAGTTGTGTGTCTCCCCCTCTTTGCTTCCAAGCTCCTGGCTAGAAACATAACCACAGTAGTTCCTATGTTAAACATAGAAGATTCTAATGTATGGCTTGGAGCTGATGGGTACAAACCCAGCCTATCAGCTTTTCTCCATGTTGCTTTGTTCCTTAAGCCTGCTGATCAGGTCTTGATGCTTATCTCTCTTGCTACGTGTGCCCTTAATTATCTCTGTCTCATCTTAATTTGACCAGAGCTCCCTGAACACTGCCTCTATGATGTAGCATATCAGCCACTCTTTCTATTAATGGCCTTGATTAATGTGATTAAAGATTCCCAGGACACCCGTGACACAGTGTAAGCAGAACTGTGCACGGAGTTTGATTCACTCAATCTAATTTGCAATGCTTGGCAATGGTAAACTCCAAGTCAGTGTCCCAGTCCCCATATCAGAGTCTCAGGATGTCTTTGGGCAGGTGAGAAACTTGGGAGTAAACGGCTGGGATTACAAGCTGATAATATGCTGGTCTTAAAGAATGGAACCAGCCCTTCTCCCTCTTTCCTGCTTCTTTAGTGAGTTTAGCCTCGACCACCAGGCAGATGGGTTTTAGAGTCCTTGTTAGCATCATGGCCAAACACTGTTCATATTTAGTAGGCTTTGCTAAATACATCTCCTTTAGCTTGGCAGTTCAAGGTGAAGCTGGAGAGTAAATACTTCTGTTATGCACCCGCTGTGTAGTTCTTCTAGCCAGGGAGGGGGAAAGTGTGGTCCACAGGCTGCATGCAGTCCCTGAAGCTTGTTTCTAGTCTCCTCAAATCATGCTATCCCCTGGTATTTTGAAGGGGAAAAAAATCAGCATTATTTTGGGGCAATTTTCCCTACCAGACTGCATAGAATGCCCCTCAAATATGCAGAAATACATGAAAGCATCCCCGCTCACCTTCCCAAACCATGTGTTACTCTAAATTGCCTATGTTTTCATAGGATTCCCTCTCATAAAGGTGACACGAAGTGATGGTATGGTACTTCTGGTTGCCATTTTGACTGTGAATTAAAACAGGCATTTTGGCATGCTGAGGGTGTCAGGCCCATGGGCAGAGGTAGTGGTGGTGGGGAATTGGCCCCTGGCTCTGTACAGTGGCCAACCCTTGGTTTATACTGAGAAAAAAATACTAGATATTAGTGATCTGCAGATGACATTTTGAGTGGTAAGTTCCAACACAACTAACTCCCTGAGTCAGTCACCCATGGAGGAGGCGGGGGAAAGATCTCTCACTTTCCTCAGGTTCATACAGTCTCTTGTGCCCATCTTGCTCTGGTTGAAACATCTTACCCAGCTCTGTTCCCTTTTATATGCTGGCAGTGAAAAAAGGTGATTTCACAGCTTTGTCAACCAGCTGTTCCAAACAATGCCAGGATGCATCCAGGTTTCAGTCCAATTTCTCCACCCTGTGAACAAAGGCATTGACACGAGCCAGGTCTCCCTAACATTAATCTTCATTGTGGAGGAGCATCCAGCTAGCACATTCTTAGATTTCTGCCACCAAGCCATGAACTGAGGCATTTTCTGTGATCTGTCTCCTACTCTCTTCTTCCATCCCATCATGTACCAGTATGGTGTACTGGTTAGAAAGGTAGGTTGGGATTTGGACGATCTAGGCTCATGTCCCACTCAGCCATGAATTCATTGGGCAAACTTGGCCTAACCACTCCTTCTGACTGACCTGACATGTAGCTAATAAATAAATACAAATGTAACTAATTACTGAATAATTATAAATATGCTGTTTGTTCCAAACAGCCCACAGTGATTGGAATCCTGTTGGTTAGGTTTGACCACAGCGTACATTCCATCAATTAGTAAATGGTGCGTCAACACAGAAGCAAACCCAACTGATTGAATGGGTCTCCTCTAGCTGACAGTAAGGCGCCATAAGCTGTTCTGCAGCAAAAGTCACTTTTCACATGTTCTCCCCCTTAGTTCAGACTTCTGCCTTGTCATACCTAAAGCATTTCAAGGGAGCATTTAGAATGTCACCATAACGCAACACTTGTGCCAGATGGCTGTTTGAACAAGTCGCATTTGTTATCTCTTGCCTACGTGGAGGTCAAATGGAATTGAGTTGTAATTAACCTTCTCTGCTTTTGTAGCAGGTGGCTGTTGCTGCTGCCTATGTATAATCTGAAAAATCAGCCCTGAAAACATCCCCTTGGTTTGGTCCAAAAGGAGTGCCATGGAAGTTTGCAAGATTTGCATTTCTGACTTGTTCTGTGTAATCTGGTACCTCCTAAACTGTAGGCTTTTTTGCACTGTGGGTCACAGCGTGAATGCCATTGTTGGAAAGTTTAGAAAATGTCCATTGTTAGCCTTTGTGCAAAAGTACACCGTGCTGTGGCAGCTGGTTCTAGGATGGACCATTCACACATGGAAGACTTTGTTTCACTCATATGGGACCTAGTCCTGAGGTGCTTAGAATTAGTCATCGAAGGTGGTGCTCCAGACTTTTTATAGAATATAGAACTTTGCTGCTGATCTTTTATGAAGTTGGGGCTTGCTGGCTGGGGGATCTTGGAAGTGGAAGTCCAAATAATTAACAATTCTGAGTTCTGATAGCAACAATAACAACAGTGACAACAGTAAGGATTGGGGCTGAAAGATGGGCAAGGGGGTCATTTTTTCCTCCATCCATTCTTCAATTTGTAGTGTATTTGAGCCTTGGATGACAGACCCTGGAGAGCAGGGCTCACTTGCCTGCTCAGCCATGGAAATCCACCGGTGTCACACACTCTCAGCCCCAGAAAACACCTTGACAGGTTCACCCTAGGGTTACCATAAGTTGGAAATGACTTGAAGGCACACAGCAACAACAGCAAAAATCTTGAAGCCGTGTTCAATTTCTTGGTCTATGAATATAGTTCCAGGCATTATCCCATTAGGAAACAGTCTGACATTTCCTTTGAAAGCTGGTTACTCATTTCAAAATACAGTATTTTCATAATACTCATGGCCTAATATTAACTGTGGTCCTAACAGATGTCAGCTTCTTCACTATGAAAATGTTACAATTCTTTTGCCTCCTGCACTACCACCCCCACCAAATGCAACCTCTTGTGAAGACTTTTGCAGAGTGTGCAGCCATTGGATGCAAAGGGGAGAACGTGCTCCCTGATCACTGACTGTCTAATAAATCCAGACAAAAATGACAATGACAGTGCAAACACAACTTATTCCTCAATGAGGACTAACATTTCTTTCCTATCAGCGCAAGCTCTCCATGCAAATGGTTCAAGGACACACATTTTGGGATAGGGTGGGGTGGGGATGCTCCATTGCTCCATGTGGAAGTGGAGTGATGGCCTGGAGATTCTACACAATTACATTTTACATTTCAAGTCTGGAGAATGCATTGTGACGCATTAAAGAATCATTTTCTGGCACCAGGTTTTTACTGTCCTTGTATATAAAAGGGGAGAGAGTGAGAGAGAAATCATTCTACTTTATGAGACTTTAAAAGTACTTTCCCCCCTCCATCCCCTGGTAGCATATGTCACTTTCTAAGTAAGTAAGCTTCTAAATCAGCTGTAAATATAACATTTGATCAGTGTCAGTGGAGACATTCTCATGGATCATTGTATTCCTTCTTGGAAAGCTAGCAGAGTTTGCCAAACATTGTGATGAGACTGTTATTCTTTCCATGGTCTTTCAGTGTGGAGTGATGCAAAGTTGCTTTTAATTAAAAATAAAATAAAAGCACAGTGGGCATGAGCAGGGCATAAGAAGGGCCCAGCCGGGTGAGAGCAAAGGTTAAATTCCTTGTTCCTTCAATGGCTAACCAGGCACCCCTGAGAAGTCCACAAGTAGGCAGTGGGCTGGCATTCTAGTGCTGATCCTTTATTTGATTATTGGGGGCAACGACCTCATCTGACACTCTCCTTGGGCTTGCTTTGTCCATTCTCATCTTGGCTGCAGTCCTCACAGAAATTGAGGGTGGAATGAATGCCGTATGTTCCTAGCACTGTCGAAGTGCTGATGTGGTAGATGGATGGGGTGCTGAAAGTTCTAGTGTCAGAAAACCCCAGCTCATGGTAGAGGATTCCAGGGCATGTTTTAGGATGCACAATCAATTTGTGAAGGATTTTGGCCTCCCCCTTGGACCTCCTTGTTGCCTTGTGTGAGCCTAAAATGAAGGCTGAAACCCACCTATACTTATTCCCTTGTAACTTTATTTATTGAGGGAAGATTTGTGGTTGAAGCAGAAAGCTTGTCTACCGTTGTTGGATTTCTCATTGAGGGCATCTTGATAAAATGTCTGAGGAGCACGTAGTTCCTTGGGAACCACTTTGAGAGGTTGCCTGGTTGGCTGGAGTCTAATCCACTCTATTTTGTGATAGTAGGATGGTTGGTAGAACAATGTGTTCAGAATTAGAGGGGGAAAAAATGAAATCCTTGCGGAGGAAATTGAGTGTATCGTATTAGGGAAATGGTAGGTGTCCTGCTTGGGTGATGGAGCCAACAGCAGTTATTTCTTGGGAGGGCCTGTAGAAACCTGTGTCCATCTCTATTCTATTTGTCGTTAATCTTGGTTTTTTTTTTTTAATTTCATTCGCTCTAAGGTTTCTGAAAACTGCAATGCCATCTTCGTTAATGGGAAGGAGATGAAAAGCAAAGTGGACACCATTGTGAACTTCACGTACCAGCATTTTACCACCCAGCTAGAAATTACTGTATGGGTTCCACGACTTCCTCTTCAGATAGAGATCTCGGACACTGAACTGAGCCAGATCAAAGGCTGGAGGATCCCTGTCACCTCCAACAAAAGGTATTCTTTCCAGGCTTTTAAGAATTGCGCTGGTGAGTTAAACCAACAGTTGCTCCAGTTCAGCATCCTGTTTATGAACAATGGCCAGTCAGGTGCCGGAGGGAGGTTTACAAACACTGCATGCTGTTGATAGTAGCTATCCCTGGCTGGTAATCCTTAGCATCTGGTAGTCGGATGTGTACAATAGTAAATATGGAGTTTGGCAACCTTAGTCATGAGCGTTTAACATGCAAATCTGCTTCGTTTATATATACATATATAAATCTGGCTGCACATTTTAATCACCATGCTAAATGACCTGCCAAAATATTGGTGAGGTCTGGGCTTTAATGTGGATTTTGAATAGTTTTAGCTGTACTCTCATTTAATCATGATGGGTTGCCATGAGTGTTGACAGTGACCCAAATGTGATACTTATTGATGGAGGTCTTTCACATATTCTTCTGCCAGCCATAACTCAAACATCAATAAAGGAGGGTGCAAACAAAAAGGCCAGATTCTTGTGTAAGCAAATCCTTAGCTGGGGTGTGGATGCTTTGGACTCCCAGAGGCCTGAGCCAGATTGGCCAATGGTAGGGGATTGTGGGAACTGTAGTCTAAAACATCTTAAGATCTCAAAGTTTTCCTCCTTCTTTAGTCAAGTTGTTCTTATAAATGGGGCAGACATACCCTGTGCTCTGGACTAAGAGTGAACTTGGGATATTAAAACAAAAACTTGCTTTTGTTTTTCACCTCCTCTGAAAAATGTTTCAAGGATGCATTTTTTGGCATTTCAAGAATTTTGTGAAAAAATTTGTTTGCACAAAACATAGTGTGTATGTGTATACACACACACACACACACACACACACACAATGTATATATAGTGTGACATTTATGTGCAAAAACATTGTTTTCTTATGTGATAACATGAGATTGTTTGCATGGAAGTTTTTTTTTTGGAGGGATGCAGGGAAGTCCTAACATGTGGAAGATTGTTGAAAATGTGCAAATACTCTTACAGTCTTGCCCAGTGGGAAGAAAACATTTGAAATCCTTCATTTGTATGTATGGGAACATTTCTATCCCTACAGTAATTAAGTCTCTATTTGACCGTGGTTAAATGGATTTCTATCCATTTGTGTTCTTTTCTTGTTCCACAAGTTTGTTCTACTGTTAGTTTGTCTTCTGCTGATTTCTGGCTTAAGCAAAAGAATTTTGAAGAAATAATTGTGGAACTGGATAATGTACAGTTGTCACCATTTATATTTCCTGGAATTTGTTTGCCTCTCCCTCCATGTCTGTACAACAGTCTACATCAGTAAAACACTATGATGATGCAGTCTTGATGAAACTGAGCGCCAATAGGCTTTCTTGTGGTGTTTTTACCAGTGTGTCCATGGGCTCCCGCACATTGGTAGACTCTGACAGAAGAGGGGTGTAAAGAAAAAACTCACAAATGTTTTTATCCTTGACAAGAAAGTAGGCTGTGACATGGCAAGTTGTCCCCTTCAAGACTTGGAGATTTTTTGCATTTTGTTGTTTTCTTCAAAAAATATGTTGGCATAAAAATTTTTGTAAGGGGTGAAACCCAACATTTCTCCAAGAAAATGTAGTATTTTGGGTGAAATGCGCTGTTTTGTGCAAAAAACAGTGAGTACAAAATAAATGCATTTTTAAATAAATGCACAACTCCTATACTCTTTTGAAACTATTTCCTTTTGAAGGCAAGAGTGAAATAAATAGCTTTATATATCTGATGTGCAAAAAACAAAACAAAACAACACTCTTGAAACAACCAGATGAATAATCACAGCTGGTTTGCCTCACTCTTGTGTTCTATCAGTCTGTACAGTTGCATATGTAGATCAGTAAATACGACATGCATGTGAGCAACGTGTAGCATTTGGTACAGAATCTGCTCAGTATTACTGTTCAGAAATAACAATAGAAGAGTTTCAAAGCTTCAGTTCCACAGTCAGAAGCAAGAACAGACGAGATGGATGTCAAAAATCTAGGGCAAAATTTGGAGGAATTTCAGTAACATTCCTTGCGTCGTATTGAGATGAAAACCAGCTACGAACAGAGGAACCCGTCTTATACTAGGTCATCTTATTTGTCTACCTAGCTTACTGATATCTTCTCTAACTGCAGTAGCTCTCCAGGATTTCAGGTAGAGAAAGATCTTTCATTCCACCAGCTACGGGATTGTTTCATAAACCAGGGACTGGAATGGAGAGCTTCTGCATTTAAGCATGGTTTCTCCAGCTTTGGAAGCCAGCCAAAGGATGTACCAACAAAGCAGGTGCCAAGTGGCAACAGAACTGGAGTCGAGAGTGTTTTAATGGTTAGCACTGGCATTGGCAGAAAGGAAAAGAACAAACCCATCCTTCTGCTGATGAAGTGCCTCATCTGGTTTCCTCCCCATTCACCATATTGTTGGGAACTGAGTTTGTGCAAATGTCTGCTGAGCCATTTGCAGTGATAGATCCATTATAGGAGTAAACCTGCCATCGCAGACGTGGCGCATCATGCATTTCAGTGGTCGTTAGCTAGTGTGACTTTCAGACTCATTACGCTGAGTGTTCAAAATTTTAACCCCCCAGGTGTCTAGTTTGTATTTATTGGGCCAGCTGAAATAAACAGCGTGGCTCAAGCAGCTCTACTGTTCGCAAGCTGCCAAGCCAGCCTCAACCAGCAGCTATTCAGATTGCCACCAGGCCACTGAGCACATCTTTAGCAATTCGTTTTTCCCCCCTCAGGAAGGAATGGGAAGGGGAAGCCATTTGCTGCGAAAGCTGCAGTTGCTTGCCCACTGTGTGGCCTGCCAACTTTGTCTTTTTGGATGCACATGCCAAAGTTCTGGCTTCCAACAGAGCTGACAAGTTTTGATTTTTAAACTCTCTGATTGTAGAGAGGGACTGGCTTGGTTGATTGAAGAAGAGAAAGAATACCAGGGCAAAAGGCTGGGGAAGCCCATGCTTATTGAAGTGAGAGTTCTGTCTTTTGGTGGTGGTGGGACAAATCTTTTGAAAAACGAAGTTTCACCTTTAGCTTGGGTTGGGGTGAGGAGATGCTGCAGCAAAGCTAGTCAAGATCCTGAACGGCCATGAATCAGCTACCACCGGTTCAACTTATGGTCTTGTCTGCCATGGTTGAATTAAGAACATGCTACTCTATCAAAAATGATTGCTTCTCATACCCCTAATCCTTGCAGAAGTGGAGGGCTCACTGTATTTTCCGCCATAAGCCAGTGAAGATGGAAAGCCAGAAAGTGGCCATAAAGCCTAAATAAGATGGAACCATGTTAGACAATATATATTCACAATTAAGGAAAAAATAGAAGCCGTAGATTTCTTAAGCTCTTAGGAATCTCAAGAAAAAGCCAAATAAGCTTTACAAAATGTTCTGACCCATATCCTCTTCAACTAACTGGTGTTACATTTCAGATTGTCATTGTTTTAGTAGGTAAGGGAAGGTTCAATATCTCATTAATTTTTACTTGATCCTGGCTTGGTAATTTTCTATTTTGGCTTAATACTGCTCTTTCATGATTGGCTGGTCTATTTCCAGTATCCTCTTACAATTTGCTATATGTGTTGTAAGCTGTTGCTAGACAGATGTTCCAAAACTGCTGTCAAGGCATATGTATGGTCCAGGACCAGACAGTTGAGAAAGACATCTGGACCAGCACTGTGTCATTAAATAAACTCCTGTCTTCATTTCTGTGATGCCTCCATACTTGAACCCAAGTGGGAGAGGGGAAGAGTTTCCCCTTCACCAGAGACATGTTACCTTCAGATGGTCAACTAACAAGGTAACTTTTGAGAAATAGGAAAGTGAAAGTTACTTTTAAAAGTGGTGATTATTGACTAAACTTTGACTAAGCATGTTGGAGCTCCATGGAACTGTTAGTGTTACTAAGTACTTTTGGAAAGTAACTATCCAAGCCATAGTCCAAATCAGGCTGACAAAATTCCTGGAGAGTCTGTTGGTGCAGACTCTGTTGAATTGGATGGACCAATGCTTTGGCTTAGTGTAATGTACCTTCCTCTGTTTATTTGTATGGGCCTGAAAAGGGGTTACTCTTATGGGATCTACACAGAAATTGCTGATTGCTCCCATGGGCCCTCCTTTTGGTCTGCCTGTTGCTTTTACTGAATGGGAAATTAATTTTAAAAAATGGAATAAGGAAGTTCAAGAATTGGATCCCTTATATTTAGGGAGATAATACAAATCTGCTGGGAGAAATATGGGTTATCACACCCATCCATAGATAGACGGGGGACTTTTCTCCTTATTTGCAGTAGATAGGAGAATCATAATTTAATCTGGGTATGTGCCACTATCAATATGAGCGGCCCACTCTTCCAGATGGAAATCTGCTCTCCAGATAGGTGCGCGCTCATGACTAATGTACTGCATGGAACCCTTGAGCGGCGCTCGGCTAATAGAAAAACCTACTCGTGAAATGAACAGTCGGAAAGCCTACAATCGCAGCAAATGAAAGGAATAAATTTAAATTAAAGTCAAATAAGAGGGAGGAGGGGGAGAAGGGGAAGTCCAGGCAGGCAGAGACCGATGTTCTTAACAAGAACATTTATTTTGATTCATTATGCAGCTGGAAAATAATTATCCCCCTGCTGAAGTTCATGCATTACCTTGGCGGGTGGAGCTCTAGGTGGGAAGAAGTGACTTTGGTCCATTTCTTCTGAGGCCTGGTTAGAGTGCTTCATTATGCCAGTTGGATCTCCACCATAGGCAAGGCCTAAATGCTTTCTTATATCTCCTGAAAGTTCTCCTAGTCATTGGCAGAGCAGTTGTGACATCACAAGATATCTGCAACTATTCTGTGGCTGCTGGGCTGGGATGCGAAGAATGAGATCTTTATTTTTGCAGAAAAATGTGGGATATGAGGGAGAGAATGCTAGGATTTCCCAACAAATATGAGGAGAACTTCGTACCCCTCAAAGTTCACGTTTGCTTAGATTTTAATTTGAGCCACCAAAACTGAGGAAGAAGAAGAGTTGCAATTGGGTAGTAGTTGTGGGCAGAGGAAGGGCCCAACTAAGAATCCTGCTGCTCCCCCACAATGAATTTTCCCTTCACTTCCTATATTTCTAGCATTGAAGTGTCTTAAAACTTCAGTTGAGCATTTGGAAACACAGATTTGGCATCCAAAGGACACAGCAAATAGAAGAGTTTGAGGGGTGAAAGATTTTCAGTGCCTTGCTCTCAGCAACACTGGAGGACTGAACGAAATTTTTGTGGGTTTGGCAGAATTCTTACTCGGGGTCAGCCACCTAATTTTGTCCTCCCACCCCCCATAGCCACACCCCTAGTCTCATCCTCTCAGTCTATCCACTTATCCTTCGTGGTTCACATCAAACAATGATGAGATCCAGTCAACCTGGCCAGCACTGCTCTGTCCCCCTGTATGTTCCCAAGAACATATTTTAAGATCCATGTCAGTTTTCTTGGATTTCATGAAAGGGATGAATAGGGCATTTTGGATGGCAAAGCAATGTGGAAAGGCTTCTTTAAAGGCAGAAAGCCTAAAAACCATGGCTCCCAGACACTTAAGAAAAGATGCTATGTTTGTTTTATAGGCCGACCCGTGACAGTGATGAGGAAGAAGATGATGAAAAGAAAGGCAAAGGTTGTACCCTCCAGTACCAGCACGCTATGGTGCGAGTCCTCACCCAGTTTGTTGCGGAATCGTCTGACTTCGGAGGCCAGCTGACCTACATGCTCGGTTCCGAGTGGCAGTTTGACATCACAGATCTTGTGGCTGATTTCATGAAAGTGGAGGAATCCAAAGTAGCCAAGTTGCAAGAAGGCCGCATTCTGATTGGTCGTGAGCAAGGGATTACAACAGTTCAGGTACAAATAGCAATATAGCAATAGCAGTTATTTCTATACCGCCTATCAACTAGCGTTATCTAAGTGGTTTACAATTTATTTTAGCTAATTGCCCTCAACAAGCTGGGTACTCATTTTACCGACCTGCGAAAGGATGGAAGGCTGAGTCAACCTTGGAGCCTGGCAGGATCGAACTCACAACCTTGTGGTTGCAGTACTAGCATTTAACCACTGCGCCACCAGAAATTAGCGAAGCTAATTTCAGATAGAAATGCTAGCTGCACACCACTCAAGAGGAAGGAGAGCAGAAAGCAAGAGGAGAGGTCTACCGGATCATGGTTTGCTTTCTCTTCCTGGAAGCTAGGTAGATCAGGAGTCTATTCCAGCCAGCTAATTCTCACATGCTGTGATGGGTTTCAGGAATCCGGTCTTGACCATGATGCTCACTGTTTCGCTTTGAGCATTAGTTCTTTAATATGAAATTTCTACATTCTCCCAGTGGATCTCAACCTGTGGGTCCCCGGCCACTATGGTCAATGCTCAGGGCTTCTGGGAGCTGAAGTCCAAAAACATCTGGGGACCCACAGGTTGAGAACCACTGCAAGACAAACAATATAGTTACATGTAACAAGTTGCTGGGTTTTTTTTTTTGGAACAAGGGCATAATGAAGTCAAATGTCAAAACTAACATAACAAGGAAGTTAAGAACTAACAAATATGATAAGAAAGTCACCATATTGCATATCGTCCAACACTTCCCAGGTGAAAACTGGGACACCTGCATCCAAAGCGACATCGGAGCGTTGGCCAGGTGGCAAAAGCTATTAATGAAGAAGAGCAGCCGAGCTGAGGAAGGCTGCAGCAGTTTGCTCCCCCCCCAAGTCTAGAGGGAAGGGTGAGATTCTGTCCCCTCCTTTCCTCTCTGTTGAGTACAAACTGCTTTGGCACTTTGAACTCTGTTTGTGGCAACTGAAGTGAGCTGGGGCCAAAGGGGAAAACTGGGAGGAAGAGACAGAAGTTGGAACATTTTAAAAGCAACATTTTAAAAACAGCCTGATTTCTCAGCACCACAAACCCTCTCCCAATGCACCCCCCCATTCCATACATGCTTTCTTTTTGTGCTTTTCTGTCTGAAACATCGTCATATGTAACAGGAACAGATTGCTTTCCAAACACAACAGGTAAAAGCAAGTAATCACTGTGTCTTTTCTGAGCTCTTGAATTGTGCTCACCCTCCCCTCCCTCCCCTCTCTTTTAAAGGTCCTTTCTCCTCTCTCTGATTCCATTTTGGCTGAGAAGACAGTGATCGTTCTAGAAGACCGAGTGACCATCACAGACCTTGGGGTGCAGCTTGTGGCAGGCTTGTCCCTCTCACTCCAGACGAGTAAAGGAAACAAGCGGGTGATTGTCACGACGGCCTCGGCATCAGATATTCTGCATTCGCCAAAACAGGTGGAGTAAAGATAAAAGGCTCAGTATCAAAATTAATTAAAAAAAGCATAGGGTAATGTAATTTTATCAGAAAATGGAAGACAGAAAGATAACCGCTTGAGTTTGAAGCGAATTGAGCACAAAGGACGTACGTCAGCTGAATCCCCAGTGTCAGAGCTGGAAAAAGTTACTCTTTTTGTACTGTACTTTGTTGGCTGGGGGATGATGGGAACAACAGTCCAAAAAAGAGGAAGTTTTTCAAGGTGTGCCCAGTGTGGATATGAAATTGCATCTTATAGTTATTGTAGCTTTATTTTTCTCCAAGACCCCTTCAGACTTAGTGGGACCCAAACCAATTCAAGTACCCTTCCTATGAATGCATTTCCTTTCTTTCTTATCTTTTTCTTTTTAAAGGAGATCCCTTCATGGAACACCCACTTCTTATCTTTGTGGGTCCTTAAATAATAACATTATTTCATTACTCATTTCACTAATTAATATTTCTGCCCATCTTCTTTCTTCCCCCTTTAGGAAGCTGTCGTCAGTGCTTGGATTTTGTTCAGCGATGGCACCGTGACGCCCTTAGACATCTATGATATGAAAGACTTCTCTCTCACCATCACATCACTGGATGAAATGGTGGTGTCCATCCATCAAAGCCAGGAGGAAGACTGGCCTGTGATAGTGGCGGAAGGTGAAGGCCAAGGGCCACTTATTAAAATAGAAATGGTGATCAGCGAGCCTTGCCAGAAGTCAAAGCGGAAGAGCAGCTTGGCTGTTGGAAAAGGGACCATCAAGGTCAAGTTTGGCCAGAAAGAATCAGACCAAAAAGGGGACACCAATGATGTTGAAGATGCTGATGCTGATTTTAAAAACCAGGGGGGTAATTCTTAGAAAAGTCATTGGAGCAAGAGAGATCAGGGCAAGATTGGCCTAAGCCTGGAGTTTTGGTGAATCATGGAGAGGCTACTAACCAAAGCACAACATCCAAACCTTCAGTTCATCAGAGGAACACTCATGGAGATGGCCAACTGCAAAACAGTCCAACCTCCTTTACAAGCTTTCCCATACAGGTAGACATT
Organism: Iguana delicatissima; assembly: GCA_948472985.1. Taxonomy (NCBI): domain Eukaryota; kingdom Metazoa; phylum Chordata; class Lepidosauria; order Squamata; family Iguanidae; genus Iguana; species Iguana delicatissima. The sequence goes on from CAOKZL010000684.1 coordinate 190,886, forward strand.
CCTGGGCGGAATCATCCAGGGGATCTTATTTTGGCTCCCAGAGGCCTAACCGATCTGGAGATTGGCATGTATGCACTGCTGTGTGTCTTCTGTCTAGCCATCTTGGTCTTCTTAATTAACTGTGTGGCATTTGCTTGGAAGTACAGGCACAAAAGGTTTGCTGTGAGTGAGCAAGGCAACATCCCGCATTCCCATGACTGGGTGTGGCTTGGAAATGAGACAGAGCTCTTGGAGAACCCAGTGGATCTTTCACTCCCATCAGAAGAGTGCACCACCATGATTGATCGAGGAATGCAGTTTGAGGAAAGCAATTTTCTCCTCAATGGGAGCTCTCAGAAGAATCTCCACAACCAGATCCTTCGCTCTGCTGAGTATGCTTGTGAGAAAGATCTCTCAAATGAACCCATAAATCCACCTGGACCCAAGCGGAAAAGAGTAAAATTCACCTCCTATACCACAATCTTGCCAGAAGATGGTGGCCCTTACACCAATTCCATTCTTTTCGACAGTGACGATAATATCAAATGGGTGTGCCAAGATATGAACTTAGGCGATTCCCAGGACCTTAGAGACTATATGGAAAGGCTGCAAGACAATATGTAAAAAATAAAACGCAAAAGAAAATTATATATAAAGAGAGAAGAAGAAAAAACTTTCTTACGTTTGTATTCACCTTTATGCCTTCTGTTTTATGGATTATGGAACAGTCAACCTCAGCCAGCAATAGAAGAAGACGCTCCAATTCTTTTGGAGGTCCAGAGATAATAACTTCACATCATTGTGATCAGGTGCAAGAAAAATCTGGCTGTGTTATTCTGTTTTTGTCAGATACAAAGGTGTGTGTGTGTGTGCGTGTGTGTGCGCGCACACACCCTCCAAACAGCTGCTTAACAATCGCAGAGGTAACGGCACACAACCAGCTGTTTGTTCATATACCGCCTGATACTAGCGAGTACCGATCCAGCTACAGCTAGACTCACAGAAGATGGTGTAGCCTGTCATGTTATGACAAACTGTGACTTTGGAAAAAAACAAACAAAAACGAACAATGTCGCAGGGTGGGGTGAGGGATTTTTTTTTTTCCCAAGGAAACACTCTTTGTAAAAGCACAGTAGACATTCCTTGCTTACAGCAGGAATCTAAGCTCCTTTCAAAGGATAAGAATGAATTGGCCTAATGTAATCTGTTTATAGGAAATAACAGGCAAATGTGTCCTTCTGGGTTGTCTTTTGCTTTCCTCCTCCTACTTCTTCCTCCCCTTCCTTTTCCCCTTGTTCTCCTTTTTCTTCTCTTTAAGAAAACCAGTATTCATCCCTGTGGGTAATTTGTTTCACTGTATGTTTTATATAGCTGTCTTGATTTTATTGGTAAATTTACTTCTTTCTCTGGAGGAGGTTTCTTTCTTGCCCTGGTTGTACCGGAGCATGTCACAATATATTCCGATTATGGCTGCAACTTTTGATTGGTAACTCAAATAGAAACCTTGTGAATGGGAAGGAGGGGAAGATGCTCCCTCCCCCAAATAACTGGGAAGCAGATTCTTTATTTTTTTTAATTAGCTGTTTTTAATATGAATATTCTTCCAAGGCATCTTAGCAGAGGCACACCTGTGGAGGGGAGAAAGGAGCAACTTAGCTCCAACACTCTGTCTCCATTCCTCAGACAGGAGCACTGATGCAATCTCCCATAGTATCAGGCACCTCCTTGTTCTAAGATGTGAATGAGACTTTTAAGGTATGCCTTTTCTTGTGACTGTTATATAGGAACAGAATGAGCAAACTAAAAACAAGAACAACAACACTCAGATCATGTCAGACTGCAGCTCTCAGAATCCCTCACCTTTGGCCGTGCTGGCTTAGGGCTGCTGGGAGTTGTGATCCAAGAATAGCTAGCTGGCAGGCCACACTTTGTCCACCCTGGATATAGGAAATCTGAAAACTAGGATAATAACTAAGCAGTGGCTGGTCACTTCCTTCCTTTCCTTCGATGACATACCTGCCTCTGGCTGGCAGTCTGACTTGTAACACTTCTCTGCGAAGCTGTGTTTCTTTCTGATCAAAATACACATGCATTTACATTTCAGCCGCCTGAGGAAGGGCATACGTTAAAAACCCAGCGACCAAAATCTAACTGTTTGTCTCAACCAGAGTAGGGTCATCGAATCAGTGGCTGAATGCTGAGTCAACACTAGTGTAAATCCCATTGATTTAATGGGTCTACTTGCCCAGGACTGGCACCAGGATCAAGGCCAGTGGGTTGGATGAGCTGAACCAATGCAGTCAGAAGGAAGCACTGCTGAGTTTGGTGGAAATTAGTCCCAGGTGACAAGGCACAAGACTGCAGGCATACTGATTGTAGTAGAAACACTCCTTGTGTGATCTGGTGCTGCTTTTTGGCAGACTGGAAATGTTACGTTTTTGGGCCACGATTCCTAGAATCACCTAGCCAGCAAAGCCACTGGGCACACCAGGTGCTGAGGACTTCAGTCCAAAAAGTCAATTTCCAGAACTTTGCTCTTGGGGAAGTGCCTGTGTGTGTCAGTGAGTGTACACACTGCCATAAGGAACTTCCACATTTCAAAACTGACCAGTTCATCACAACATGCCTCTTCTAATATCATTTAAAGAGGGTGGGGGATACGCTCTGTTCTTTAAAACAATTGTACTTGCTTATATGCAAATGTATGCAGAACTAATTAATTAATTAACTGATTAATCCATTAAAGCTCATACGGTTAATTGACTAGAGTTTCCTTAAATTGCGTGACAGCCCTAATTTGTATGTTTCAAGGTTTTGTTTGCTAGCTGCTTGACACTGTTTCCTTCCTTCCTTCCTTCCTTCCTTCCTTCCTTCCTTCCTTCCTTCCTTCCTTCCTTCCTTCCTTCCTTCTGATCTTTGGCTGGAAAAGTAAAGGTTCTGTCTCCTGACAGGGAACATCTGACAGGGGGAGGAGAAAATTAAGTTGTCATTCTGGCTTTTGTCAACTGAGTTTGAGATCCAGAGCGGACAAAGCAATCCCTTGCAGGTCCTTTTTTCTTTCTTTCTCCTTTTTGTGCTTTTGTTGGAAGTAGCCCTGGGAAGATGGCAGGAAATTTGGGTGGGGAGAGGTGTTTCTATGTCCGTTGGAGCCATTTGGAGAAGGAAAATCACCCAGAGAAAATGACAGTTTGCCACATTAGGGAAAAATGTATGTGTCTTCTAACTGGGGTGTCTTTAGGGTAGGTGTGGTTGAGTGATTTTTAATCAGGAAAAGCATAGGAAAGAAAAGTCAGTGCTCCCGCTCTGCCTGACAACTTGACAATCCTTTTCCCCTTTGTAAAAATGTCCAAATCTGGAAGATCCACTTGCATATCTCTATTGGATCATCTTGGTTGTCCCTTCTTTAAGTTGCTCATCGGGTGGCAACAGACAAGAAAAATCAGGTTTAGAATCCTGAATCTGCAGTATTGTCAAGGAAAGAGCAGGGCCCGCACAAGACATTTTGCTGCCTGGGGTGGAGAAAAAGATGGGGCCACCTCCCATTCCAAGTATAAGATCTGACTAAACTGGCCATTGAACCCACATCGGCGTGCTAGTAGTTCCACAGTAGTGATGGGGCAGCATCCACCCACCATATCTGAAGGAAGTTGGCTAGTGTAAACGTGCAGGGTGTACCACCTACTGCATACCTCTCTCCAACTGCCTTGCTGCCACTGCCTTACTGCCACTGCCTTGCTTTTGCAACCTGAGGCAACTGCCTCATTCTGCCTAACGTTAGGGCTGACCCAACAGCGGGAAGAGCTAAATGGACTGGTGGCCTGTCTAAGGCTGGAATCTTCTTGGTGAGCTATACCAATCTGACCTAAGTGGTGGTGTCAAGAAAAAAATGCAGCAGCCATAAAGGGTGTGAGGCTTTTGGAGAAATGGGCTGCTGGAACAGGGAGGTAATGACCGAAATCCTATTAGTAATGTATGTGTGTTCAAGTATGACTTGCGTCTGTTTCCAGATGATGTGTAAGCAGCTGTTCTGTAGTCCTTTGTGCACCAGCTCAAACTTCCCCCCAGTAGCTTTCAAGCCCTGGGAGAGGTTTCCAGTGCCACTTACCAATGGGGAGAGGACAGAGAGTGGAGGCAACTGGAGCAATGATGATGTGGGTGTTCTGGTCCCTGCGGGGAGGGAAAAGGGGGCTGCACTCTATTCATACACATATCCTCTCATCCTTTCCTGTGGAGGCCAAAACAACTGCCTCTCCTTTCTATTCCTTTCCCCAGCAGTAAGTAGCAGCAGCAGCCCCTCCTGGGGCTTGAGATGCTAGGATGGGGAGAGGACACCAAGCCATGACAGCCTGCATTGCTGTTGCAGGATCTTGGCCTTTTTCTGCCTTTCCTCACTGCCACTGTAGGACCCTGGAGGTAGAGCAATGAGACACATCCATGGCATTTGGGCCCAAAGCATCTCTTTGTGTTCTTAAATCACTTGAAGTACATCTTAACTGAACCCACTAAAATGAAATAAGCAGCAACCTGATCATGTCCCACCCTTTCTAAGTCTTTTTTTTAAAAAAATGATGCACAAGTTGATCAGTTTTTTTTCAGCCACTTCTATATGTAACCATTTGAATGAAAAAGAATCACTGGTAGGTTTAAAAAAAAGGTGGTGTTCAATGGTGTGTGTGTGTGTTCATATGTGTACAGTGGGGGTAGCTTTCTGAATATTCAGGAAGCAATTAAAATCACCAGTTTAACAAGGGTTTCCAAAAAAGAAGTGAGAAGCTTTGAAACCAGACGAGATCAAAAGACATCTAAAGTGTGGTACGGTCTCTAGATTAAAATTGCATTTAAATTGCTTTTGCTCTCTAGTAGATGTTGTATTACCCTTTCCCAGGAACAAACCTATAAAGGTGCTTTTTAGGAGTGGTTAATTATTTAAGTAGTTAAAGTGGCCACACTTTGAGAATGTTGGAAATTCTAGAAAGTAGAGATTTATTTATTTATTACTGTCGGATGTGACACGAAGGCTTTGATTTCTTGATGTTTTCTTTTTTTTCTTGTGGGGGAAGGTTTGTTGATACTATGGTGTTAAAACACCATGTGACAAATTCAATTCCAGGCATGCATCAAAATGCTATAGACATGGAGATGATGCATAAATGCACAAATTCCAGCCTAACAGTATTATTATGTGGTTGGTATGTGTGGAGGCTACGCCCAATAAAGATTCTTAGGAGATGTATGGATTGACAAATGGAGCTCACAGTTAATGAAATGATATACTCTAGGTGTACTGAACATGAATGAGAACAAATATTCTGAGTGTTTTTTGCTTTTTTAAAAAAAGGTGTCTATATTCTAATCGAATACACCATAGTGTAGTGTGCGCCCAAAGGATTATGTTAAATGCTAGTTCCATTGTAACACAGCCATTGTGTGGAGCAACAGATATATTATATTCTGAATGCATTGCTGGAAAAGTTATGTTTTTGAAGTGTAACTCCTGGAAACTTCCCCAGTGAGCACATTTTTGTCACACAATTCATTTGCTAAGTCATGTTTTTAGCAGGACCAATTCCAGGTTCCAATATAATCCTGTGAATTATAATTCTGGGATGTGCCTTGCACAATGGTACTCACTTGTCTGGCTGCTTGCTTTGTCCTCTGAGTTTACCTGGCAGCAGCCATCACTTCCAGTTCAAAATTCCTTGCGATCCTTTGTCTGTGATGTTAACTGCTGTTAGGGTTTTGTAGAACAATGGTAAAAGGGTGGCTTCCCTGCTACTACTCTAATTCTGATCTTAGTGGGCAGGAAGATCAAGCACAGAGTTCAGAAAAGCAATTGTAGGCGTACAGCCCCCAGAATTTCCACTCAGCTTGGCCACTGTCCATGGGAATTGTGGATGATGGTAGTCCAATCACTGTTCCAAGTTCTGGTCAAGAGGGCTGTTCTAGGATATTTAGGCCCTGATCTGAGGATGCTTAGTGCTGCTGCCAGAGAACTCTGGAATTTCTTGGAAGCTTATCAGGGATTCAGCCTAAAGGGAACTCTGGAGAGTGCTGAGGCAACTAATTGAACTCCCCAAACTGAAAACTCCAATAGCTATTGCCTATCTTAAGACTAATAGATTTCAACCTTTGGAGTTCCAGATTGTTGGGACGTCTACTACCATATTCCTTGACCACTCACTGTGCTGGGTGGGGCTTTGGTGAGTTGAAATCCCAAGCATCTGGTGACTGAAGAATGTCAAAACCTAACAGGGTATGTTGAGTGAGTGAATCTCCCAAACTAAAGTAGTGATTTGCCTATCTGCCTTTCCCCAGCTCTCTGTAGCTGGAGCTAGGAGAAAGATTGGCTGAAAAGGATGTTGAGAAAAAGAGTGGATGGATTGAGTGGGTGGGATTTGATCTAATCAAGAGAAGAACTTTGAGGTCTTCAATGCTCATCTCATATTCAGTGAGCATTAGAAGTCATTGAGATTCTAGAGTTGCAAAAAAGACCTTTCCCCGTATTTTTGGTCCAGAAAATAGAGAGTTCACCAACCCCATTTTCCTGCAGTAAACACTCCATTTTTAAAAATTAAAAAAAATTTTTTTTTGCAGGATCCCTTTCCATGGAGATCCCACCACTAGGTGTGGAAAGCAGCCTTTCATCAACACAGTAATATCTCTAAGAGGTGTTTTAGTTTTGTCTGTAGCGTGGGTGACAACTGCTAGGGTACCAATTGGCAGAAGGGACTATGACTAGCCCTGGTGAGCACATCAAGAAACAGATCTTGCTTCTTAATCTGGAGTAAGAGTCCATTTTGTCCCATAGAACTAAAAGGAACCAAGATGACCTATATCTAGATAGAACTTGAGAGACTTAACTTCAAGGTTCTCTATCATGCTAGAATGTTAACAGAAGCTGGAAAGTAGTAACACCCTGTGGTTGACTGGCTTTTCACCAGAAATTGGCTGGAAGTCACTTCCGTTTGTGTCTTCCAGGTTTTGGTTGGCATTTTAAGACATGGGGATATTATTGTTGTGGTTGGAGACTACATATGTGAAACAGCAGTTGTCTTTATTTACACTTTTTTCAGCTATTTATTTATGTTTGCCTGATATTTTTAGGGTTTCTGAAGAGGTTGGGAGTGTTGATTGTGGGTTTGGGGCAGGCTTTGTGAGCTATCTTTTTCCTCTGCCCTGTTTTTGTAGTACGGCTGAAATCATGTAGCCAGCTTCCTGAACTCAATGGGCTTTACTTTTGTGTAAGGTTGCACTGCACTTGTCAGATGCTCTACAGGTTGTGAGAATCAAGCCCTGGGCTTTCCCAGATTGTATTTGATAAAAAAATCTGTTATCTCCCACTGACATCATTTCATGTCAAAGCTGCACATTGTGTTTGCACTGTCCGACATACCCAGTTATTGGTAATGTAGAGAGAAAACATGTCTGTGTAGAAATCTGGAAATGTACAAAAACAAAGCTGTAAATTAAGACAATGGAAGCGGACTTTTTAAAAGAACCTGTGTAATTTGTATATCACTTCAGTTATATATGCCTCAGTTTCCTGCCTTTCATTATATGAACTAATTCGTTTCTTTCTGTTATGACAGGCAGATAGCCAAACTATTACTTAAGTGGTACTCTCTGGATAGGGGGAGAAACAAATAAAGTGACATTGTAAAACATTTAATGTGGGGAAATAAAAAAAACCTGTTCCTGTACTTCTTAAAATTTGGGTTGTTGTTTTAATTACACAGAGATGCTAAGGAGAAACAGACGTTGTGTTTCCCTATTCTGGGTAGGGATGGTGTTATGACCCTGACCCTATGTGTTTCCCTACAACCCTTCAGATGAGGGATATGTTATCTTGGAGGACAGAGAGAAATGGACTCCCAAAGCGGTCAAGAGACAACCAGTGAAGCTGATCTTCTAGAGACTCTCGCAGAGGAGTTGGAGGGGCATAAAGACCAGAATTTTGTTGGTGTCTTCTGCATGTGTAAATTCTCCTATGGAAATAGTTGGACATGTTTGTCCTATTTGGAATGTTCACACTCCATTCAAGGTTGTGGAAGCATGCAGGACCACACTGTGCGCTTGTGTGTGTGTGTGTGTTAAACAGGGCAGAGGTGTTTCTGAAGTATTTCAAAAGATATTTTCCAGAGAAGCAATTCATCCATCCCTTTTTGCTAGAGAAAGGGTGGCCTAGAGAAAAAAATCTTGTGGACTGAAGGCCACAAAAATAGTTTGGGTGACCACTGAGGTAAGAGGAGATGAACCATACATCATCAGTGAGGAAAACAGACAAGAAAAAGGTTTCCAAAGTGTGTGTGGGGGGGGGGCAGGAGGAGAGGGAAGAAAATGGCTGATCTTGCACTGAGATATAGCTCATGATTTCGGGATAGAAATCTGAATGAATGAATGAATGCACTAACCCTCGAAATATGACAAGATCTTGCCAATTAAAAACAACACAGCAGGAAAACAGAAGCAAGGCATGAATTTGTCGGGTTTTTTTTCTCTGCTTTTGTTTTTAAAGAAAATATTTCAAAGCTATAAACAGAAACACAATTCTGCTTATTATAACCATATTGGAGCCTTTGCAGCAATGAGGAATTACAGACGTATTAAAATACCGACAAACCTCTCCAACGAACAGAAACCATCGTGGGAACAGATGTCACCAAATGGTATTGCCGAACTCACGCTCTGCTTGCAGGAGGAAAAAATAACCCTCCCTCCATGGCAAATTAATTTTGACGGCAGACTTTATTTTATCTCCAATAGATGGCTTAACACTGTGTTTTATAAGTACAATTTAATTCAGTTTTGGAATCGAATGGAAGGTAGGAGCCCAGAAAACACTAAACAAAACTCAAGTGGGTTAGTTTTAAGTGCTCGCAATTCAACCTTACAAGCAAATCAAGATAGGAAGGGAAAACAAGAGAGGTTCCACCTCTCACTCACCATATCATAAAAAATTTTTGTGCATATATAAAAGAAATGGAGGACTGCAAATTGTTTGCAGATTGTGAGGACTGCAAACTGTTGTAGTTCAATTCTCAACAAGTTCTCTAGCAGGCCAAACAGGTCTGAGGGGATGAAAGAGGGTCCCGTCTCTCTTTTGGGATGCACACTTGCAGGCAACTCACGGAAAGCAGATTTGAAGCATTGGAATCCCCTTTGTTGGCTATTATGGAATCACAGAGCTGTAAGCCAGCCCCTTGTTCATGTAGGAATCCATAGCTAAAGCATTCCTGGTGAATGGGTACCCAACCTCTGTTTAAAGATGCCCAGCTCTTGCAAATTTCCAGTGACCTGCTGGAGATGAGGTATAGCAACCTTATTTGTCTGCCTTTGGCTGCAGAAATGCACCGAGACACTCTGGTCACCTCCCCACCATCCCCTGGTCAGTAAACAGCCATAGCTAGGGCGTGATAATGAAAAATGATGTGAAGATGTAAGGGCCTAACCATTCAATTTGCTCTGGTGCTCAGCAAATTTGGACAGAAACAGAAGCTGTTCTTCTCTGGCCAAGGAGTTTTGAGGAGAGCCCAAACTGTTTTGACAGCAGTTATGGAATTCCTCTTGAGAAAATGACAGGAACGGCCTGGTGATCTCCCTCGACAATCGAGTATGCTGATAGAAAGAAGACTGACACATTCCAGAGCTCCACATGTGGTCATGGCATGTGATTGTCTTGTTTTTGTCAACCATTTACCGGGGCCGCCCAAGGGGATTGAAGACACTGTGGTAGCAACTGCCCCATAAGGAACTACCAGCAGTTCCCACCTCTTAACCTCTCTCAGTCTAAGCAACCTGACAGGTGTGTTTTGAGGGCAAAAAGGAAAATGGTGAGATTGAAAAATGTACATCGCCCTGCCTAAAAGCCTTGGTAGGAGGGTTGGATAAAAATTCTTCATGCATATTAGGGTGGAAGGAGAGAGCTCTTCCCATACCCTTCCTAATTTTAGAGGAAAAGGGTTTTCCTCCAGAGATTGCCTGGTCTGAGCTCTGAGATGCCAGACTGAGGCAAAAAGCGGAGGACAATGAATGGTGAATCACACACTTCTGGAAGTATAAAGAAAACAGAACGGTACAGGATACCATAAAGAACCAGCTCTCCACTTGCACTATAAACAGCAAGATGTGTGATACTGGAACTCTCTGAGAATCCAATGCCTCTTCTCCTCCCCTACCACCTAAATGGGGGAAAAAAAAAAAACACTGTCTGTCATTTCTTCTGTAGTCATGGTTTAGTGACCTATGAAATCTGATCCAGTTCACTGAACAGGAGAGCAAAACTCAAAAACAAAACCCCAAATTAGCACAAAAGAGGGAGGGAGGGGGAAAGGCAAGAGGAGAGGAAGCCTTCGGCTAGAGTTTTTTTTTTATTTTTTAACATTTATTCCGCCTAATGTTCCTGATTAGTTATGAAACAGTGCATCTGCCTCACATTTGGGCTTTCCTAGTTCCTCCCTCCCGCTTGATGCCAAATGATCCTTCCAAGGTAGATTAAAAACAACAACAGCGTACTGGAATTTCTTTCTTTTCTTTCTTCTTTTTTTTTTTTTAAAAAAATAAGCATTAGAGTTTTGTTTTTAATCAGCAGAGGGGAAGGTTAGGTGAAATTAGATAGCTGTGGCAGTGGTCAAGAAATATGACAGAGGCTTAGAAACCTGTGAAAAGAATGTATTTATGGCATTTTTATCTAAGCAATTTGAGACAGGGTTCCATTCTCTGATCAGCCATGGAAACCTGCTGGATGACCTTGGGTGCATCACACACGCTCAGCCCCAGAAAACCTCATGATAGGTTTGCCTTAGGGTTCTTGTAAGTTGGAAATGATGGCATACAGGAACAACAGCAATTCCTCGAACTCAGGTTGGTTCTCATTGTTCTCTATGCTCCCATGTTTTCCTGAAGACACTAAGCACTAGGTTAGGCCGGGAGACCATGGTTGGCTCAGGGGGTTATCTATAACCCAAATGGAGATTGGAAGCCCTTGCATCTATGACCTTGGCCTACCAGTGTAACACCATACCACGTTAAAACAGAGGGCCAGGATGATAACAAGGTTCAGAGAAGGGCAACAAAGATAATAAGAGGTGGGATGGATTATCAAATGTAGACATGTTATAGCATCTCATCCAATGTCTCCAGATTTCAGTCAGCTGTTGTGTAATTTTTTCTAACAGATCAAAACCCACAAAAAAAGTTTGTTGCCCTTGTTGCAGAACAGCAATCCATTCCCCCCCCCCCCTATATTTCTGTTTTTAACTTAAAGCTAAGAGGCAGTCTTCTTCTGGCTCTCCAAAGTTATCTTGATCCAGATCTAGGACAGAGCTCCAGAGGCAGTTGGATCCTGCTGTCTAGCATCTCTTACAAATGAAGCTCTTAAATTATGGTCACACTTGCAAACTCTTTGGGAGAGACAGTTTGGGAGATATTATGTTCCACAAAATCAATTGGAATTTATTAAACGTTGCTAAAACGCTGACCTAATCCAACGTCTTCTAAATCTTAGTCTTTTCCATTAATGTCTGCCCTCCATTGTAGCATTTTCTGGTGCAGCTAAGAGGTTTTGTAAGTTGACTTGGACTTAATCTTTTTTTTAAAAAAATGTTAATACATGAGAAACTTGAAAACACTTCATAGTGTAGCCCAAACACTAATGATATTGTTTCCCTTCTGCAAGTGATAGATTGTGGCTCTAAACTAGGATGCCCATGGCCACATTGATTTTTTGCTCTGGTGAAAGAGTGGATATGATCAGTTACTGTCAGGAGTAAAAACAGAGAATTGGAAAATTTTCTTAAATTTATTCGCCATGGTCTTTGCCACAGCAGTATCCAAACTCACCATGGAGATTCTGTGAGCATTAGAAAATTTTTCAGCAGTTCTTCTTGTTTGGAAGTAACAACAGTCTTTTAAAATTATGTCTGACTGTGCATGTGAATGTGAGAGATACTACTTCAGATGTAGCAGGGGTCCCAACCAATTCTAATACTTTGTGAGTAAGCAGTAGCTAAATCACTCTGATCCAGATCCCCTACAGTCTCTTCATGTTGGTCACAACAAACTATAAGTCTTTGATTAAACTAATTAAACAAAAAGTGGCAAAAGGCTCCAAACTGAAATTTCCTTGGCTAGGAAAAGAAATTGCATCTTTGAGCATGTTGATCCTCCTCTGCTTGAGCTTCTTGTCTTACTGATGACGTCTTTGAGTAACGCCCAGTCGTCTTGGCAGAAACAGTTTATGGATTTCATCCATGAACATAAGAGATGGAAGCCCCGAGCTTTCATCAAGATGATAGAGCATAACTTTTCTGCTCACTGAGTTCTGTGGCAGGATGTGCAACTTGATTTCAACATTGTGACATTGTGCAATAACCAAACATACATGTGCGTCCATGTGCGGTGCACAGCCATATCTTTCCACTGGATATACAGCTCCACTTCTGCAACCTAAAACTCAATACGGATGGAACATACGCACATGTAAGACATCTTTTAATCATTGCCCTTACATGCTGTCTGATGAACAGAATGTTTCTCTCGAATTATCTTGTTATTCTTTTTTCCCTGTGAAATGGTCACATCTTAAATTTTAAATAATTTTTTTTTAAAAAATGAACACAAACAAAAGTGGACTGAATCATTGGGGTGAATCATTTGTTCACCCCAAAATGAAACACTGATGTTTAGATACAGTATGTCATTGCCAAAGAGGGTTTGCTTTTCAGCTTTGCAGAAGAAGCAACTTGGCTGCTGCATAAAGCAGCCATTTTTGGCTTACTTTTTGATATGGTCAAAAGCTCCATTTAAAGGTAATTACTTGAAAACAAAGGAATATCTACAGTGCTGGATTGAGAATATAGACTGGCGCTATGGGGCCACTGTAGACATTACAGAAAGATGATATATCTATGGAGTGAGTTGGACATTTGCAAGCACTATGCATGCTGAGCGTTTGCTTAAGTATACGTGAATGGTATTCTGGCTACAAAAATCATTCTTATACATCCAAAACTGCAAGCAAGAACTTGTAGCAATTAGAGGTGCTTCTGATCCCTTTATCCCTTGAGTAAAAGCCAATGAACCATCCAAGCACAACTGTTGCATGAAACTGAGAGCATTACCCATGAAAATACCCTGTCTTTGAAACAAGGCATGAGTCAGGCCAACAGAACAGGAGCAAGCAGAGTCGAGGGCCATAACACACACCTTACCAGAGTGGCTCACGCCGGGAAAGAATATTTGTCCATTTACACCAATATGGTTTATGTAGACAGGGTAGCAACCTCGGGCAACCTCAAGGAGAGCTCTTTCTGAACATCTGTTAGCTAGCACTCTGGCGATAGCTGGTGGAGACAGAACCTGGACTTCCTACATACGAAGCGTGTGCTGTACCACTGAGAGATCCAGAGACAGACATTCTTGCCTAAGGTCATCTTGTGACCTTCATGGCCAGGTGGGGATATGGGCTGAGACCCTTCCAGTTGAAACTGAACACTGTCCATTGAACCACACCAAGATTAGCCACTGGATTTTTCCTCTCTCACAGGCTTTCATTGTTTCTCACTTCTAAGAGGTGGGAGCTTTTCAGCAGAAGCATTCCTCTTGGTGGCATTACCTCTTTCGTATCCTTGTGTCATCAAGCATCTGTCCCAGATATTACAGCCACACCAGAGAGATTCAATCTCATTTCTGAGTCCTCTTAGATGCTATGCGACAGGATTCAGCTGACAGCTGCCACCAGTGCTCCTTAACTGCTAGCAGCAAGACAAATTTGAAACATAGCGCTGGCTTAAAACACACCCGGGCACACACAGACGCGTGCACACGAACACAAACTGCCCCCTATAACACAAAATCGCCCGCCACATACACCCACATCCCAAATCATGCATGCATTGATGATTTGATTGCCGCAATTACTGGGAGCAGATGTGCATCCTCTCCTAATGAAGTCTGGACTTTAAAAAAACCAAACAAACCCAAAAACCAATGACAGCAGCAAAACTTAGCAGGCCAAATGAACCATGTGGGCAAGTTCCAGTGTTCCGGTGCTTTGCTACAGTCTGAGTTCTGTTCACTGAGTATCCAATGGGGAAAAGCTTACAGTTTCTTCCGCAGCCATCGTTTTGAAAATTGTGGAACCGTGGCGACAATATTTGTCTTGTTTTGGCACTGGGTTGAGATGGATTGCTGTCATCGTAGGAACAGAAAATGGGGCAGGCCTGCTGCCTTGCTCATAGGGGTGGCAAGGCCCAACACCTGGCTGAAGGCAGGAGAGGCGATGGGATAAATTTTTAATCTCCGCAAATTGCCTTTTCCTCCACAGAAGGTTTCTCATATGTCTCCCCCCCCCCACTAAAATATTGATGAATCAAGGGCAAAGTTCTCCAGATGGGGAAGAGAATGAGTCATGTTCAAATGAAATCTTTACTCGATTGGATGCCTCTGTTTTCATAGCGTTTTATTTTTTTTTTAAAAAAATCACTTTTAAAAATTATCCCAACAGCTAACCGGTTTTTCATCTGAGTGGCTGAGCCTTTGTGAAAGAAAAAGAAGGTCTGGTCCTCTTGTTTGTCCCAACTAGAGCAGATTCATTGAATCAACTGGCCATTTCTGCCCTACACTGTTATAGTGCTTTTATTCCACTTTCAACATCCTGTGGAATTCTGGGGTTTTATAGTTTCCTGAGGCCAAAGAGCTCTCTGGTTGAGAAATCTAAATGCTCCTCCCTAAACTGCAAACCCCAAGATTCCACAGGGTGTTGAAAGTGGAACAACAGCACTATAACAGTGTAGTGCAGAAATGGCCCTAGTTGGGACTAACCAGCAGGATTACAGCTGAAAACATAACAGCAAACCTGCTTGATCAAATCCAGGGACCAGTCTAACCCGGCATTCTCCTTCCCCTAGGGGACACCCTGGTGCTTCAGAAAACCTGTGGGCAGCACAGAAAGTGAACACCATGCTCACAAACACCTGTAGTGAGACTGAAGCAATTCTTGGAAAAATGTGTTCAGCTGCAAAATGTTGACCGAACACCCAAGCCCTGACTGCTATCTTTCTCCATTAACGCTAATGTATCACTGAGTGCTAATGGGTTGCTTACCTTTCCACTTACAGTGACCAGAACAGAAATTGCCTCTGTTTGGAAAGGAAGGGGGGGGGAATTAGAGGCAAAAAAAAAATGGTGGTGTTGGGTTTAGCACATGGTGTTAATGGACAAACCTACTAAGCAACAGTAATGGATGAGACATTTATTAACAGATTAATGACTTCTATGAAACTTAGCATTGACTGATTTTGTGTGCTCACCACAGGCAGTGGAGAGTACCATGAACTGTGCATACAAACATGTGGCAGGATACACTATGATGATATGATGCATTTATTCCCAGACTGTGATATTTTGCTTGTTGTCAGATTCCAGTTCCAGCAATCAATTTGTTCTTTCTCAATGTCTTTTAGTGAAATGATTGAAAACTTCCCCCCCCCAAAAGGAAGTGAGGAAAAGGAGGTGAAGAGCTGAGAACAGGATTTTGGCTTGTTACCTTCAGCCCAAAGCGTTATACACTGCAGGCTTGGGCAAGCATGTCAACTGAGGCCCTCCTTCCACAACTCGGCTTCCCCAAGATACCTTGTCAAGAACAGGCTCATTATAAAATTGTACCTCGAGTCGCTGGTTTGGATTTCCACAGCTTGGAGTCGGCTACCGAGCTGCAATCCTTGTAGCGAACTGAGATTGACTGAACTCTCTTCCGCTGAGGCTTGAAAACAGCGTCACATCTACAAGTCATTAAAAGAAAATCTTTGCTCTCCGTGCAGGGCAGGTTAGGTTATTTGTCAGCAGGTACTGGCAATCTTTGTGTTAGTAAAGTGCCCCCCCGGGCTCCTGAGAGCGGGCGACCGTGGCCCATTGCTCGTCTCTGACACCTGACGTATTGGATTAATGCCATCCGGGGAGGCCAAACTCTTCTTTAATATAGCGTGGAGGCCTAAGGAGGACAATTCCCCATCAAAGTCTGCCTTTATGAGGGACATAGGGTTCAAAAGCAAACTTTGTCTAGCTCGGTCTCCTCCTGTTAGGCCAGAGAGACAAAATTGTAACAGCCCAGTGCTCATGTGCTTATGCGTGGATATGTGTGTGTTTCCTGCTGGGCACAATCCAGCAGAGAGTTTATGTTTCCAATGACCAAAATCTCCCCTGCCGAAGCCATGGTTTAGCTGAGGGAGTCTCCCCCCACTCCACAGCCATTTAGTGACTGAGGGAGAGCAGGGGGCATTGGAGAGGTGTCTAGCTATCTACTCATGACCAAATGCAGAACGATGGTGCTATTTGCTGAGTCCTCCAGGGATTCTCCAGAGGTCTCTGTCAGCAGATGATGCCTCCCTGTTCCCGCTTTCCACTGGTCACTAAATGGCTTTGGGAGGAGGATCTGGCAGCTAAAAGGTGGGTTAGGGAATCAGAGCAAATGCAGCACAGCGCAACCTGCTGAACTTTTATGCTACATCTCTGCAGAGCAAGATTGTGGCCTATGTTCTTTCGACCCTTAGGGCAAGTTGGCTGGAGCTCCTGGGAGCGGAAAACCAAAATTCCAGGCTCAGAACCACTTCCCTGAAAGACACAGAGAGGCTAAAAATGTAATCAATGAAGGAAAGGAAGCTGCGCAAGCATTTCACATGTACCTGAGAGAGATGTGCAATTGTGTTCATGTATGAATGTACACACACACACACACACAGGAAAAGAGAAAAGTGTCTTGTACATCTTTTTTTCACAGTGATTCATCCTTTCTGAAGGGTATCCCTTTTCCGGCCAGCATTCTCCCGAAAGTCCAAGCGCTTGCATGTTGAAACTGATAGCTTGCGAGGGTTTAAACAGACAGCTTGATTATTGCCTTTATTTCCGCTCGCCTCCAGCTCTGCCTGAACCATCCAGCACCATCCGGTTCCTGAGATGGCATGACAGAGAGGGGAAACACACTCCTTTGCTGTAATGGGTCTCCTAAAGATGTCACTGGAGCCTGCTCCCATGACAAGTGGTGTGTTCGAGCTATCTATTTATATCTAATATTAATGCCACCATGTTTTGAAGAGATGGGTAGAATTTAGGCTGTCAGCAAAAGCTTCGCCACCCTCTCCTGTGATGTGATGAATCAAAAGGAACTCTGTCTCGACTTGACAGAAGAATCTCATTAATGGATGCAGGGGAAGAAGAGGAGAGAGCGAGAGGGAGAAGAGGAGAGGAAAAGAGAATTGTGAAAGGCGGAAGACTGATAGATGAAACTTTACAGTCAAATCTATCTGGTGTTGAGAGCCAGTGTGGTGTAGTGGGTTTGAACACTGGAACTACAACTCTGGAGGCCAGAATTTCATTCTCTGCTCAGCAGTGGAAACCACATTCTCTCAGCCTCAGTGGAAGGCAAAGGCAAAACCGGTCTGAACAAATGTTGCCAAGAAAACCCCATGAGAGGTTCATCTTAGTGTTGCTGTAAGTCAGAAATAAGTTGAAGCTACACACCAACAAGCACTCCAATTTGGCTTTAAACTTTCTCCCCTTCTTCCCTTGCCACCATGGTAGTGGGGAAACAATTGCTCCGCATTTTAGTCGGAACTTTAAAGGTGCTCTCTAGTGTCGGCCCTCTCTTCCAAATTGGTTCTGCATGTTGGGTAGCTTCCTTAAGAATCAATCCTGGATACACCACCCCACTAACACAAAAAACATCAGCTAGTCTTGGTCTCACTTAATATAAAACAGATTATTATGTTAATCAAATCTTGTGGGGGCAGAATTTAGGAGTATTCCTGGTAGGCTTTAGAGAACCACCCATAACTATGTACTTGCTTCCGGCTCCCCAATTTTATTTCACTTTTACTGGTACAGGCGCCTGGGAATGCGGTTCTGCTTCACCAAGCAAGCAAAGAGAATATTTTTTGAGAGTGGATGAAGGGAAGGAAGTAGTGAGGGTGGGAGGCTGGGTGGTGGGTGGGAGAGAAAGGAATTGTTTGCATCGGAACACAAAGGTATCGTCTAGTAAGAGTGACACAAATTAACTTTGCTGCAGCAAATTATATGCCAGCGTTAAGGGCTTTTGTAAAAAAAAGCAACACTTTATTTTTTTTATTTTTTTTGCCAGCCACAGGGTAATAAACTGTAGAGTATGAAGCACACATTATAATTACTATAACACAGTGATTAAACAGCAATTAGTAGTGGTCCATCTTGCTTTAGTTGCAATGCTTTTGGGAATACACACTGCTTTCTGCCACTTCAAGAAGTTTAATATGATTCACTTTATCATTTTTTCCATGTTTAAAAGAAATATCGGTGCTCTTCTCCTTTGCAGTTGCCGGCTTTAATTCCTTCCTTCCCTGGTCCTCCCACTCCTGCTTTTTTGCTCATTAGCTTGGCTAGTTTTACATTTTTAAACTTATTTATTTTTAAATGTCGGTTAATTGGGTTCATCCCCTTGTCGGAAGCCTAGCAAGCTTCTCCTAGCAAGGTCCGTCAAGGGAAATGCCACCTTTTGGGAGATCCGAGAGAAGTTGCTGACCAAAGCCGAAAATGTCAAAGCCTGCCCGTTTCCCCCATGTCACGTTATCTCCGGTGATTTGCTGTAAAATGTTACCGGTTGTCAGACAGTGCTTAGTATCATAATATCATTTTGTAAGGGGAAATCTATAACACTTATCACAGGGAGAGCTGTGGCCTTCTGCTACAGCAAAGACACAGAAAAGAAGTTTGTGACACCTTAAAGGCTAACAGACATATTGGGGTGTATGTTTTCATGGCGTTGAGCCCATGTCATTGGATGCCAATTTCAGGCTAAGAGCAATGGCTGCCGCAGGTAAGCAGCTGAATTTATCAACTGTGAAAGTGTGTGTGGTGGATTGTGCAAGTATTTGGGAGGGAGGAATTTCTAGTAGCAGAAGGCATAAAACTCCTCCTGGTTCCTTGATGACTCCAATGGCCATTTGGCTACTCCCAAAATGTTCCAGAACATTCCTACGTAGCTTGTCTTCAAGGGACATTCCAGGAAAGGCAAGGTGCTTAATTGGCAGCAACTGTAAGCTAGGAGGTTGTCATTGTTGTGTGCCTTCAAGTCCTTTCCAACTTATGGCGACCCTAAGTCAAACCTGGGAAAAGTTTATTGAAGTTCTGATAATATTTGGCCCAGATCTGTATCTCATCAGAGAAGAGGATTGCTGAGCCTCCAGATGTTTCAGATTTCAACTTCTAGAACTCTTATCCAGTGAGGGATGATAGATATTATACTCCAACTGAGGGCTTACATCGTGGTTTAATGGAACACAAGACAATGATCTTGCTAAAGCTAAGCAGGTTTGGTTCTGGTTGGTGACCCGATCAGAGACGGCTTGGTAATATCATGTGTGCCACCTTTGGTTTCATCATCTTGCACAGGCAAGCTATAAGTGAAATAACTATTTCTTGGGGATTAAGATGGTTCTAACTTACCTGAAGAGCAGAGCACCTTAAATTTCCCATTGCTGCCTAGGACAACAGCTGTAGAAGAGCCAACTTGCTAGATCTCAAGCGGGGTGAACAGCACAACATTGGGAGTGGATGAGTAATGAAAGACAAGGTCTTGTGTGATAAGAAGTGCATGATGATTTATTACAAGCCCCCCTGCAATTTATTTAAGCCAAGACTGAGAGAGAAAGAGAGAGTAAGAGAGAGAAAAAAAAGGAGGAAGACAGACTTTCTAAACTGTTCAATCAATGAGCTTTTCCAATTTCCCTTTGGCTCTTTCAGAAACCATTAGGGCAAGACTAAGAGGTTTTGACTTCTTTTGTATCCTGATCTGCGTTGACACTCAAGAACAAGGAGAGAAAAGTGGGTTGGAAACCAAGTTTAATCTTTCCTCAGTTAAAAAAAGAAAAAAAAAACCAGAGGAAAAACAATGCTTAAGCTTTATTAAATTAAAAGGGAAATCGACTGTAGATCACTCGCAATTCCTTCCAGTCTCTGGAATTGGCAAGAACGGAAAGTGCTTTGACCACTTCATGGAGGATTGCATCAAGTCCAAGAGAAAATGGAAGATCAGATGTGAAAAATGCTTTGTCCATGTCAGAAATAATATACCTAATGAAAATCTAGCATTTTATCATTGCCTTCCTCCCCTTTATGTTTGTGTGTGTGTGTGTGTGTGTGTGTGTGTGTGTATATATATACATATTTTAGATTGTATGCCTTTTGTGAGATCTACAGTTTCCAATTGCTTTACTATATACATATGTATGTATATAAATATAGTATAATATATGGTTTATATATGGCTCTATATAAACAAACAAGCAGAGTGAGGCAGGAGTTCTAGACTCTGACTTGCTAGTTTTCTAAGGGTACATAAATGAAGAAGAAAAGTTATCAGGAGCTCCACCAGTGCTGCTGTGATACCATCCAACTGGCTTCATAGCTGGATACGGAGCTGAGACCACAATGACCTTAGTGGATGATCTTCACCTGATCAAGGGAAATGTGACCCTGCTGGTGCTTTTTGGATGTCTCGGGAGTATTCACTACCATCAGCCATGACATCCCTTTGGAATACCTGGGAATCGAGGGTGCTGTGTTTCAGTAGTTCTGGTCCTCTGTCTCAAGTATGTTCCAGTTGGTGGTGCTTGAGGATAGCTACTTCTCTTCTATGATTTGGTGGTTCTATGATTCATCTTTGTGTTGTAGAAAATGATAAGTCTTGACTGGCTCAATGGATCCCATCCCAGTGGAGCAAGGTGTCATGTGACTCACTCCTCTATGGTTCCCAAAATCTAAATATGCTTCCTGGGGCCAGATTAAATGAGGCTGAAGGTGAAATTTGGACAGCAGTCTCCATTTCCATGCCAGTGCGCTCATCCTGTCCGGCTCACTCCTCTTGGTGGGTTTGTTGCTTATTTCTTCTGTCTGGGGAACGGAACTGGCTCTACAAACAAGAGAGACAACATGTTTCAGCTGCTCTTGAAATCAGAAATCTGGCTTTAGCAAAATGTCAAGCACGTAATTTCTGTTTGTTTGCTTCCCTTCCATTCGGCATGAACTTGGAGGGCTTTGTGATTAGACTCTGGGAAAGTTCACTGCCATCTTGAATATGGTACAGCCTGGAATTGGGGCACCCTGGGGAGACGACGCTTCATTATCTGTGGTCCCGGTTCTCATTTTTCATTTCTCCACTGCTCAGTGATGAGCATTCTCCACCTGTCCTTGATCTCTAGGTGTTCCATGGAAGAAAACTGGGTATACATGCATGAAGTGAAATGCAAAATGCTTATAATTTGGTTCCTTAACTCTGTAAAGGCAAGCTCTGAGTGTTTTTAAGTTTCACAGTAAGAGGGAAACCTGTTGGAGTGAATCGGTCTCTCATTCCAAAGGATACCTAGTGATTTCTTTAACCAATCCTGCAAATACTGAAAGGGAGGCCAGCCTTTGTCTTTTGTGCACAAAAGAAATCTATTTGTGCAAAAGAACCCAGTATATTTTGTGCAAAATGGTGATCCCCCCCGTTTAACAAAATGTACCGCCTGAGAACCTGAAGCAGCTTGGCAGAATGTAGAGAAAGCAACTTCCTCCCCCCAGCACACAGAATGGGTTCAATGAGGGATGGGGGGTGAAGGCCTTACTTCTCCAAATGAAAATTCTGCCCCAATGAAACTTTCTAGCATTGCAGGGAGTCAGAGGCTGAGAATCATTCATACTTTCTGTGTTTCCTTGGGTCAATTTGCTGCTTTGGCTACCTAAATTTTATTTCTAAAATGCCCAACTGAAGTTTTAAGGTACTTCAATGTCAGGGGCTGAAGGAAAATTGATTTTGTGGGGGAGAATTTTCTTTTTTGGGGGGGGCGGTGTGACTTCACTTTGCCCTTCCCTCAAAACTACACCTCTGCCTACCTGTCAGCTGTCTGGGGGAAGACAGAAAGCCCCCAAGCAGCGCCCAGCTGTGTTTCTGCAGCTGGACACACGAATAAAACATTATCCTTCCAGATTTCCAGATGACCTCACGTGGAGGGAGAGAATGAGAAACAAAAATTTCAGACGTATTTTAAAAGACAGGCTTCTTTGCTTTCATGACAGCTGAACATCCTAGCCTTGATAGTCTTCAGAATGAAAGGGTTCAAACTCAGTGATGATGAACGATTGTTAATGAGTAATCCAACGATAACATAGATGCATGGTTTCTTTTTTTTTCTTGTTTCAGTATTTCTAACCTTTGGAGTTGAACGTGGCAACCCTTGATGTGTTGAGTAACACTGCTATCTTCAAGGCCCTGTCAAGCATTTATGATGAAAAATTAATGCCATTATCCTCTCCCACCTATCACTAAAGGAAATATATACATCAAAATCATTGTGTGGGAGTTGTTCTCTGGCTTGTGATGAAGGGATGGCGTCACTCTGCCAGCACCTCATCCCTCATGTATTTTGACATTGCTCATTGCTTTAAATATGATAAGCATCTCAAATCCAGCCCTGTTAATCTCACTAAATTATACCTTATTCACCTGCCGTGCAGCCATTGTTTAATGAAATCAGTACCGGGTTTTCTTTTCTTTTTTTGAAGGAGCATTGTGTGACTGATGAGTGATGGGAGTCTTGCTGGAAGTGTTGATAGCATAATGCAAAAAAAAAAAAAGAAAAGAAAAAAAGTAGCTGAATGGAATGTTGAATATCCATCTGGATACCCAGTTATTAAAAAAAAATACACTTCAAATTTAGGATCTGGAACATCTCCTTCACAACCCAAAGAAATTTCATAAGCCTTATCAAAACTTCCATGGTTTCTTTCTAAATTCTTCCAAATCTGGGAGGGTGGGGATGGGTTGAGACTAAACCTGCAAATCTGCCACTAATATAAAATCAAAGGGGAACAGAGACGGCAACCTGCTGATCTGAAGAGCCTCCCTCCACAGACACAGGAAAAGTTTGATTAGTTTTTCAGCAGGTCAACACAGAAATTAAGTGGAAGGTATATTCTCTATATTAACTTGCCTTTCCTCCCCCACAAAGGATTTCCTTGAACGTCTCTGCCTCAACAGTCAGATCTTCAAATTAAGTCTCTTTTTTGGTTTCCAATGATGAGTCAGAGAACAAAGAAAGTTGAACGCGAAATACATAAGTGAGAAAAATCACGTGATGTGGCAAGCAGACATCTTTCTCCACTAACCCTCACCCTGGCAAAAGCGTGCTAAACATATTAGCTGGTATCCTGTTCGCGGCACTGTTGTTGTCGTGCGGCTTCAAGTTGTTACTGACTTATGGGGTTGAACAAATAGTCTGAACTTTGAAGGTGATATTCAAGGTGCTGAACCTCTTTGGGGAAGTGGATTCAGCAGCGCAAATAGCCCTGTTAAAATAAATCCCAGTCGATTCTCCGCACCCCTGGTATCAAAGACAGCAGCCGCCATGGGGAGAAAGCAAACAACCTGCCATGCACTGTTATATATCATGTAGCTCAAACCTCCCAATCCATTGCAACATCTTCTGAAAACATCCATGCTTTTGTTTTGAGGTTTTTCCTGTAGTGATAGGAAATAAGGTCCATCGTTCATCTGTCTCAAATCCTCTTTTTTTTTTCAAAAAAAAAAAATTAAAATAAATCAGTTGGCTGTCTCCCAGTGAAGCCAGTGAGGTGGAAGGAGGGGAACAGACCAGCAATTTCAGTGCTCTTTCCAGTTAAGAAAATCCTTTTCTTTGCTTTTGGTTTGAGAACATTGTTCTAGCAGTCTCCATTGAGTGCCTCCAGCTGGCTGTCAGCTATACAATAACGAGGATGGCCCTGGTATGTAGTAAGAGCTGCCAAAGGTTTACTCTTTGCACTGTGGAACAGAAAAGTCCTTTTGGCGGAAAGCAGCAAAGCCTGGACTTGGCTGAAATTCTAGTCATTGCAACAGGGAAGTGGTGGGGAAGGCATGCTATGCTCCGTCTCTTAAAGAAGGTTTGGGAGAACCCTCCTTTATGCTGGGCATCCCAGAACTATATCTCAATATCATCAGTATCGTTAAGAGAATTACAAGCACCCTGCTGGGCCAAACTAAAGGCACATCTACTCCAGTGGTGGTTAGTGGCTCTGATGGGGGTAAAAAGTTTTCCAAGCATTTAGTGCCTTGTTTCTGAGTTCCTAAGCACTTCTAAACAAGCCAGTCTGTCTTCTTGAACTGTGTAAAACGTCAACAAGATAACTGACTGAGAACATGCATTTCTTCACATTCTATATGAGAATGTTAGAAAGACCTGTCCTCTGGTGCCCTATTTGGCTTATGTTAAGCAACCTTTGTGTACATTTTATCTCTGTTTGAAAGCTCTGTAAAAATCTTGAGGTTTCAATCAAACTCTGTTCATTTTCCTCAGACCACTGCCTGCAGCCAGGCTAACAAGATGTTCCTTCTTGGCCAAGAATAAGTGTGTGTGTGTGTGTGTGAGTGAGTGAGTGAGTGAGAGAGAGAGAGAGAGAGAGAGAGATTCAGAGCCCAATTTCAGATCCATGATTCCACCTGGGTGTAGGGTTCAGCTTCAGCTTCTCATTTAGCTGCTTCTCTGCTTAGAATAGGGAGACAGTGCCTTAGTGCCCTTTACTTGAGACACTAAAATACTTTTGGGTCAATCCTGCTTCTGGAAGCTCAGAATGCTGCAGTACTTCATTGCCCCTTAGAGTAAGACAGTGGTTCTCAACCTGTGGGTCCCCAGATGTTTGTGGACTTCAGCTCCCAGAAGCCCCAGCCACTATGGTCAATGCTCAGGGCTTCTGGGAGCTGAAGTCCAAAAACATCTGGGGACCCACAGGTTGAGAACCACTGGTGTAAGAGATGTAGGCAGCTGCTTAAGAGAAGCCTGCTCCTTTGCAGTTGTTGTGATGATCCTCTATGGGTGATAAAGATCTAGAGAGTATTTTATAAGGGTGACAGCAGAAGGTAATTTCCCAACACTCAGGCTGAGATAAAAGGCAATGATGAAGATAATGCATTTCCCCAAGTTTTGAAGTATGAACAAAGTTAACATAAATCACTGTGCTGGTTTCTATGTTTGGCTCAGCTGTTTTATTGTTGCCATTTAGTTACTCTTGCAACAACAACGGGGAGGGGGGACCCCAAATACATAAAGAATTTATGCTTGGATCCAGAAGGCCTTGGAGCTTCCACTAAAGAGTGCCACCAACTTCAAAGAACTGCTCCATCCAACACAACTGCAGAGTGCCAGACAGAAATCTGTCTCTGTGTTTGCAGGGTTTTGGCCCTCTTTGACTCAGATATCTTAAACTGGGCATGCCACTGAACATGCATACCAATGCAGATGGTGTTTTCACTGGATGAAGGGATGTCACTGTTTCTAAGCTTACATTTGCCTGGTGCTAGAGTTTTGCATTCGTCTGTTGATAATTCAACAGATAAAAAGATAATTCAATATGTTAATTAACTGGTTGATCATCTAACCTCCAACAGAAAGTAAATTATATAGAATTGGTAAGTCTAGGGGGGGCAGTGGTCAATGGCTCAGTGTACCTTCTATGCTATGCAGAACTAATATGCCTTGCTGAGAATTGCAGCCCTGTGGCTTCCCCTGGATTGAAAGTACATGTACCTGCTTCAGACATTTGTGGGCACATTGCCACGCTGTGAACAAAATTATGAGCATTCTTTGCTATGCAGATTTCTTCTGCATCTATTAATCCTCAATAAAATCTTCTTACACAGGTGGCTTTGTCAGGTGAGTCAGGTGTGACCCATGACTCTCAGGATGCCCGGAAGGGAAATAGGGCAGGCATCCACAACACCAGTCTGCAGCTGTTACCCATCCCTGGGTTGCATAGTATTGCAGAAATGCCTGGGTGAAAGCAAGTAGGAGCTCTACTTGCATATCAATGGAAATGGAATGTCCCCTGTGGTCTGTAAGCTTGATAGGATGGTGGAGGAAGGTCACCTTCAGCTTCTAGTATTTTAAGAGAGGTGTTGAGTTTATCCAAGGAGGTAATAGATCTATTTTCATTACAGCTGGAAACAAACTCTTGTATGCTGAGGTCTCTCGGGGGTGGAAACCTCACTTGGGGCATTCCTTTGGAGACTGCCCCTAGATAGGACCTGTTCCACCATTCCTAACCTTGGAGTTTTCACAGTTCTTCACTGACTAAGATGAGGTCAGGAACCTGGGCCTTAACAACAACTAGTCTAAGGTCAGGTGATCCAAGGAGGTCATAGGATTCCATCTAGCTTTATAAGGCTGCCAACTGTGGGCTGCCCCCTTGATGTTCCATTCTTCGCTACTGGACAATGGGGCTTCCTCTTTCTACCCCTGTTTGACGACGAAACTTAAGGTGCTGAGTGATCAATAAGAAGAGGATGATGAATAGTGGATATAAGGTAGAGCTTGTGCTAACTTCAGCATACCCCAAAGAAAAATGATACTGGGCAAGAAACTTTCCATCTCTTATTGGATTAGTCAGGGAATTAAAGCCAAGACTGTAATGTTTTGTTTTGCTATTGCTGGAATGAAAAGGTAAGCCAAGGGAACCCTCCACAGATGTACTAGTCTCACTTCCAGGAGCGCCAGAAGGATTTTTGCCTCTCCAAGACAGAAATTAATATCCCACACATATAAGAAAAGAAATAGGAGCTCAGATATGAACTGGAGACATTTTGGCCTCAGAACAATAACTTCCCCGGTTGAGTTAAATGCATTTTGACTCAGTCAATGCTAGGTTTCTATTGACAGGAGATAATCACATCCTACAGTACAAAATGATTATAGGTGTGGATGCTGAGCTGGGACTCGAGCCATTCTGGAAGGTGGACTTATACTGTTACTACTTTGCTGGTTGTTTACTGATGTTGTAAATGTTTAGAATATTCTCAAAGCACTGTAGGTCATCTAAGTTGGGGTCTACCTGGACTCACATTTACACAGGCTAAAAATAACACATTTACAAATTGGTTGTGAAGCAGACTTTCACCAGCAAGAGGATTGAAGGAGGATAAATGGTAGAATCCCATGATTTAATTCTGTTCATTCCAAGTACAGGAGGAATATTATTTCTGCATGTATCCCCCACCCCAAAGATAAATAGGTGGACAGACCATTGGTCTAGACCCTCATTCACTGTTCAGCCAAGTTTCCTTTTTCAGGGAGTTTTTCCTAACCATGTCAGTGGACTGGTGAATCTATTCCAGGTTTCAGTCCAGATTTTATTGGAGCTCTTCAAGGTGCTGAACCCAATCTACAAACTAGGTCCAGCACTACGATGAGATTTCTTCTCACCAGTCTTCCCTTCCACAAATGTATGGGTTTGTCCATTTCTTTGCTTAGCAAGAAACAACTCCCTTTCTATTTTTAACTTTCTTTGCTATGATGAAGGTCAAAAAGAAGCAATGTGATGGCAGTAGTCCCTTTGGTTTCACCCTTGAATTTCAACCATGGATTTATGGAAGAAACTTTGCCCTGAAATATGCCCACCTGGTTCTCATTTGGGCAAGGTTTATATTCCTTTCCAAGGAGTTTCTCCATCAATCTCACACCATAAATAGCAGTAAACAATGTGATCGGTGCTCTCAAAATGTTTTGCTGGGAGGTCTCTGTAAATCACCACTTTTAAGTGTCAGAGAAAGGGGACAACAACCTCCCCTTCTCTCTGCCTCTCAGTCTCTCCTTCCCTCCCCCAAAAATGAATTCATAAGCCTTTATTCTTAACAGGAGATTATTTTCCCCCTTCTTTTATTTGTCACGTGGAGGCGTTTCTTTAAAATAGTTATGGGGTGAAGAAAGTTATATATGCTTAAAACACACACACACAAAACCAAACTCTCATCTTTCATATTAAATGAAAAGTCAATAGCTTTAACTTGAATTTTTTTTTTTCATTTTTAAAAGACTCATTTTTCTTCCTGACCCCATTCCCCCACCCCCTGTTTGCTTTTCCAGGATGCGAGCCTTTGGCATTATCTGCAGGCAGCACTGAAATTGTAAAGCAATGGCAAACAAAGCCTTTCTTATGTTTGCTCTTGATAAAAAAACATACACTATTCTCATAATTGCCTCCTTCGAGCCTGAGGGAATAGCAGCTCTTTGGAGTGTCATTTTATGTGCTACCCAGCAATCTGATCTAGTTCAACCATGTTAGAATTTTGCAGAGCCACTTTCAACTCAATGGGCAAAGCAGAGAATGAAGGGAGTGGCCTGAGTCTGTTCTTCCTTGAAAGAGAAATGCATGGATAATGTCATTATGTGATATTGTCACTAGGTGGCAGTGGAGTGAGTCCAGGCTATACTCTTTTTCCCCTCATTTAAGGGCACTCATACATGGGACAATCTTATTTTTTTCAGCTGTATGCCTCCTCAGCCCTCTGTGACATGGTATCTGAAGTAATTACCTGAAGGAGCATGTCTTTAAGAACCTCTAGACTTTTCTCCACATACCTTTTCCAAAGATGTTCTATGAGCAGCACACTCTCTTGACAAAGGTACCCCAGACATGGCGTGCCTTCCTGAAAGAGGCTTACCAAATACCAGTGTTCCTGTCATTCAGGCACCTTGCTACTGCAGCTTTTAGACCTCCTTGGAGGTAGCATAAAGATATCCTTTTGATATCAATAATTCGGCTTTCTTCCACCACCCCTCTCCACGTGTTTGTGAGGCCCTCGGACAAACATGAAACTAGGCTTGGTGGCTGATTGCTACAATATTCCTAAACAATACAGGCAAGCCAGAAATAGCCAGATCGCTGCTTCAGGAGACCTCCCGGCAAACACCCTATTATGTATGTGCACCACCTACAAAGGACTCCCTGCCCCGAGCAGGTAACTTGACTAGCTCAGCAACTGTCAAGCATCGCGCATTTGCATACTGGCTGCTCCTTTGTCAATTCGGACCTAACTCAATCATGTTAAATTTTGACCTTTCCGAGGCTTTGTCTTGCACCCGAAATCTATTGTTCTCACCGAGTACGGCATAGCCTGCAGTCACGTCTCTCCCTATAAAAACCCCTGATTCTGAGACCCTCCTCGGATCGCTCTCGAGTTCCAGACCACCTTGCTGCTGCTTTGCTTGGTGAGCTTCCCCTCAGCTCTACGTGCTGAGCCACATCGAACCCCAGCATCGCTCTCTATTCTCCCGGACTTCAGGACAGGTTTCATATCACCCAAATCAACTATCCCTCTGAAAAATCCCTCTATCCCACTCTCACCTTTATTTTCTGTAGTTATCTGCGTGAGTGAGTTGCATACACTGTTTGGTTGTATTTTAATAAAGATCTCATTTATTCTTTCAAAATGGTTTGCTTCTTGACTAGCCTGACCCCGTAGACATAGGGTTCAAATCCTGCTAAGTTACCCTGCCTCTCGTAACTCTAAAGCAGTGCTCAGAGCTAATTTTCCCCACCTATAGTTGAGCACGTTTTGGTGTCCCTCACGGGACCCCCAGTAAACAGGGTAACAACCTGGCAAAAACATACTTGCTTGTATTGGTATTTTAACAGATTTCACTGCTTTAACTAAGCAAGGTTTGTAATGGGTGGGAATTGTGTAGCTACATGATTGTTGCTAAAATGACCCAGCAGTCATTGCCTCGGGACACTAGAGTTGCAGACAAACAGGATATGGAAGACAGCACAATTCCCACCTCAGCTTTACAGGAAACAATATAGCCCCTTGCATCAGACACCTTCAGTTTTCATTATAAGATTTCCTGCCTTTTACTGGTTATAAAGCTCCACAAGGAGAAAGGAGTAGCACAAACATTGCTATAGACAAATAAGTTGGCATACTTGTAAATACTTAATCCTTGCTGAAGGGGGCTACAGAGCCATGTGAACATTCTGGCCAAGTTTGAGGCCTCCCATGATACCATGTATCCCACATTGGATATCTGTGCATTTGGTAGCACAAATGTAGAAGTTTGTATTTGTCTCTATTGCATTTCATTTTATTTTATTAATCCATGCCCATTTTTCCCCCTTAGTTTATCTGGGACCTTTTGAATTCTGTTCCCATCTTCCAATGTGTTAGCCATCTCTCCCAGTTTTGTGTCATCTGCAAACTTGATGATGAGTCAGTCCCTCTACCTTGTCACCTAAGTAATTGGTAAAAATGTTGAAAAGTAATGGCCGCAGTTTGAAGTCCAGCCATTGATGGTGACTTTTAAGTATGGTTTTCCAAACAGTTATGGAACCATGTGATAATATTCCTGAAATCCAAGGTCTGTGTTTGACTATACTGTTCTTGAGCAAGAACCACCAAAGTAACTCAGCAACCTGCAATTTCCTCCAAATGTGAGTTCATAATAGATCATTGTAATGTTGGGATGACATCATTTGGGCCTTCTGGACAGAGTCCATCTCTTGTCCGCCCCCCCCCAGAACTTTGGCTTCCTTTCATAGCTTGTAGAGTGTGAAATTCCATTTTATTCTGGGAAGGTCTTAATTTTCTACTCATCTCTTTGCTGTCATTGAAAGGAAAATAAAAATTGAAATGGTGCAAAAGATTAAAGCACTCCCGTGCTAATGAGAACCATCTGTTTAGTTCTTCCCTTTCTAAAAGTTTCTCTCTTCTTTCTCTTTTACCTCCAAAAGATGGCGGTGTGGGGGGGGAGGAGGAATCAAAAAGCTTCAGAGGCATTTTCATGTCTGAAGCAGCAGCAAAGAGGAGTAGAGGAAAGACAGCTTCTCTTAATGAATTTGTCTTAAAGGAAGAGGTGGATGGTGAATCACAAGCAGCAGAAAGATATTCAAAGGATATGGAGGCATCAACATCTCGTCCTCCCCTTTGCCGAGGTTTTCCTTCCTTGCTCCTGAATGTTGCTCCTTCTCAAATTCATCAACGTTCCTTCTTCCATCCTCTTCCAAAATCATCTAGCAAAGGGGTGCAAGCTCACCCAATTTCAGCACTGTTTTTATAACATGGAGCCGAAAGGGGGAGACTGTTTTTCAGAGAGTTTTTGAGAACATTAGAAATCACTGAGGGCAGGTTGTTAATTGTTAAGGACAGAAACAACAAGAGCAATTTGGTGCAGGAGGAATCTCGAATTCAACTGAACTGAATTGGATCAAATTAGACCCAAGGAGGTGGGCATAGGAAGGAAGCACCAGAAAAGGAAAATGCCAAGTGGGGAGTAAGGGAGTTTTGAAAGAGAAGCTTGGCTTTCTTCACCAATGGTTCTAAACCTCCAAAGAGGGGCTAACATTTCAGGGTCATGCTCCAGTCACCTTTAAGTTTCAGGATAAAACCTGTAGCAGATTCACCATCCCATTAACATGGAAGCCACTCAATGACCCTGACCACGGCACCCAAAGCTAGCTAAGTGATTTTAGCAAATCAGACACAGAAGATCTTATGAATTCTTCTTCCCATCGCTGGCAATAAAAAAATATCAAAACAAAAAAAGAAAGAAATGACCATTTGTTTCCTTTTCAGGAGGGTCAAAATCTGCTGCTTGAGGCAAGTGGCAATGTGACAGTCTCTCAGTTTTCATATTGGGGATCTCCCTTCCAGAAAATGTTAGGTTGGCTACTTCTCTGCTGTTCTTTTGCTGGCAAGCAAAGACATTTCAACTGAGGCAGGCCTTCGGCAATTCATTGCCTATCACGATCAGAGCTTTTTAAAAAAGCATGTGCAAGTATGCTTACTTATCATATGATTGGTTTCCCTATTGTTTTAATTGGTGCTTCAATAGTGCAATTAATTCAATTTGTATTTTAATATTTATTGTTTATGATGTTCTTATTGGAGCTCTTGGATCTCAGCCCTGGCTAAAAAGTGGGATAGAAATCAAATCAAATCAGATAAATGTTATTTCTACTCATGTAAACTCCTTGTCCAATTTAGACGGCTGCTTTTAAACTCTCCCCCATCGCGCAGATAGTCTAAATGCCTGAATAGAGCTTCTATGCATATATGTATTTAGATGCTTCTCTTCATTAAAAACTATCCCAGGGACATTTACAATAAAGTAATAGATCAGAAGCAAAATAAAAACATCATTACTCAGACTCCGCAGGAGGGCTTGAAAAGGCTATCTCTTTCCACATCTCATACACAACTCTATTTAGAAGCACAATTTTCTACCACTTAGAGGGAAGAATTCTCCCAAACCTGTGCAGGGGATAATTTAGCAACTCTCTGTATTTGTACAGTTTCTCTTCTTATGCCTCCTGTTAAGTCTTACTGGGTGAGAGAGCCAGCATGGTGTAACTCTTTGACCATTGGATGACATCTCTGGAGACCAGGGTGTGAATCCCTGCTCAGCCATGGACACCCACTGGGTGACCTTGGGTTAGTCACACTCTCTCAGACCCAGAAGAAGGCCAAAGGCAAACATCTTCCCCTTCCCTGCCCTATAGCTTCCCATGCTGAGTCCTTGGCTAGTTTTCCTGCATCTACACAAATAAGTACCGTAACCTGACTTTTAAAGTACAGTTAAAGCTGACACAGGCTTTATGGTTACTCATAGTTACGGAATTCTTTCTGCTGTGTTTATGAGTGCTGCTTGGCCTAGTTGCCAAATTGCTGCTAATAAACCCATTAACTTAATGTCAGGCCTGGATCTTGCATTAGTTACTGAATTAGTTTGATAGCTAAAACACATTCAAGGGCTTTGCTTCATCGCTAACAGAAACTGCAGAAATATCATCCAGACAAGAGTAATGGCACCAAAATTCCAAAGGGAGGGGGGAGGTTATGAACAGAGGAAATTGCCCTGTATTGGATTATCCAATTTGCTTTTCTAGCCTGGTCTTGTCTACTCTGACTTGAAACTGTCAGTGCTTGTTGTTTTTGTTGTAATTCGCTTTCCTCTTTCTCCAGCTTATGGCAATCTCAGCTGAGATCCTGCATCACCAGATGTAGCTGTGATGATGGAGCTCTGTCATCGTTGCTACTTCTCCCAATGCCACCTCCCCCCAAAAACAATCTCTTAAGCCCATCAGTGCCCCTAGCTGGAGGGTTTCTGAGATGTTGGAGGGCAGGATGATGGGAAATGATGACTGCAGTGCTCTCCCAGCTGTGTGTGTGTGTGTGGGGGGGGTCATGGAGACAGGCTGCTGGAGACAACTTTGAGAGCTATAGCTGCTTGTCTCAACACTTCCTACAACCAGAAGAGCACTGCAGCCATCATTTCCCAGCACTCTGATGTGCTATACCCTAGAAACTCTTCTGTTGGGGGTGGATTGACTGACTTTTGCAGTAGGTTTTGGGGTTACATTATGGTCATACATGTGAATCCCAAAAGTCATGAGCTCCTAAGTCAAGCTTATGATCTTGTAAATATTGAGTAAGATGGCACCCATCATAAACCAGAGGTACGCAAGAGACAGTTTTCGTAGAGTATTTAAGTCCACTCTCTGGTCAGAACATGTTGTGATTCACTATGTGATTCCTGATTCATGCTGTGATTCTTGATTGGTTGGCTGATAATTCTGACCACGAGTAGCAGAAGGGAACAGGGGGAAAAAAAAGTTGAAGATATATACAACTGAAGTGCCATTTCCTGCGGGAAAAGAAATCGCCTTCTTTCCCCCCGAATGAGTATCTTCTAATCACCATCCCCTGTGCAAAATTATTTAGTACAACTCCTAGTCATGTATGGATGGGGAGGAAATTTTGTATGCAAGACAGTCGGCAGGTAATTAAAAGCAAACGTCTGTCAAAACCTCTACTGGAATCCTTCCAGTGCATCAGCCTGAGATGGACATTCCCATTCATGAACTTGGACTGGGAGCAAAAGAGATTTCATGCTGACTAAACCTTGGCTTTCAAACCCCATCTAAAGGACCCCCCCCAAAAAAAACCCCAATAAAAGATAGTAGTAATGAAACAAGAAAGTCAACAAAGAAGAAAATCCACAATCTTATTGGGAAGCACGGCTTCATTGAAAGAAAGCAGCATAGGCTACAGAGGAATGAAAAGCTGGACTCATTTGGCGGGGAGTTTGTTATGTCTTCCTCTTTCATGCAGGAGGCCTTGCTGTCTTGCGAGTGTGTGTCGCAGACAGAGAAGTCCTTGTGAAAGGCAAGGGACATGGTTTTCCTTTTGTGGAAGACTTGGCTGGTCGACCGGCTTTCGCCTTTTTTGCTTGACAGTTAGGGTCTTACCAATGTGTGCTCACCACTCAGTTGCTTGTAAGACCAAACAGTGGGCTAACTTCCAAAAGATGGTTCCAGAAGTGTGGTTATAGCACATCTGGTAAGATTGTCTCCCTCTGTGTTTCAGGAAAATCTATGCCAGATTTTGTATACTGCTTTTGACACCCCTGTCCTGCCCACAATCAGTGTTTTACATGGAATAGATAGTTGGGGTATTTTGAAAAATAAAATACCTGATTCCCCCAGGGCGTACTATGTATGGTTGAGGTAGGGGCTAGGATTGATACACCACACTGGGTGCAAACGGCTCTTTGAAATTCTCCACCCTATTTGTGGGTAGAAAAATTTGGTGGGACAATTTCCCCAAAGGGAAGGGGCAGACGCTATTAGAATTCCTTCAACATTTTAATATTTTAATTTCTCTCGTATCACCAGTGTGGAGTTGGAAAGGGTTTTAATTTTTCTTGTGTTTACTAGTACAATTAATTTTATTTGTATTTCAACCTGGATAATTTATCGTGTTTTACTGGCAGTTGGAAGCTACCTTGCATTCCTGGAAGAAAGGGGGGATGTAAATCAAATAGATACATAACGTAAATTCTCCAATTGGTTCCCAAGGGCGGGGATCGTCATTGATTCCCCCTTCTCTGATCCTCTTGCAAACGTTGTGTCATAAAATCGTAGAGATGGAAAGGACCTCCAGATCATCTTCTTCCAGCCCCTGCTGACACAGGCAATCTGCAGCAAAAGCATCCATGAGACATGGCTGTGAAGGAGGTGTTGGGTTGATCTGGGTGAGGGTAGCCAATTGCAGCTCAGGGAGTGCTGTGAAGGGAGACTGTGGATGAAAAGCTTGTAACAAAAACACAGAGTCAGCCTCTGAGAAAGCGGACAGGGTTCGGAGCTGATAGAGACAGGGAGTAGATCTGACAGAGAAGGAGCCAGCTAACAGGAATAAGGTTTGGATTGCACAAGAGACAGCACAGTTAGAAAGGAGACCTGGCTCTGAGCTATGGGAGAATAGATTGCTGAAGAGCTAATGTGTTATGTTACTGAGTTTCAATAAACCTACATGTGTTATTCTTTATTATTGTAATATTAACTGGCTTTCTCTTTTAAGCCGGCCTTTCCGCCCTACACTGTTATAGTGCTATTAATCCATTTTCAACATCCTATGGAATTCTGGGGTTTGCAGTTTAGGGAAGAACATGTAGAATTCTCACCCAGAGAGCTCTTTGGCCTCAGGAAACTACAAACCCCAGAATTCCACAGGAGGTTGAAAGTGGAATAATAGCACTATAACAGTGTAGGCGGAAGGCCAAGGAATCAGGCCACGCTTGTCAACAAGAACCCACAGCCACAGGTCCACGTTTAAGGGGTCACTCTGAGGGCCAGTACTGGAATCCAGAAAGGGATTCAATGGGAGAACAACGGCAGGATTACCAGGCTGGAAATGTGAGGCCAGCCTGAGATCTGTCACAATGGCTATCCAGCCTCTACTTGGAAACCTCCAGTGAAGGAGGCTACCTTCTGTTCCAATGTCAATCAACCTGTGCCTCATTATGTTAGTCAGTCTCCTTCTTGTAATTAAGAATCTATTGGTTTGAGTCCTCATTTCTGGAGCAGCAGCAAACAAGCTTGCTCCATCTTCTTTAAATATTTGGAAATATCTATCTTGTCAGCCCTCAGTTTTCTGTTCTCAAGGCTAAATACACCCATTTCCCTCAAACTGTTACTCAGAGGATTGGGTTTCTAAATTCTCTGGACTTTGCCATGGAGATGGGCTTTTACAAACCGCTGAACTTCTTTTCTGATCCTGGACTTGGAGAACTTCACTGGCAATCCCAACCTTTTGGGATTGACTGGCAGTCATTTCTCCAACGAAAGAAAACTGAGGATGTTGCCCTGCATATAGAAAGATGCAATGCTCTCCACAGCTGGA
The DNA here is from genome assembly GCA_948472985.1 of Iguana delicatissima. Taxonomy (NCBI): domain Eukaryota; kingdom Metazoa; phylum Chordata; class Lepidosauria; order Squamata; family Iguanidae; genus Iguana; species Iguana delicatissima. The sequence continues at coordinate 226,869 of CAOKZL010000684.1, forward strand.
TTGGCTCCATCAAGTAAGATCCCATAGAGTTTTGTCCTCATTCAAAGCTGATACAGGAGGAGGAGGATCCCTGGCTCTTTCCTGCCCTTGTGGACCAACTCACGGCCACCTGGTGACATTTACTTTGAAGGCATGCTAAGATTTGTCATGAAGAAAATGTCACTTGAGGAAATGTCAAACCTGCTTCCTTCCCCTGGTAGCCAGAAAGTTAACGGCCTTGCAAAAAACGATTCAAAAGATTACAGGAAAGGTCTACGATTTGCAAATACTTAAAACCACATCTTAGGCCGCATAATAAAAAGGGTTCTCTTAGTCTGCATAATAAAAAGGGTTCCCAATCTCTCTCTGTATCCCCCCCCATGCTGCAATGCATGTTTCACCTGAGTTTTTTTTTCTTTGAACAACCATTCCAGCTAATTCAAAGCTTCCCACAACTTAGTGGGTTCCAGTGCCGTAACCTCTTTGACTTTTCCATTAAGGGAGCTTGAAACCCATTCCAGCAATAATTGCCAGCTGAAAGGTCTGCGGTGACATTTCTGTGGTAAGGTGTCTAGCTATGCTGATGTGGATGTCAATGAAATCAGATGCCATTTGCCGATGCAGAGAGAAGCCACCACAGATCTAATCGCTCTGGTATTCGCTGGATGGAATCAGCCATCCTTCCAATGAGGCCCATGTATTTTTTTTTTTTTTAAACAAAAACTGAACTCTCCTCAAAACTCCTAGTAACGCTTTGTCTCTTCAGTAACATTGAAGGATCCAAGTCTGGAAACTATGATGTTGGACCATAGTTTGCAGCTGGGAGATTGCAAGCTGGCTGGCCGGCAGCTCAGGTTCAAGCACCCGTTTTGGGCGCTGAAGGGTGGCATGCAAAGCTGGCAACTGTCAGCCCCTATAAAATGTCTGGTTTGACCAAACCAAGAGGCCATTGCTCTGCAGAAGAGGGATGTGTTTAGCATGGAGAAGGCCTCAGGTTCATGTTCTGGTATGTCCAGTTAAAAGATGATGTGGAAAGTTTCTCGTTGAGCCCTGGAGAGCTGATGTCCATTACAGTAGATGGGGCAAGTGTTGAATGAGTATAAAGTTGCTTTGTATATCCTTAAACCTAGCTGGCCGCCTCCTTTGCCTACCCAGCAGACAGTAGCTGCTGCCTGAGTGTAATGCAAGCCACAAATCAACCACCCCCCAGCTCTAACAATGAGCAGAAGCTGGTGGCTTCTAATATATAGAAGATCACCTTATATGCATTATGAACTAAAACCCAGCAAAGATTCACCAAAGATTCATGCATTCTTTGGTTTCAGGTCACCCATGACACTGCAGGACTCTGACAACACTGGCAACTTGACCACTGGGCCCTCCTTAAAGAGTTCTGGAAGAAGCTACCCCATGAGTCAAGCATGAAAAATGTGTGACTTACAGATTGGCTTGGAGTCCCACTTATCAAATAGACATGCTGGTTTCTGTAGCAGGGTTCTGTCACTTGAGAGATGCCACCGATATGGGCTGGAGTGCTGGATAAGCACTTGTTACATTTTTAACTTAAGGGAATTGATCTCATTATGTCCAGTTATGGTTGCTGTTGATTCATTGGACTCAAGTAGATGGGAAAGCGTCCAAATGGCTGTCCATGCCATTGATAAGTCTGACCCCTCTTTGCATAATCCCATAAAATGCGTCTTTACCACCAGTGAATTTATATAAGCATGATTTAATGCACAAGACTTCATCAGGAGGGAAAAAAAATTAATAAATTGAATGCTCATTGGATTAGCAGTGCAATGTGACAGAAATACTCTGGATGAATTAATTTGAGGACTGAAGGTAGATGCTTTATGTTGTTCTCCTAGTAAATGAAGTTGTGGGATCATCTTGTGATAACCCAAGTGCCAGCTTAGGCTCAGCCAACAAAGGACAAAGAGGAGGAAGGCTCAGCAGTCCAAGATAAACTAGGAGCTAGGAACCATGTCCTATAGGATCACCTATACGGCCTTTTCAGTCCAGGACTGAATGTGGAATGGCATCACACTCTTCTGCAACCTTCAGCTGAGTATGGATTTCCAAAATGTCCACTTTTACGGGGAGCTGCCCCATACGCAAGTTGCAAAGAAGGCACAAGCCTTCTCTAGTGTTGTGAGGAGAAACAGGTACTGGATGGATGCCGTGCCGAGAAAGGAGGAGCCAAGCTGTAGTTAGTTCCAGCTGAGCCACTGGAAGAAGCCTCACTGCCTTACCTCCTCCTCCGAGGCAACCCAGTGAAATGCATCAGTGTGCTGTTGCGGTGTTTCAATTCTCTGTCGAGTCTCAGGAGATGTGGCAAGCTGTAATTTCTTTCTGATTCCCTAACAAGTTATTTTATGGATGGATTCCCAGAGAAAATATTTTTTTGACACTAGTCGCGCATCCCTCATCCATTTGCTACCGTTGCTGGATGGTGAGTTTCTGAATCTTGGCATGCGGTGCTGTTCCCCCAAGGCTCAGTGTTTGCTGAGTGGACAAGGCAAGAGAATAATGGGGAAAACGAGGAACTGCTAGAGTGGCACAAATCTGATAATGTCCATTTTTTGGTCCATTTGCCATTGAGAAAGTACAGTTTAAGAACAGGTCGCTGGAGACCCAACTAGGGGTGCCATAGCCTGACCTTTCGAATCTAGGCAGCTACTTTGCATATTATGCAAATTATTATAATTAAGCATATTGATGATTTGCAGTGTAATTATACAAATGTAGCAGATTAAGAATTACATCTTTCTCCCTACCACTGTGTGTTTCAGCCTTGTTATCTTTTCTTTGTAGTAACTGCTTGTCTGAGAGAGGCAGCATGGAGTTATGTTCAGAGTGCTGGACCTGGAATGGAGAAGCCCATCTTCCCATCTCTGCTTGGTCATGGAATGTTCCATATGGCCTTGGGCCATCACTGCCTCTCAGTGAATACATCTTGATGACATCTTTTCCTGTACAGCCACTTCCAATGCCACTGTGTTTTTATCCGACCGCTGTAATATTTCTTGCCAACTTTTGGTTATTGTCATGTGTCATTTTGTTGTTGTCAATAGCTACCCTGTTCCAGGCTGAGACCTGCAAAGATAGAAGATGGTGGGTTGAAGGATTCTGGTCAGCTCCCTGTGAAATAAGTACAGTCAAGGGAAAGATGACTCAGCAGCTTCTGGAGCCAAATGTGGCTTTATATGGCCAGGCAAAGAGCATGCTGGCTATAGCTCTACACCCCTGCCCACACGCTCCAGGTGAAGCATGCTTTTGAGGCTTGAAGAGGCTGTGATCTGGCTGATGAACTTTTTGCTTCCTTTGGCTGTTGAATAGGTGTCAAAGCTACTTACAGATAAGAAATAGTTCCTGCCCCAAGGCTTATGATAGATATGAAATTTTGAGTCTTCTTAAGTCATCAGCTCTCCAGCATAAAATACCCCTGCAAGCCAAATAAAAATACCATTAAACTGCCACGATTCAATCTCAAATAGTGAAACCAAATTCATACCATGTGTGCACACAGGAACACTGGAGTTGCATGTTCATGTTCGCCACACAAGTGTGGATTTGAATGTTTACATTCTAAAGCTGAGTGGTGAAACGAGAAATTCCAGCCTCTTTCACATTTGCAAAATTCTCCCTTTCTGCTGCAGTTTGTTCCTTTTTTTCAAAGAGCTTCACATAACACATGCCCAGAAGTGATGGGTGACAAGTCTCTGACTTTTCCTCATGCTGCTCTACAGCATCATGCTGACTGACAAACTGCCAGGTTTGTAACCCTGTAACAAAAATACCTTCCTGAGCTGAGGAACGTTTGATACCTCCAGCTTCTTCTAGCCTTTGGAAGCCATGTACATTCCTCAAACAGCCTCCTACTTGAAAAATGAATCAGAAACTTGTCAAAATGTCTTGCTATGGTGCAAAGATGGCTGTGTTTTAGGCTTGTTTGTTTTTTTTCTGTAAGCAAAGGCTGACTAACAATGCAGTGTCGGAAAAAAAACTGGTCAGCAGATGACTCTGTCTACGGGTCTCCATTGGACAACTGGCCCGCATCCAAAACCATTCCTTCTGCTCTGTGTAGGTGACTTTGGCACCAAAGAGAGTACATGGAAAGCGATGTGTCTTCACATCACACTGCCCACTTATAACTATTTCAGAATAGCCTGTTCTCCATGAAGCTTTAAAGGACACCATTTCAGGTATGACAAGTGACTTCTGTAACTGTCCTTGAGTCTAACTTTTCACACTTCATTGCAAACACTCTCTGTGTTTACACAGAATTCTGTGAGAGAGGGTGTGATTCAAAAGAACCCGGGTTCAAATCCTTCCTTAGCTAGGATGCCCCTGCCTCCTTGTCCCCCAGCTTGAGTCAACCTTCTATTCTCAAATCAGTTTTTGGCTTGAGGCACATAGTTGCAAAACGGAGGACACAGGGCATTGGATGCTACATAACCATGAACAGTTATCTCTGCTCAAGAATTCTTTTTTTTTTTTAACATTTAACATTTTTTAACATTTTAGCATTCCAGGCAAAGAGAGCTCTGATGGAGACAACCTCCACAGATCTATCAAAGCATCTAGCTTTTTTTTTTTAACGAAAACAAATAAGGCACAGCTGCCTTGATGGCTACATAGTGTTGCAGCTGAATTCAGCTTAGCCGGGGATGTGAACACCACTTTCTTTGCTCCTGGCTATGGGACAGCTGTTCTTTTGCAGATGTTTCACCACAAATCAAGAAATGGTTCTTTCGCACACATGATCCAGGTTCACTGTCTCTGCTTTTCTCCCCTTTCTCCTACCAAGTGTCTGAAAAAGACAATCCCCTCCAGCGATGGGATTTTACTTCCGTTCCGACGGCCCTGATGTGACATAAAACCTGGACACAATGGATAGGGCTTGCGTTTTCCTCTCAATTTATTATCCACACATGACACTGACACTGTTTCTGGCTCATAGTGGCTTCCACTCTCTTTTCATTACACAGAAACGACACTTGACTAATCAGGTCTCTGCCGCAATGCTGTGAACAGTCTCCTCCTGGTCAGATGCATATCCCTGAGCAATCCCCCCTGCCAGATTTTCACTTTTTGTCACTCAGATGTTGAACGAAACCTTTCTAATTCAAGTTTGCATAGACAACGTAACATTTTAACTCCAAATTTCAGTGCTTTGCATTCATAGGCATTCTTTGATTCTTTTTTTTTTTTTTTTTTTCAGGGATCAGCTATGATACATATCTTCCTCTCCTTTAGTTCTCCAATACTGTTGCTTGTCACCTCTCCAGTTCTGTCAGGTGTCATATTGTTTTGCCTGTTCAACTACTGTACTGAAGATTAAATACAAATGGATGTCAACAGATATTGTGTCATGTACTAGATGATCCACACTCCACAAAATTCACCCTAAGGTAGACAGTAGTTTATTTGTGTGAGATGAACGTGAACAACACAGCACACTTCCATAGAAGAATAACACATCCATGCAGCTTACAACTTTTATAGCTTAACATTCCAAACTAAGATGCACAAAGCAGTGATTGGTGAGGGCCATAAAACCATGCATCATACAACCTCTGGAACAGTTCCCAGGCCTGTGCCTGCTACACACTTCCCTCCATCCTTAACAAGTTTGACTCGATTGCATATTTCCTGCCCCTTACCTCACAAACACTGGGTTCTCAAAGCTGCAGGCCTCTCCAATCTACACTTTCTTTTTTGCCGTTATCTGTTCTCCCCCCTCACCAGGTACATCGTTGCCATGAGCAATTATCTATAGATTGCTAATGACTGAAAATGATTGAAAAACAGATCCATTCTCAAATACTATTTGCCTTTTGAGAATTGTTCTGTGAACAACTGTTGTGCGTCTTGAGGTTCCCCGGCCACATGATCTTGGCGGCCCCCTTTGATGCGTTGGCTTCTTTGAGAGCCTTAATCATGTCTACATTTCATGGCTGAAGATGAGCCAGGGAAGAGGAAAAAATATGATTAATCAAACATTTTAAAAAAGTGTCAGCTTATCTGCCATTTGCTGTTTGTGGTGCATCTTTGATGAGCATAGACAATTTCCTATTTTTCCTTGTATCCCTCATACGCGTCAGAGCTGCCAGCCTACTGAGATGGATAATCGGAGAGAAAATAAGTGAAGTGTCCCTTGCTGAATCTATCACCCTTCTTCCTGACATGAGGAAAGCATCAGAAATGCTGGAGATGACTCTACACCCTTGTGAGTTAGTAATAATGATAATAGTAATATAAACATTGCAGCGGAATTGGCTGAAACATACTTGACTTGAGTGGCTAACTTTTCCCTTTAATAGGCTCTTTTTTGGGGGAGGGCGGTGTATGAGCCCTCTGGGGCTCATCTTCATTAGACACCAACTCCCATCAGCCCAACAGAGACCGTGCTAAAGGATTCTGAGAGCTGCAGTCCAACAACATATCGAGGGCCAGGTGAAGCTCCAACAAATCAGCTACCAGTTTGTAGAATCATAGGATTGTACAGTCTTAAAGTTGGAAGGGACTATCCAATGAAAGAACTCGTTACCGTCAGTAGCCTGTTGCTGGGAAGAAATGGCAGGCAACAGCTCCTTTCTCATTTCCTTTTCAAATTATATGCAAATAAATGCTCACCAGCCAGCATCGAAGAAACTGCACCATCACGCTTCAGTCAATAGGGAAAAATGCATATCAAAATCCATACATTAAGAAACATGAGCTAAAATGTGTACGTTAATGAAGTTGCATACCAAAATATGCACCGGTTTCTACACGGAGAAGAAAAACACGAAATTGCACAAGCCGATATGGAGGAAGAATGGGAAGAAAACACTTGTGATATTTGGAGAAACAACAATGTTTAAACAGAGTTTTTCATAACCCTTACTCCCCCGTCTTGGAAGTCTTCAAGCAGAAAGTGAAAAATGCTTAGGGATGCTCTGGATCTCTAATTTTCTACATCAAGTCACCTTCCACATTTCCATGAGTCAGTCAAATATACTTGATGCCTTAGTGGTGTTGGAAACTGAATGGGGTTTGGGGCCTGGTTAATGCCTGGATAGAAAACCACAACTGAACCAGATACTAAGAGGTGGTTGCTTTTACGTGCCTTCAAGTTGCCTTCCACCTATATAAGCCTTATTATGAGGTTTTCTTGGAAAGATTTCTTTGGTGGAGGTTTGATGCCCCTGCCTTCCCCTGAGAAAATGTGACTTGCCCAAGGTCATCCAGTGGGTTTCCATGGTTAGGCAGAGATTTGAACTCTGGTCTCTCAAGTGCTAGTCCAACACTCATACTGCTACAGCACACTGAATACTAAGTGACCTGACTTACAAAGAGCCACCATGAGTAAGTAATAGTAAGCCTTAGAGCAGGAACGAGAATCATAGGGCTGTCTAAATGATGCTGGACTGCAGCTCCTAGGGATATATCTAAAGAAGTAGATTGATGTCTATGAAAGCTCATGCCACATAAAGTAAACTAGTCTCAGATGCGCTGCTGAATTCCTTCCTCCCTGGCTTCCTTTTCCATCTTACACTAAAACAGCTATCTCTTTGCAAATGAGCAGAGATATTGTGGATGCTATTTCCTGGTCTGGAGGCAACAGGACTTTGGGAGAGAGGTTGGACATAGACCTTCTGCAGGCCAAATCCAGATCTTCAATAAACTAGATTAGATCCATGGGCCAAAGGTGCCCCCCACATTGTACGGGCTTCTGAGAAAGGGACAAGGACGATGACTTAATGACCTAATCCCGGTCATTTTGAAGCAGGTTGCAACAGGTATGTGAACTTTCGCCTCACCATTTCTGTTTGCTTATTGCTTGGAAGAATGTGGCACATTCAAGAGGAGCTGCCACTCACAAGTCCATTTCGGTGTCAGCCTGTCAGTCCCGGCATTAGAGCAGCTCTTGCACAGAGTGCATTAGGGAATCAAAGGATACTCACCCCTTGTCAGATTTTTGATTTAAGGGTGCCTTGCCTACTTTCCTATCGTGGGAAGAATCTGACCTTGAATACTGAACAGGGTGGCGGGAAGGGAGGAGGAAACAAAATTTCTGACTGCATGCCAGAGATGATTAATGAGCAAGGACCCTTGTTTTGAATGGCATTTTAGATCAGGTGAAGGGAAAAGTGTGAGAAGGTAAGGGGCAGGAGCCAAGCCACATTGGAAAAGAAGTTGGGACCAACATGCATAGGAGTTTCCAGTGGAGATGTTGGCAAACTCCGCTGAATCTGGGTTCTGAATGTTCTTAAAAGGAGTCCAGCAAAGGCACTGTTGCATTTCAGACCAGACCACATCTACTGAAATGACATACGTGTGTCTGCACCCGCATATGTGCGCAGCCCTGTTGTAGGAGAGCACTGTGAAATTACTCCGTTCAATCAATCAAAGGGATGATTCGAGTAAATGTTGTAAATGTGCTTGTTTTCCATGCTCCCCTTTTGGCAAGCTCGCTTTCCAAGATGTGCCGTAACCCTATTTAAACCAAATTTTATGTCCGCCAGAGCCTGATCCGGGCTGGGCTGTTCCAACTGTTGAGATAGTTCCATTTCCAGTTACGATTTAGCATGGCGACATAACTCTAAACATGAAGCTTGAGCTGGGGCAGATAATTTAGGGGCAGCCTGGCTCATCAATTCTTTCTTTTTTAATTGTGTCAGCCACAGAAGTATACAGTCTGCAGGAATTTACTGCTGGCTCTCTAGAGCATCAGGGAAGATTCAATTAAGGAAGCAAAAGGCAAGCAGCAAGCCACACAATAAAACAGCTTACCAGGGATGAGTCTCACAGCCCCTTGCATCTATTTAAAAAAAAAATAAAAATCTTGTTATACATGATTAGAGATGAGAATCTGATCTCAGCTAAAACAGCATTAATCCAGACTAACGCCTTCCATTGGCATTAAGAGAAACTGGATTACTGAACTTAACTTCAGTTTAAGGTGTTGGAAACTGAATCTGCTTTAGTAACGAGATACTGAAATTTAGGTTGTCCGCAGACACATTCTCTGAAATGCTGCTTGTTCCACCTGCAGGGCCAGCTGGAAAGGTGGAGCTTCAGGGTCTCAGTGCAAGAAGAAGATGTGGAAAAAAAGGTGGATGAGACAGAAGCCAGACAAGCAGAGAAAGAATATGTCATTATTTGGGATGAAATGTAGCCTGCCCTACCCTGGCTGGAAAGTAGCAAAATGACAAGTTCCCTGCCATCAGTATGTGGAGACCATCCCTGTGCTGCCCCCTCCTCATGGGCAGGGGGAGAATGTTGAGTGTTGGACCAGGGTTCGAGTACCTGCTTGGCCATGGAAACCTGGGTCAGTCACCTTGGGTACATTTCACACTTTCAGCCCCCAGAAAACCCCATCATAGGTTCGTCTTAGGTTTGTCATAAGTCAAAAAATGACTTGAAGGCACACAACAACAACTTTCCCTAGTCAATAGGGCCCTTTGGAAGTTTAATCTCCATTTTGCTTTTGACTTCAGCCTGCTCAGACACCTTGTTCTGAAGAAGAAACCGGCAAACCAAAACACATCCTCCCGGCTTACAATTAAGGGCAAGTCAATTGCATCTTCATCTATTCGTCTGCCAAACAGAAAAGCTCAGATCCATTAGCAACCCTACAATTAAGTACGGGACCAGAGCAGCTACTAAAGTGGCATTTCATGTTTTAAGCGCTGATGAGTTTGGGCGGTGGAGAGAGGGGAGAGAAGCAAATAATACATGGGCATTTGACAAAAGGAAGTCTCATTGTCACATTTGCACGTCCAAATTAATCCTGTATTATGGGTGATTTGTGAGAAAGCAATACCGAAAAGTATCTGCCAGGCCAGTATCCAAAAGTTGAAATGAATTTATGACAAACTTGCGATTGACCCATTATTTATAAAGTCTGTTATATTCGTCTTAAGCTGAGGCTTTCTAGTGGGAAATGATTGATGATCTAAAGTCATATAAATGGAATGAAATAGATTAAGTCTCATTTTGAAATATTGTTAGCCATTAGAACTGGTACATTGAAGTCCGCTTAAAACATGAAATACCACTTTAGTCGCTACTCTGGTCTCGTACTTAATTGTGGGGTTGCTAATGGACCTGGGCTTTTGGTTTGGCAGAAGAATAGATGAAGATGCAATTATTATTTCTTGGCTGTTAAGCTAGCTGCAGTTATGATACTGAAAGAATTGCTGGTAGTATGGAACAATAAGTTTTTTTTTAAAGAACAACACATGCCAAGATAGTTTTCTAGAATACACTGTGTGTTACCAAAGGATGACCTTGGCAAATTCTTGTTAGCCTTAATGAATAGGCAGCAGCTTGTGAGAGATGGTGCTTACCTGTATTGTCCTCAATGGACACTGCGCCATAACTTCAAGTGGTGACTCACATGCATGACCAAGGGAAAAGACCAAAGCTCAGTGCCCCTGCCCCAGCTGTGCATGCAGAAGGTCCCAGCATCTTTGGTGTGTAATGATAGAAAAGGTCAGTAGCAGCAGGAGATGGAACAGCCCTCTGTCTGGAGAGCTGCTCCAGCAAGCTAAATGGTCAGATCATCTGAGATATGCTACGGAAGCCCTGTTGACGTATCCTTGCACACAGCTGTAAAAATCCAGTGTGGTCAAGGCTGGATCACTCAACTTCAGCGTCAAGTGATGGTGAGCTATTACAGATCTATTGCCTGCTACTCAAGCAGAAGCAGCAGAAGCAGATGGCGAGAAGGATGAGAACTCTGCTTAGGGCCCTGCAGGCCTGGTCGAGACTGGGATTATTGGTAATTGGTTGGAGGCTTGGGTTGATTCTGGGCCAGTCCTACCATGAGGGAGATTGAGGTGGCTTCATGTCAGCGGGATGGAGTATCCATACTGGCTTTTGGATGGAACCTTAAAGGAATGATCCACACTGCTGAACTCTATCCTCAGAATTGGTTCAAACCCTTGAAGAGTTCCTATAAGGATCTGACTCAAACACGGAGAAGATCCAATGCTCCCACAAAGCTGGAGGACAGTGCTCCTCAAGGAACAGGTGCTGGGAGTTATGAAAGAGCAGAAAATGGCCAGTTAATTTTGTTTTACTGTCAAGGAGGTGGAGAGGCGTGGATGTGATTTTTCTACCAAAAACTTTGTCAGTTTGAGATACTGTGGGTGGAGACCCCACCTGCTACTTAGCCTCAGGCAGAAAAATGTCTGGGGTCGGACCATTGAATATTGTCTATTCTGGCAGCAGGTCTCCCCACTTGCTTGCTCCTTGAGGATTCAAATTGGAGAGAGGAGATGGGAAGGCCGTGGGGAGAACTTTGAGTCTGCAGGGCTTGTTCTCTGCAACTGAGCTACTGCTGTATCCCTAGAAAACTTGGAGTCAAGCCTGAGCATTGAATTAATTGAGTAATTTTGCCATTTGGAATGGGGAAGGGGAAATAGAATTGCTGAAATCGAATGAGTTTTTTTTTGGGGGGGTGGAGTCAACCAACACTACTCTTTGGGATCCACATAGGGCAATGATATAGGTAGGAGATAGTTTTTCCCACATAAAAATGTTAGTTTGGGGTATCAGGGGGGTGGGGTGGGGTTGGGAGAGGAATGCCGCATTTCTCCCTAATAAAAGTAATAATAATTTTTCTGTCACACTTTTATGATTAAACAACGCAGCAGCAGTTCATCCTGCCGCCTTCCTCCGTCCTATCCGTTTGCATAAATCCCAGCCTGCAATGCAGTAAAACCCTTTTGAGATATTAACAAGATTATAAAAATGCCATGTCACATTTGAAAACTGTCACTAACACAAGAGTTTTAATTATGAATAAATAAGGGGGAAGAAAAGAAAAGAAAAGAAAAGAAAGGGGCTCTCCTCCCCCTCAATGGCTTTTTCTTACAGCACCAGTGGCACGTGCATTATACTTCGTCACTAAGGCTGAGAAAATGTTCAATGGCTGTAAAAAACCCTCTAAACTTTTTTTTCTCCTCCCCAAAGTGAGATAAGGAAATGGATTATTCAGAGAAATAAAATGGAGAAACGTAAAAGTGATAAAGCATTACTAGTCAAATGCTATCTTTACAAGCAGTCATTACAAGGGAATTAATGGGTTTGGAACACGAGGGCTGCCTGCCCTCGGTACGGATGGCCTCCTGCATGAAGTGAGGAAATTTCAATGTTCACGCTCTCCTTGGAAAATTGGTTCGGAAGGAGAAAAGCAGCTTTGGCCCAGCATAAGCTGGTTGTGGGGATCCATGAGCAGGGTTGGTGCCAGTGCATGGAATTTTCGAGAAACTGTCACCATTTCTGGGGTTCAGCAACATATCCTCCAGTAAACTCGATTTGGCAGGGTGGTAAACTGCCTTGGTTCCCATGCTCAGAGAAAGGCAGAATATAAATATTAATTAATTAATTAATTCAACTCCTTTTAGCCCCAGCCAGCATGGCCAATGGTCAGGGGATTGTGGGAACTGAAGTCTACAGTGGGTCCCTGGGTTGGGGTAAAGCGAGGATAGGACAAAGAATCTCCTTTTGTAATATTCTGGTAGTGGGAAAAATGTCTTCAGTTCTGTAGTCAAGTGGGCTTTTCTTCATGTTATGTGCTGGGTTTCAGGCATTTTGAGGACACCCCCCACCCCGTTCACTCCCCCCTACAATTCACATTGTTTGGCATTCTGTGTTGCGGTTAAGGATTCACAACCTAGAGTTATGGACCTGTAACTGTCACTAATGCTACGTAGCTGCTACCATGGCACTATTGCAATAACTGTGAATGCTCTCCCAAGCCTACTTTTACCAAGCAGCAGCTGGAAGTCTGCTCAGCTGGTGACTGGAGCTCAGGAAGATGACATTTCTATCCCACTCCCACCAGCAGATGAGGCTGTGACAATCAGAACCAAGACCTCCTTGCAATTTCTTGTCACAGCCTTGCTCGCTAATTGATGAGTGGAAACATCATCTTTTGGATCCGATTGTTCAGCTGAACAGGTCTCCATCTTTTTTTGTGTGGCTGCTGCCAGGCAAAGTAGATTTGTAGGGGTAATTTGGGCTAGGAGATGCTACTTATTTACAGATACGTAACTAAATAGGTGATGTAGAATATGAGCCAATGTTTGCAACCACTGCCAACCCTCTGGCCCATACAACCACCATATTGTCGCTTATATATTCCCGATACTCAACAAGACAATCGTCCATTTGCCCCAAGAGTAACCTTCTTATATAAGAGCCAAATAGCATAATTTATGAAGCCTGCTTTGCTAATGTTTACAGCTGCTGGAGTTAATCAGAAAACATAACTTCAAATGCAGTTTACTTCTCTTGACGAGGTAACCCAATACTGTCATGGGGTGTGAGCTTTAAAAAAAACCAACATTGCAATTTTTTTGGTTTCAAAAGTTGTAACGTTCTTCACTTCATACAGACTCAGCATTCATTTTCAGGCTTCAGACATTTTGTCATGCTTGTCTGCCATTCATGATCCTGTAGAGTTTTAACATTGGAAACAACAGGGGGAGAAAGCCAGCAGTACTCTGGGCTAGCCAGAATTCAGTGCCAAAAGTGCTTTCCTGGAGCTGAAAGAGAAACATGGTTGTTATTATCAAAATTATCTGAAGGATCTGGCAAGTTCTGGCACATTCTTGAGTCATGCATTAGGCTTCTGTGCTCAGATATGGAAGCTTTGTGGGGGGCGGCATCTGAAGTGAGGCAATGACACAGACCTGTGTGTGCCAAAGATCTCAGGGAACATGTGTGAGGTCTACCACTGCCTGATCAGCTCTTGGAAAAAATGGATGAGCTTTATATTCACAACGCTTAAACTCTGGCATTGGAACAATATATTTTCTAATGATCGAGGAAGCAATTTCATACCTCTTTTTTTTCTTCATTTTTTTTCTGCTCCTCTATCCTCAGCACTGAAGTCCTCCACCAAGGCCCCACGTGTCTTAATATCCAGTGACATAAATGTGCATCCAAAACAGAAAGCAGCGACTGTTCAAACTGTCTAGGAAACAACCGGAATGCATCCCATGGCTTTCAAACATTGTGAGACATTCATGGGGTAGAGCTGATATTCCAACTCACTATAGGTCATGCTGGGACCCAGTAATGCATCTTAATCCACCAGTCAGATCAATACACTTACACTATTTGGAAGAAGTTTTTCAAGGTATGCAGGGGTGATTTTTCCCTCAGTGATTTGGAGATGTCAGACACAGAACCTGATATTTTCTGCAAGCAAACCGAATGCTCTGCTGCTAAGCCATGGCCCTTCCCTCCTTGAATAAGCAGACTTGCAGAAGTTGAGAAGTGCCTCATTGTGCCCATTGCATGTCACATTCTGCTTTTGCCTTCCTATTATTCATAATTCCATCTTGTACACAAAACTCTGATCTCCCAAAGCTCTGCCAGTGGTAGACATCCATTTTATCATTTCCAGAGATCCCTTTGTTCTTGACGTTGGTTTGTTTTCTTTCTTTTGGTGTTTCAGTTGAAAGGCAAGAGCGGCTTAAAAATTATGCTCTAATCAGCAGCACCTCAGCAGCAAAAAGGGAGAGGAGGAAACAATAGGCAGAGTTTCCTCAGCTGTTGCCGCAATCTGCAATAAAATAAGGGCGGGGGAGAGGATTTGTCTCAAACCATGCATCCAACATGCACCAAACTTATTCTGGAAATCAGAGGCCTCAAGCCAGCTGTTAGTATCAACTGGAATAAACCCACAGAATCAATGGGGACTTGATAAGTCAATGCCAAGGTAAATTCCATTGATGTTTGGTGTGTAGTTTGCAAGGTGAACTACACCTTTCTACTCCCAGTGTGGAAGTCATTTGTCTGATTTGATTTTGGCACATGACATGCTATGAATACCAAACCTTAGGGAGGGCTAACTGTGGCTCTCCAGATACCATTGGAATGCAAATCCCAGTTGCTTTAACCAGTATAGTCAATGCTGGGAGTTGCAGTCTGACAAGAACTGGAGAATAGCACTTCGTCTATCTCTGTGAGTGTCTGTGTTTGGAGAAGTTACTTTGAGGGATTCTGAGAGCTGTTGTCCAACAACCTGCTCAAGGTCTGTATAGGATTTCACTAGAAAGCTATAACCTTATTGCATACTTATCTGAAATAAGTCCTGTTGAAACCTCTCTCCCTTACTTGTGGCATAACTACTGATATACTGGATTTTCAAGGTGTGCCTACATCCTGTCAGAAAGGAAGGGGCACCAGAGCAGAAGTCCAATGAGGCCAACAGTAGACATGGAATATTGTCCTTTAGAAGCATAGATGTGATCATGGGAATAAGATGGTTTTTGAAGCGAGTATATAAGGCTCAGACTCTTTGTCCTCGGCACAATTTGGTGTGATTACCTAACAGTGAAAGGGAGGTGCAAGGACTGATTCGTCAATATTCACTCTTGGCTGCATGGCTCATTATAAAAGAAAGCAAAGGATCCTTGGCAAGAGACAGAGATGAAAGAAAGGAACGCCAAGGAAGGAAAATTGTGTCTTTTAGCTGCTCTAGTGGCCCCCTCCCCTGCTCTCTAATTGGTCTTTCTGGCAGTTTGCTTTATCTATCAAGCCTTGCCCTTCCTTACATAACATTCTGAAAACAACAACCCAATCAATTTTTATTCATGCTAATCGGCATATAGGACATGGGAGGTTTGTTGGTGGGGGGCGCAATCAGCAAGAAAAAGAAGGAAAGGGAAGAAGTGAGCAGGGGAAAGCTTCACCATTTACCCAGGTAAGGGATAACTTGCAGGCCTTGATTTAAGCCAAAGCACACTGGAGCTTAATAATAATCACTCCTAATATTTGTATAGTGCTTTCAAGTTACAGTAGCACTTCACTTCTATTACCGAGTTGTAATCCTTGCAAAGACTTGGTATGGTTGGGAAATCGGTATTTTTATCCTCCATATTCCAGTTGGGAGAGCTGAGGCTAAAATTTATCTAAAATGATGGTTATATACAATTCCATTGACTGATATACTGGAGGGGGCTGAGAGAGGGTGCAGTTTGCCAAAGACTACTAGCTGAACGCACAGCAAAAGTGAGATCCAAATGAGGACTTTCCAATTCATTGCCCAGTCTCATAGTCCGCTAAGGTCGCTGTGATGCTACATACACTTATAGCACTTTGACACCACTTTCACTGCCATGCCTTCACTTGCAAGCCCCTGAGAGGCTTAGCACCTTGGAGAGCTCCTCTAGAGTTCAAAACAAAGTCCTCGAATGGCTTCACAGTCCTCCTGACTTGGAAGTCGCTGGCCACTACTACATAGCTCATGGTTTTTTCCTAAGCAAAACTGGCCCGAGGCTATAAAAGATCCTCAACTGTGTAGCTAGCAGGTTACATGGGAGTCTGAATGGAGCAGCAGAAAGGGAGGGAGCTTAATAAAAGGAAATCAAAAAGAGCTAAAAGCCCTTTTGCACATTCAAGTCCTTTCCTTTTGAACAGAAGGAAAATAGCACCGGGGAAAGAAGGAGGTTGTACCAGCAATCATGAGAGTGTATCCCTACCTGCTGGCTTTCATTTCAACAGTGTTCACCATGGCCACTAATAGGTTTCCAGTGTTCACACTCTCAGTCCTGCTGCTTTGATGAGCCCATCTGGGAAGATATCTCCGCTTGTCCATGCAAAGTGCAAATTTGGGTTTCAAGTGCATGCGTCCCCTCCCCACAACTCTTTTTACCCAGCTTTCTCCTCCAATTTGCTTTGGTATTAAATTGCATTCTTTCTTGTCCCTGGTACATTAGGTGAGGTAATGGCCATTATTCTTATGACCAAACCTCACCTTTTTGTGCCAATTCAAGCTCGGGAAAGTGCATCATTACTTTTCACTAAGAGAGGGCAAGGGTTCTTTTGACACTGAGAGATCTTCAGGAGGTTTATCGTCTTTGATTCCATGTTTGAGAAAGGAACAAGGGAAAGGGAAAAAAAGTCTCTCTCACTGTTCCGTTCGGCAAACTTTATATATCAATACACACCCATTCTTCTGAATAAACAGTGGAATGTAAAACTGAGTCAAATGTGCTCAGTAATGTTGGAGGGGAGCCCAGCTTCCATTTCGGCTAGTTTATCACAGTCTTGGTGCAAAAGTTCTCTTATTCACATCATCAGCCTTCCCTTCTCCTCACCTTGAGTTGCTCTCACTTGAAATCACAAACATCACCCCCATCATGAATGAGAAAGCATTCACTTGGTTCTCATCTGGTCATGAAGTAAACAAAATTGTACTTCTTAAACGAAGACAAGTCCTACAATGCAGTTATCATTGTGTAGTTGTACTTTTCTGAATTTTGGACTGGATTGTGGCTCTCTCTACAATGCCCAGCCTATGGAAATGATGATACCCAAACTGCCGAAAAACACACCAGCAACTGAAGCATGCCAAGCAAAGTGTACACAGATTTCAGATGGTGTTCAAAATGGAGACTTGCAGAAATATAACTTGTTTCCAACAAAACATTTAGAGCACCAGGTTCACCAAGAATGAGCTGAGGGTGTGTGCGCTGAAGAACCCTCCCGCCATTGCAAAATGCCCAGTGTTTCATTTTTATAGTCATTTTATAGTCACCTGCTTACACTGTCTCTGAAGCAAAGAGTCTTCTGAGCTGATAAATCAGTTTCCCTAGCTACAGTCAACACTGGGAGCCTCAGTTATTTAATCTTCTCCCCAAGTTCTCCCCCTTTGCCCTCCAACCATATGCATTATTAGAAAATTAGTAAAGCAGTTTCCTTAAACCAAACTGGTCATTAGGCATTTGAAGACAACTAGATGCAGAGATTAAAAGTGACAGTCCCCGTAAAAGATGTAGAGGGCCTGGGAATCCCACGGCACTAATGAAATATTGATTTCATATGCGGATAGTCACAGAGAGGCAGTAATAGCTATGAAGCACACCAGCCGACTGTGTGTGGAACTGCTGCTGCTATAGTTAGTCAGCAGAGCATGGAAAAGTTACTTTTTTGGATTGCAAATCCCAGAATCCCCCAAATTCTGCTGGTAGCACACAGATCAGGCATGGCAGGACTCTCTTATTCATCCCCCTTTGCTAAAGGTTGTAGTTTCCATCTATCCTCTAAGGAAAGGTCAGAATTTTGTTTCGGATGGTTTTTGAGAATAAATTTACTGAGATTTGAAAATTTCTTCCTATTCTACATGGGAAAAAAATGTGATTTAAAAAAAAAAAGAAAAGGTGGGAGAAACCAAAACTGACAGATCCATCCATCTGGACTTAGGAGTTTAGGCCATAAAAATTTGGACTTGAGTCCATGTGCATTCAATCATGTCAGGCCTGAATTAGATTTGCCATTTTCCCCTTTTAATATCTATGTATTAGGCAGGTAGAACATAATCCTCTTTGTGCTGGGAATAACGGCATCTTTTGAATTTGGCCAGTGTAGTTAGGTAGGAATTAGACACGTGTCTAATCTGGTAGGTGGTTGTTCAATGATAGCATTCCAGGAGAAGTAAGATAGGGATTGCATTGAACTTGAAATTCAGAAGCCTCACTTTCAAGCATTCATAGGAACCCTCCCCAAAGATAGCTTCAAGATCCAAGATAACCCTCAATAGTCACGGGGTGGTGGGTCACACAACAAGTAGCAATGTGTTTGCTTCCACTTACCATTATTGAGAGTCCACTGATATTGGCTGCAGAGAGACATCATCACTGAGATGGCTTCACCATACTGACTCTCCATTCCTTGAAGCTCTAAGCAAATAACTCTGCAAAGGGGCTAGGCAAAGTGAAGACACCATTTTCTTTTCTAACAGAGAGCAAACTCCAATATTGCATCTAAATGCCGGGTGTGCCAGTGCTGTGTGAACATATGCAAATCCACAGATAATTGGACACATTTCCTAAAGGCTTACAAACATTATTCTCCCAGTTTAAGAGCATAAAATTATTCTGGCCATCATTATGATGAAGTAAAGTGCCATCATTAGAAACACAGGGAGCTGCTTTGAGCCAGACCGTTGGCCGATTTACCCTGGTACCAAATGACACTGACTGGCAGAGACTCATTCCTGTTCCACACAGAGGTCTTGACCAGACTGAATGTGCAGCATACGGCATGCAAAGCAGGTGCTCTGCTGCTAAGCTATGTTCTCTTTTTGTTCCTGTGGATCACATACTGCCATGCCTGAAGATGATATTTCCCAGGGATGGATTACACGCAGTCATTGGTCTCAGGGGAGGATCCAGAACTCATTAGTAAGAGTGATGGGCAGATGATTGATCCCTCTTCTGTCTCCCAGAGAACTGTTCATATGTTTTATATCATACCACTTGATAGAAGACAAAAGCATTGGACAAGATCCCATATGATAATGCATAGCATGCAAGTTCTGTACATGGAATTCTGCTACCATCCCAGGACCATTTCACTCTCCTTCTCTTCCTCCTTTTTATGCTGCAAAAGATGAATATGGCTACTCCTTTCAACACTCAACAAGATGTAGCCTACCCTAAAGTTGTAGCACTAGAGAAAGGACAGAATTTCTTCTGTTCAGTTGCCTGCTTTGACATGGATCTCACTTTTCCAGAGCTGGGAGTAAACGTTATATTTGCAGGAAGCTGAACTTGAATCTCTTGGCCTGCTATAGGTGTCTGATCTACCACCATCCTCAGGTATTTCTTCAAACCTTCCATGTTTAGAATAAGGGCCTTTTGGATTAAACACATCTTCTCGGATGATACAAATTTGCAAGTGGAGCTTCACCAAGCAATGGGAGCAGGGAAGGCAGAAATCATGGCTAATGTTCAAAAATGCTTTTAGAAAAGGGGGGGAGACACTGACACCCTCGACACATTGCAACCATCTACTTGCTTCTCAGTGGCCTCCATGAGACATTGGTTCTGGTCCAGCAACTAATGGATGAGTGTTTTTCGTGATAAAACAAAACTACAATCGGCACCTTTGTCAGCAGCAGCAACGGCAAGCCTAGCCAATAGCTCAAAACAGCTCAGAATGGCATAAAAGCATGGCTCTTCACACTCAAATGCAGACCCCAGCTGCCAGTGCTAGATGAGCAAGAAGATAGTCAGGTGGGCCTCTTTATCAAGGAACAGTGATGACAAGGGGGAGGGAGAGGGACACAGCACAAGTCTATTGTGTCTACATCCCACCAGAAATGTATGGTGACCCCCAAGGCAGCAGGATGTCTCAGGAAATGGGACCTGGAAGTCCCTTTTGCCACTGAACAGTCCTGGCTATAGGATAAGAGATCTTACTTCATTACAAAGGTTCCAAGTACTTGGGAACAAGGGGACAGGGCTTACAAGCTCAATTAAGTCAGCAATGCCAGTTTTAGCACCATGCATGTCCAAGTTAAATGCCTGAAAAGGATTAAGGTCACAATATCAGGGCCCTAATATATATGCAAGAGCCAGAGTGGTATAGTGGTTTGAGCGTTGAACTACAACGCTGGAGACCAAGGTTTGATTCCCCCCTTGGCCATGGAAACTCACCGGGTGACCTTGGGCACATGACACACTCTCAGCCCCAGAAAGCTCCATGATAGGTTTGCCTTAGGGTTGCCGTAAATCAGAAATAACTTGAAGGCACACAACAATGCAATAATATTTATGCATTGGTGGCCTCATAATCCTCTTGCCATTCAGAAGAGCTGATAGATCATTTTACAATACAGTTGGCCCTTCTCATTAGCTAAGGTTAGGAATGCAGGACCCTCACAAAAGTGGAAAAATCATAAATGTTAAAATTGTCTGTCTGTGCGAAGAGGGCCAAGGCATGCTGGGGAGAATGGACACCCAGGCTCCAAACTAGGTCAGGGAAAGGAGAGGGAAAAGGCTTGGCATGGTGGCCCTGTATTCCCTCTCTCTTGACCAGGTTATTCCTTGGGTTTGTGGGGGGCATCAGGAGAAGGCTTGTGGTGCTGAGAAATCTGACTATGAGCTGTCCTTAGCTGGCCAAGCAGTGACTGGAGGAGGAGGAGGAGGAGGATCAGAGTTGGGTTTTTAAAGGGCTACACAGACTGATTGGAGCTGCTGGAAGGGAAGGTTCTCCTGCAAAAGAAGCACTGGGAGTGAGGGAACAAGGATAAGAGAACCTCACAAATAGTCAAATCTGTGAAAATCAAACCTGCAAATGCAGAGGACAGACTGTATTCCCAACATGAAGGGGACTCTGGAACTTGGTTGATCACAGACTTGAGCTGCTACACTAGGTTATGTTCCCCCTCTCTATCAAATAATGAATTGCGTTCCTCTCTGCTAGACATCAAAAGGGGTGGAAGCCTTCCTCATCCATACCACCACAAAACAGGAGTTGATTACAAAATGCATATGCTCTCCTCCCCCACCGCTTGTGTGTTCTTCTGAAAAGTTACCAACACACAGTCTCTGAAGTGCCACACTTGTAACATCTATACATTTTCCTCAGCTTGAGACTTGGAAGTGGCATTTTTTCCCCTCCCTTGAAGTGATTAATTTCTCAGCACCCCCATTGGAATTCAGGTGATCACACAAAACATCACGTTTGGCTTTCAGTGAAAAAGAAAACTATCGATTTTGGTGTTCTGCAGAAAAGCCAAAAAGAAAAAAAAAACACCTAGCAATAGCTTAACTCAAGGTATATGTGGGTATATATTTCCTTTGTTTCAGGAGAAAAAAAACTTTGGGGGAGTTTTTGATAACACACCCTTAAGAAAATCAATTTCCCATTATGTTGAAATGTTGGCATTTAGTCAATTATGATTTATTGATTGGGATTCTCCCCTCCACTCTGATTTTTTTTTTTAAAAGTCTCAAGTCTTTGAACAGAAGACCTCATATCTCACATTCAAGGAAAATCAGAACACTCCGGCTAAACATTTTATCTGTTTATGACATAAAAGAAATGGAAATGACCCATTCATTCATAAAAATCATGCATTCCTGACCTTTGAGCCCCAAAAGAGACCCAAGGCAGCTAAAAATAATTAAGCAGAGGGGGGAAAAAAGTCTGAAAAAGACACATAGAACAGATCAAGGTGGACTGAAATCCAAAATAAAACTACATCAGATCAAATCCAAGTAGGTTAGCCTGAGAAACTATGATTGGCTCAAGGTGATAATGTGACTGTTACATCCTAGGAAGGCTAGGATTTTACATGATCTCTAACCAGCTTTAGGTGAGTTCGGACCTGAAAGAATGCCATCATTCTGACCAGCTCTGAAAAAGACATTTTGATATTAGAATAATGGATTATATAATATTATATTTATAAAAGTATGTGCTGTGCACA
The DNA here is from genome assembly GCA_948472985.1 of Iguana delicatissima. Lineage (NCBI taxonomy): Eukaryota > Metazoa > Chordata > Lepidosauria > Squamata > Iguanidae > Iguana > Iguana delicatissima. The sequence continues at coordinate 249,082 of CAOKZL010000684.1, forward strand.
TCCGTATGTACACAGAAAGTCCTATTCATTGATTTGTTTTTCTTTTTTCTTTTCTCAGGATTTTCTAAACTCAATGTGTAAACTCTAGATTTCTCTGGAAACCATAATAGTTTTGCATGTTCTTCCACATTAATATGAGTGTTAAGGGTGTTGCCTGGCCACACCCTTTGGACCACAGTCTGATGATGCTCCTGTCCTGGTTTTCATCTGTGAAATGTCAGAGGGTATGAAAGTGTAAGGGGGTTTTGGATACCGCCTTACGTAACCATCTGACAAAGCAAAACTGCTGCCATAAGCAGGTATTAGGTGAAGTCTTAAGAGGATTCCAGTCAGTATCTCCATCTTTGTGATTTCTGAAGTTTGCCATGCCCAGAGAAGAGGTCCCAGTGATGACCTAAGGTAGGCTTCCTCAATTTTTTCTTGGGGATTACATTTTTGACAGCTCTCACTTTTTGGTCCTCCAGCTGTTTTGGACTTGGACTTCCAGGAGCTCCGGTCAACATGCCCAATGGTAAAGGATTCTTGGTACCTAATCTGGAGGGTCAAAGATTCAAACCACAGTTTCATTATCTTTTGTTGCCAGTGTACCTGATGGGAATTGCAGAGCTGCTTCTGTAGAGCAACAGCATAGGTAAAGGATGTGCATGAGAACCATCTTCCTCCCACCCGCCATCCTGTATCCTTTTTATTACTTCCTTTCCCCATTTCCTCTAAAAAGGAGAGTAACTGCTCTGTCTTCCCATAATGCAACTAATAAAAAGTGCAACTTAAATGACAAACAGCATCAGTCATTAAAAAGCAAAAGGGAGGCTCTCTTTGCTGAAGGAAGGGATTACCTGCATGCATTATCATTTCCTAACATGATGGACTGATGGCAGAGAGAGCGAGAGCGAGAGAGCAAAATAAAGCAATTTTCACACTGGCTAAGTGCTATGCATTTTATGGCCATGAGGTCTGGCATACTCTAGCTAGCTTACTGCAAAAGTATTTACCCTGCTCTCTCTCTCTGTTTTTGTGTGTGTGTGTGTGTGTATTAAGCCATTTAGATACCCCTGAATGTGTTCCAGAAGATTTTTCAGATCCTGCCCTCCCACTGTTCACAGATTCTCAGACATCACCTTCTTCTACATCACCATACATTAATGGGCTACTTCAGGTGTCTACCAAACAATTGAATGGCAAAGAGACTGATCTCAAGTGCTCTAGGAAATGACTCTTGGATGCTTACTCTGATCCGAAATCTTGAAAGCTACACTTGCCAGGGCCACTGATAAACGTGGCAGAGTTCAGGGACCTATTCACATCACACAATTATTAGCACTACAATTCTACTTTAACTGCTACGGTTACATCCTATGGAATCTTGGGTCTTGTGGTTTGGTTTGGTTTGGTGAGGCCTCAGAGGAGATCTAAACACCCTTCTGTAAACTGGCTGAAAGATCTAAAGATGGAATCTAAGGATGGAATCACAGGGATCAAAGGGGAATCATAACACTGTAACTGTATGTGGACAGACCTTGGTATCAAGAAGGGAGGCAAAACATTTAGGATAAAACTTCAACTGAAGAACTTCTAAGGCAAGTGGTTCTTGACTGGGAATGCTGAAGAAGAGCATTGGAATCACGTTCTCAGTCAGATAGGGTCTAGCCTTGGTGACCTGACCATGGACTGATTCTCCTGCTGGATAGCCGTAGTGCTTCACTTTCTGTACATGTTCCGAACCAGCACCACATGGGATAGGACTCTTTATTGGCATATACAATAAGTTATCACAGAGGTATCTCCTTTTCCTCAACCTTGGAGACCTCTCAAACTATAATTTAACTTCTTTGCGGGGGCAGCCTTCACACTCCATTTCCAAAGTGAGAGACCAGAAGCAACTTTCCAGCTTGCAGTTCTTTCTAGCCTAGCAGTGGAAAGTGGTAAGGTGGTCAGGATTTTGCAATTCGTGCCAACTTGACTGCATCTGACTAATAAAACCACCTTGTTCTTATGTTGTGGAAGTGTGAAGAAAGGAAAAAAAATGTTTCATATTTGTACCAAATGCCCAGTGACAGCAGCAGTCTGGGAACAGGTTAGCCCAACAACCTCACGTAGCCAGACAAAGGACATTTCTGCCCTACACTGTTATAGTGCTATTATTCCACTTTCAACATCCTGTGGAATTCTGGAGTTTCTATGCTTTCATGGATACTAGAAGTTCCTGTAACATATATATGTTTTTCTATGCAATTTTGGACAAGAAGAGTGCTTTCTAAAATCCAGAGCAATGTACAAACCAAAGGACATTTGCTTTTCAGTTTGCATATTAGTTCAGCAAGTGTGAATTACGCTGATTCACATTAAAATGTAAATCAAATCAATTTATTCCCATCCTCAGTCCAGAATGGCGGGCTCCTGACAATTATTTTAATCAGCGCATTCTACAGTATGGAATGGAAGGGAATCTAAACAAGGCACAGACCAAAGCAAGGCCACTGCTGTTGTATCCATCAAGTCCCATCCCATTGTCCTGCCTAGTTACAGAGAACTGAGCTCCGCCAGCAAGTAAGGGAGAAAGGAAAGCAAAACACTGAACTCCCTTTTATGGAAACAGACAGTGATCTGGAGGGAGACCACCAATTAAGCTGCTGTTTCTCAATTATTTTGTTATCTTTTTTTAATGAGCGCAGCTACTTTGTCATCTTTTAATAATCCATAAAGCATATTTTATGCCAACCCAGAGGTCTAATGGCTTTGCAGATAATCTGCCCTGACATAAGCAAGGAATACATTTTAATACTAATATACACATACACACACGCACACCCCTGCTGTCCCCGCAACATTGTCCCTCTTTGATACATTCCTAAGAGCTATGATGCTCCCGAAACTTTCCACATATCAATTTCTTGTTGAATACTGGAGCTTTTCTGAATTGTTCATTCTGATGCAATAGGAGTCCCATTTTTTTTAAAAAATCTGCAGTCTGTTGTACATTGCCATTTGCCCCCGCTTTCCCAACCTTCAACACTTTTGTTGATTCTCTGTGTCTGCTAAACAGTATTATTCTCAGAATCCCTGCACATTGATGAAAGACTGGGGACAAAAAGACAGCAAGTGTGGTTATGTCTGATCCCAAACAATGTGCAGGCCCACCACTATGTACTGATATGACAAATAATAGCCGCCAAAGCAAATGCAGAATGATTGAATAGATGAATAAAGATTTCATCTGCAAAGAGTTTTACCAATAAGCAGGAGCGTTTGTGCATAAGCTGATGTGCAAATACCAGGGAAATATTTCAAAGAAAGAAACTTAAGGCAATCATATGTGTAGTCACATCCCGGTGTAGTAGCCAGAAAAGTGGAGACGACCAGGTTTCAGGGAAAATAATCAAAAAGCCATTTTATTATAATACCTTGCGCAAGGGGCAACAGTTATTTCAGAACTGTTGTGTTGATTAATTGAGGTAGCATCACTATATACCTTTTGCCTTCTATGTCAGCAATCAATCATTTACTTAGCCAGCCCATCACAGAAGAACAAAGAACTTTGGTTAACTTTCCATTACATCACTGACTGGCATACACGTGTACAGAAGAGAACAAAAGGGTTAGTTTAGAAAATGATACAAAATGATGGTAGGGAGTATAGTGCCTCCCTGTAAATTCCCAGAACTGTTGCAAGGCCATTCTCTAAAATTTGAGATAAGACAGACATCTGCAATTTACTCAGAGGCACAATTCAATTCGCTTATTTTTCCTATTCAAGTGGTATTGGATTTAACCCCTTCACCGGTAAGGTTTGTTTGTTTTTTTGTCATTATTTAAATCTTCAGTATTTCATTAATGCACGTGAGGAACTATAAAGGAACACGGTGGCCGAAATCAGTGGCAGCCTCCTCCTGCATCGAGTTTGCCCCAAAGAAAGGAACAGGAAAGGTCAGGAAGCATGCGTACAAGAGGATGGCTAGGAGAGTGTGTAGTCTCAGTAAGCTATGCTCTGCGGCCATTTGATCCCTGCCATTTCCTACTCTGTTGGCACCATCTATACCAGCAGTGATGTCCTGCAACAGTGCTGTCATCAGAGTCCTGTAAGAAGCAGCTGAAAGAGCCAAGCACTGGGGAAGAAAAGATTGTGGCCAAACACAACCAAGGTCTTCAAATATCTGAAAGTCTTCTATGCCCAAGATGATGCAGATTTGTTCTCTGTTGCTCTAGACAGCCTGACTATAATTGCCAGGAACAGAGCTTGGAATTAACTTGTCAATAACTCATTAAGTTATTAATTCACTAGCTTTTTCTAGCGATTTTGCCCGACTTTCTAGATTCCCCAATTAATGCTGAAGTTAAAAATACGCTTGAGTAGATTAGGCTGTTATAATTCATTAGGTCTCTCTCCCTCTGCTTCAGGAGGAGAAGGCCTGAGTTTATGGAGCTGACTAGCTGAGTGTGGAAAAGAAGAATAGAAAAGAAGGGAAGAAGAAAAAAAAGAGTCTTGGAATGGAATGAGAATGGGGTGAGGGAGAGATCTGTTTGATTAGCAGGAGACCAGGACCTTCAAGCGGCCTTTCAGAATGTCAGGACATCTAGGCCTGAAAGGCAGGTGTCCCTCTCATGAGCTTCTCCTGTTCTCCTGATTATATTCTGAACTGCGTTTCTCTTGTGTATTGTTAAACAGAATACACAGATTATATAATATTATTTGAGCAGAGCTGCAATAAACTCCTCTGCAGCTCCTTAATGAGTTACTCACACAGGCCATTTCCGCACTACACTATTATAGTGCTGTTATTCCACTTTCAACCTCCTGTGGAATTCTGGGGTTTGTAGTTTACTGAGGCCAAAGAGCTCTCTGGCTGAGAATTCTAAAGGCCCCCCTTGAACTACAAATCCCAGGATTCCATAGGATGTTAAAAGTGGAATAATAGCACTATAACAGTGTAGGGTGGAAATGGCCGCAGGGTTAATTATGTACAATATTTTCCTCAAGTCCCCCTCCCAATTGCTTTCTCTCTTGGCTTCCTTCCCTCCCTTCCCCTTCTGCTTTTTACTGACCTTCATCTTCAATGGGTCTGGTCACACACTTTGAAGGGTTTTGTCAAGTTGGAGCAAAAAAGATAAAACTATCAAATTAGGATGCTTCCAGATTGCTTAGGATCTTGAAATTGGGTACACACATGACTTGATGGCATGAGAAGATCTGAAGGAGGAACAGTTTAGAACTTTCTCTCAGAACAAGGAAGAAAAAAATGTGTCCCCAAGGAGTTCAAGTATTACACACCAGATACAAAGATGAACTTTAATGACCCAGCTCTTGCAATGGTGACGACAACTGCTCAACATTTAATACCACTGTGGCAGTTACCTTTGCCTCCATCCTACCCTAAAATCCAAAGACGGCGGTGTTTTTTTCTCACCAGCTCTTTATCATCAAACATCATTGACCTTAATCGCTAAGTCTTTGTCTGCACAATGATTTAATCCGAAGAGACGCAAAACATGTATATGATTTGAAATCAGATTAGGCTCTGACAAGTGCTATCATATCAGGGCTTCTTTCTTTTGAGCTGCTCTGCAGTTTCCATTTTAATGGCCTGAAAGGTGATTACTGCATGCTGACAACTGATGAGGGCAGGGCAATGGGGAAAATGGCATTCTCGAACTAAAGTACTCTGAACCTCGGTTGTTGCATAACAGGCCCTGGCTTCTCTCCAGCCTACCCTTCTAAAATGTGGTAAAAAACAACTCGACAATCATGGTTCTAATTCTCAGCTGCTGTAGCTAACAAGGAGCTGTCATGTCAAGGGAAGCTGTGATTTGAAGCTCCAACAATGACTGGTACCATGGTGGAGGTAAAAGCAAATCTCCGAATTGATCGGAGCAGAACTGGGCTGTTTTCCAAAATATCCGGGTCCAAATTGAATCTTGTGGCTGGTGTGCACTGCAAGGAAGCTGAGGCTGCCAATAAGTGACATTGCTGAGGGTTGTCTCCCCGAGCCACTGTTTTCTGGAGTGTGGCATTAATTTTCAGGAAAAATAAAATATCACTTAAACTTTCGAAGAGGCTGCTGCAAAACGGCAAGCGCTCCAGATGATGCCAGCAAATTCACTACCCCAAATGATCAAACACAAGCTCACCCTGTGGGTTTCCATGGGCGAGCAGAGAATCGAACCCTGGTCTCCAAAGTTCTAGTCCAACACTCAAGCCACACGGGTTCTCTATTTCAGTTATTGTTGTTGTTTAAGCCATTTTTGACTTATGGCAACCCTAAGGAGAATCTGTCACAAAGTCTTCTGGAGGCTGAGAGTGTGTGGTCATAATATTTAGAAAATTGCTGAAAGACCATGAGACCCTAGATCTCAGAAAACAGTGTTTATAATGTTTGTGTGTAATAGCTCCCTATTTAACTGGAGCACATTCAAATAGAAAGAAAACACTACCAAATAGGTCAGGAGGTCTGCATCTGCAATGTATTAATATTTATGCAAAATTTGCTGCTGCAGTTAAAATCAAAATGGAATTAATTGGAGAGAGGAAAGAATCACTGTAGATTGGGATGAGGGAGATGATAAAGGGCCATCAAAGACAGCTTTTTCCCCGTCCCCGCACAGCCCTTTTGTTCCAACAAATCTGAGCGACTGCAGATCAAGTTCTGCGATGTCTTTTGCCCCTGAAGCTGTTAATTTGAAACTCACCCTGTCGTAGGATCTGTAATCCCAGCCATGTTGCAGAAATATGCAAAGGAATCAGCCTTGAGGTGCAGCCTGCCTGGCCTACAGCAACATAGAAAGGGGTTACTCTATGTTCTCTGCCCCGTTTGGTGTCCTGATGATCTTTTTGGACAAAGGCTCCTCTTAGCTCTGGCTAAGGGATTGTGGGAACGGAAGTGCAGAACATCTTCCGGGTACTCGGTTAGGGGAGGATGTGCTGCACAAGAAGAATATCCACATGAAATGTGTCCGGAGGAGACTGGGCCCCCAGATCTAGTCCTGGGAGGAAAGGCTGAACCATTGGGGGAAGGTTAATCCTGGAGAAAAGTTGATTAAGAAGTGAAAGGTTTGTTGTCTTCATAACTGGAAGGGCTGACGACAGAGCCCATTATTTTCTCCTGCTCCACCGAAGAGGATCCAAACCAGTGAAGCGGATTGCAAAACACTCTTTCCCTTTTTTTTTTTTTAAAACCTGCAGTTTTTTAAATCCTCAAGTTCTTTTTGTTCTGAATTTGAGGAAATGGACAAATTTGGGCAAAATTTTCATAAGCATAAGGAAAAGACATTCTCCCTCCGCTGGCACCAGGCAAATTTAGGAGGTAGTTACTCCACAGTTACACACTGTCCCTTTTTAAGAGTAACTGTAAACCCTGCACTTCCCCTACCATGCAAAAGTCCAATCAGTTCCTCTTGTTGGCCTAGTATTTTTTTCCCCCTTCTAGACACCACTTGAACACACATCACAACCACAAACACTGGTCTCTAGCTGCTAATAGTCCGCACCACCCTGCTTCCCAGCACAATTTAATATAATGAAAGGAACGGCTCCATTGCAGCACTTCATCCCATTGTTATATTTACACAATGGCTTATCAACAATATTGCGGGGTAATCTGCTGAATCTTCTTTCAGAAGAAGAGACCCTCTTGATCTTGGAGGCTGTGCGGAGACAAATAAAGCACCCTGTGTTGGGCATGGAAATAATATTTTTAAAAATGGCAATTAGGTTCAGGGCTCCTAGAAGAAACTTGGGGAACATATTTTACTCTTTTTTGTCAGTAAATGCAGGACCCTTCCCTCTCAGCTTGTATTCTTGTGCCACAGAATTATAGAATCTTTGGGCCTTTCTGCACTGCACTGTTATAATGCTATTATTCCACTTTCAATGTCCTGTGGAATTCTGGGATTTGTAGTTTCTTGAGGCCAAAGAGTTCTCTGGCTGAGAATTCTAACTGTCCCTCCTTCAAATGCAAACCCCATGATTCTATAGGCAGTTGGAAGTTTTTGGCAGTTACAAGTCTGTTTTCCAGAAAGAAACTGGGGTCTTTCAGAAAGATCGGGGTCCCGAATGAGAAAGTGGACATGCTTCATAAAAGAGTCCTAGCCAGCTCACCCAGTGCAAGACAGAGTTGCACAGCAGAGATACACGTAGCAATGCTTTTGGTTCATATGGGACAATGATGGAACCCAACAAGCCAGTGTTTCACATGAAGCCAGCTTGAACCATTGAACATCTCCCCCAAGATGGATGATGTCACGGTTCATAACTGGAGACCCTCAGACACTGAAAAATTCTAGTCACAGCAACTCAGAGGAGGTGGCAGAACCAGCCCTCATTCATTTCGAACTGGAACTCTTCTCTCTTGGATGCCACATCCTAGCTATGCGACACCCTCTCCAGAGAGTGTCACTGCTTATTAACACAAGTGGACTTCAGACTGCTGAGGTTTTTGTCCCACATTAGAAGTGCAAACCTTCTCTGCCTCCCAGTCTGTTCCTTACATGATATGGTTTGCACTCTTTTGGAGACTAATATGTTGGGCTCTCATTTGAATTGGCCTCATATAATTTGAATCAATCCAGAATAAATTGTGGACTGATTCAGCCTGATTTGGACCCACTCCTTTTCAGTCTGGATTGGCCCAATTTGGTTCAGAATTCGAGATGGGACTGAACAGGTTGCACAGCCCGAGTGGTTAGCTTGGTCTGATACTGCTTAGAGAGGTATTTCTGCTTTGTCTGTGCTAGCATGATGTGCAGTGGTACCCACTGTGGGTGGTAAAATGAGCATGATGGAATGGTGATTGTGATCTCCACTGCACCGATAAGAGAGAGGACTGCTTTTCAATGCCAGGGGTGAGGAAGGAGATTTACGGTCCACCATGAAGCCAACTGCAAGGCCTAAAATGCATGCGACATGCAACAGTGATTCGTATCTGCACGACAGGCACCTTCACTTTTCCAGCTAGTTGTCACAAATATGCAATTGTCAATATGCGAGATGGTAAACACCATCTGAAACAAAATTCCATGTTTCTCCTCAGCTTCTTTGTTCTGTTCCTTTGGGATGCTTGTGAGGCCCCTCCACCCCTTCCTTGACTTCCAGTTGTTTTTCCATGCACTCCCTTCCCTTAGGCTGAGTCCTTGGAACAGATTTTCTTCTCCGAACAACTTCCTCCACAACCCACGCTCTCATTGAACTGTTTAAACAACGCCAGACATAACTGTTATTCTTGGGTGAGTGGGGTTTGTGGCACAAAGAACCTGTCTCAACTGCAGAGTTTTTAAACTCAAGGCTGCCTGGCAACCCGTGGCACTTGGGTACAAGCCTTCTTCCCAACTGACTCTGCCGATGAGTGTTAGTTTGTTTTGAACATCGCTTCCTTTATTCTTTCCTCCACCTTATCACCCTGGTGGGAGTCAGAAGCACATTCTGCTTCCCTCTCTGTGCCTTGCTATCAGTTCTGCATTGTCACGGTTGCCAATGGCTTCGCTTCAGAAGGCTGGCTGCTGCCCACATAGAGCTGACACATTCAGGATGTTCCTCCACCCTCTGCACCCCCTACGAGATACCACACTCAGCCGAAGGAGGCAAAAGACGCAGCATGTGAGTTAAGGAGAGCTTCTGACTGGCAACCTACCTTTGTCTACACTGACTGCATTTCCTCTCCCTGACACGAAACCATATGCCTTCTTCCTCACCACTTCACTACAGTTTTGTGACTTGCTCTTAGTAGTGTAAGAAGCCAGAACTCATGCCCAACATTGGAGCACTGGGACTTTTTGGTTAACAGGGAAGCATTTGCTGCTTCTGTTGGGCTTTGCTACCTATTTTGAGCTTGGCCACAATCTTCATAGCACCTTGATGAGGAGGACAAAGATGAATTTCCTGGACATCAGGATATTATTCAGAGCTATCCCTCTTGTAATGCAAAGGAATTTGGAGGTAGGCTTGCTCTTCAATGGGCAATTAAGAGCCATAAGATTTACAAAAGGCCTTTCTCCCGGCGGGGAGAAAAACTGCTAGAACAGGTTTGTCGGTCTGGATCAGCACTGCTACTGATATTTGTGGACCTTCCTTGGGAGTGCGGCTGCAAGGAGTGTCGTGTCACTATTGTAGGAATATTTGGTATCCCTATCGAGCAGAGTGTAGCGTAGCCAGTGTGGTATGAGCTTGTGGTAGGAAACAGGAGAAAAATACTCAGCATTCTCTTGTAAGTTTTTTTTTTTTTAAAAAAAAAAGACCTGACAGCTCTTTGGCCCTTTGAGAAAGAGCAAGATGTTGGTTTTATAAGGTGGGACCTCAGCCTTCTCAAATCTGGTTGCCAGATCTTTCTTATTCCCACCAGAGAGGTAAGGCCCAGATGACACTGGTGCTGTTTTTGACAAGATGGTTCTGCTGTTCCTCCTCATAGAAAAATGGCTTCCAGGGGCATCTGTGAGAAAGAAGAGAGGCCCAGTCTGGTGGATAAAGCTCAGGACTGAGGAACAAATCAGAAAGTTCAGATCAATCAGCTAGTGCACATACTAATTCTTTCTGCCTGCCCCACAGTGGTGGATTGTTTCAATGGGATGGCAAATTTGGCTTCACATTTTAGTGTGAACTTTAATCAGGTCACTCAAGATGCAAATGTCCAGCTTCAGAATAGGCTTGGCCCCTTGAACAGTGCCCTCAAAGCCTGGGTGAAACCTCAGAGCAGATTCACCACCCCGCTGACGCAGGAATTACTAGCTGCTATGACATGCACACACGAACACAGGTGCATTTCAACCGTCCAGGAAATGTAGCAAGTGTCTATGTATGTCTTGCCTTTCCATTCCTTTTTTCCCACCAGAACTCATTGGGGCCTGCAAAAATTGAGTGCATTTTCAGACACGCAACTCTCTGGACTTTGTTTGTGGTTCTAAAATGGGCGTATTTTTATTGCAGCCGAAAAGAGTATTTACTGCAGCGGAAGAGGCTACAAAAGGTACATTTGTATGCAGCGAATATCCCCCAGAAAAATCCTTTCACACACATGTGGCGGTGCCAGTTTCTGTGTTTGTTTGTTGAATTAATCGTCTCGGCAGGCTGGGCTCAACTGCCAGTATATGATCCCAGGTCAAGGGAGCAACACGCAAAGCTGTCCCAGAATCTGGGTGCATCAAAGCACAGCTGTGCTTGCACTCCCCTCTGATACCACATTGACAGAGGGCAGGCATTTGGAAAAGCTGGCTGCCATCAGATTTTAACAAACCAAGCTGAAAAGAGAAATTATCCATTAAAGTGGTGCTTCGGCCATGAAAATTGGGGCCACAGACACATCAGATTCGCCCCCCCTCTTTTTTGTGTGTTGGGGGTATTCATGAACTGCGCTTGTCCCACCCAAAGCTCTTGGACTGAGTTTGGCTCCTCTGTCACGAGGCTGCTATGTTGAAAGGTGTCCCCCAGCTACAAGTCTCTCCTTCAGTTAAGAAGGGCCTAGTTACATGTTCAGTGTGGGTGGAACACAACAATGCTTCCTCCTTTCCTTTGTGTGTGTCATTTGGGTTTACAAATTGGAGTGGCACGATAGCAACAGGGAGGTTCCTTGCCCCACCGACAGAAGACTCACTGGCTGCCATGACACATGCACACAAATACACAGACTTTTAAACTGCCCAATAAAGGGAAGGCTGCATGGAAGCACAGCTTGCTTGCTTTCCTCAGAGCCAATATCTACCTAAGAAGTATGTTAATGGGACATTCCCATAAAACCCAAAATGTCCTACTTGTATGATTGGCTAGATAATGCTATGGCAAAGGGAAGAGTGGTGTCTTTGTTGGGAGCTCCTATTTTAATCAACTTTGCAAAAGTAGAGACTCTTACTACGAGGCTTTCATAGCACTGGGTGATGGATGGCATTACAGTTGGTTTTGATTCAGCTGCCTGGTTATCAACCACAGTGTGGAGGCACCAGAATCTGCAAAATAAGGCCGTGTATTTTGCTTTGCCTGTTGTTGTTTGTTGCCTGATCTTGTCTGTTGGGCAAGGGAGGATGATCTACAAGAACATATTGCAATATGAAGTGCTTCTCAACAGAGTACCACTCAGACATAGCTTTCACCCGGTCCGCATTTTGTGTTTTCTATTTCTTTCTTTCAGCTGCTGTTCAGTGTTATGTCACTCCTGAGCATGGTCAGTCCTCATCAAGCTTTTAAGCATTTGGAAGAAACTGCTCTTTTAGATCCCAAACAGGCCATTAAATGTCTTTATGTCTTCTGTCCTCACTTATCCCTCCCCATGTTACCTCCTCTTTTCTTCCTCCACTCGCTTCTTCCTTCCTTCTTCTCCACTAGTCGGTGCCATCTTCCTACCTCTACAGTCTGAATCCAGTGCAAACATCTTGGCCAATCTGCCACACACTTCCAGATTTGATCTTTCACGCTGACTCCTCTCCTTTACATATATTTGACATTAGTTTAGTTGGTGAGGTGAACATTCTAAAAGTTTATTTTTCTATTTCTATTTTTATTTTGCCAGTCTTTGGGTTCTCCCCACGCATGATGCTGCTATCTTCTTCCTCCAGTGTTGTGCAACTGGACCGCATAGGAATTGGCATACCTCTCCAATCTGTGCTATTCATGAGAATAATTAAGATGCATGTGAAATAATTACTACACATCTTGGGTTATCCCCCGAACCAAGAAGAAGAAAGAAGTTCAATGTTATGAAAATCTACTCAGAAGTAAGGTCCAATTCCACAGGTCCTATACTCAAGAAAGTGTTAAGTAAGCTTGCAGGACAGTGGTTTGAGCATTGGACTACAACCCTAAAGATCTGGTTTCAGTTTTCCACTCTGCCATGGAAACCCACTTGGTGACCTTGGACATGTCACATACTCTCAGCCCCAGAAAACCCCACGATAGGTTTGCCTTAAGGCCGCTGTAAGTCAGAAACAACTTGAAGGTACACAACAACCACAATTGTACAGTCACAGCTGGCACTATATAGAAATTCACTGAGGGAGTTCCAGAACATGAGAAACATTTTTTTTTTTTTGGTACTACAACTTCCAGGTTCCTAGAAGAACCAGCTTTCTTCCTAGTCTGGGTCAGGAGGGGGGTAACAGCTGCTTGTTATCTTTCTCCGTGTGTACAGAGGGACCTGGATGGCTCCCAGACATATCTCCATGGCTAATGAGTGCTTGAGGGATGGAACTGATCCTGGGAAAGTCTGGATGCCTTGTGGCATCAACATAGCTACGCTGTTGTAACTATCTCAGCTCAATTGTCCCTAGATTTCTCAGACAGTAGGTTCATGTGGTTAACCATTAGGGCCAGCTCAGCTACCAGCATATATTAAATATTTCACTTAATGTTTCAGAATTGCACTGTAAAGGAAAACCTTTTGTATGGAGAAAGCCACTAACAGGAAAATGTGTTGAATACATTCCACACTATTTCATTTCATTGTAATGGAGACTCCAAGCTGTAAGACGAGTCATAAACAAGAGCCATTGTTTCCTGCCAGCAGGTCAGGGAAAGAACAAACGGCTGGAAAGATCAATTGTGTGTTGCTCAAGAGTGACCAAGAAACCGCAGGCAGCAAAGCAGCCATAGAGTCTGGCCATAAACAATATTTACAGTACACGAGTGAGGGAGCTTTCTGGAACAGGCAGAAATGTTAAATCCACAAAGTGTTGTCAGAAAATTGCAACCAGTGTAGACTCTTTGTTTTCTTAATCTCTTACAGTCTTGAGTTGTGTTCATCAACCCACTTGACCCTTTGGCCCCAAGGAGCTAACAGAATTCCAATCATATCATGTCCCATTTGAAAATAACCTATGACAGCCCTCATTTTAATATTGCATTACGGCTGCGCCACCTTTTCCTTGCGGTAGCAATTTCCATATGCTCCCTTTGCCCTGAATTTCAAAACATAAGTTTGGTTTAATGGAGTTTGAATACCGAGATTTGCTCACTCGCCACTTGTGGGCCAAGTTGAAAGCGAGAAGAGAGAATGAGAACAATCTGGAATGCAAAGCACACTTGTACCCCATACAGCTATAAACAGCAGGTCGGTGGAGTAACATTTTCCTTGCTTGCGTCTTGTTCTCCCCAAAGAGACGGCTGGAGTCTTTTGGTGTGAAGAATTAAACTTTTATTCCATCCTTGCCACTTGACATTATGTTGCGAAATCAGGCTGAGTTCTCTGCGATGTTCCTCTTCCAGTTTTTGGTGAAGCCACACCCCTGGAACCATAGGAGAAATAGGAAAAGTTATAGTTAAATCACAACAGGAGTGAAAGGTTGAGATCTTATCTAATGCTGGCGCGGTGTGAATTTCTACAAGTATACTTATGCAGGCAATCTGGAGGGTGATGGAAACTAGCCAGGTAATGGCACAAAGAAGTTCTTCTGGTGCAACCTGTTAGCCATTTGGGCCAGAAGAAGAAACCAGCTATTTGTAACTAGTCGCTTCTAAGCTCCGGGGATGGCCGAAAGAGAGAAGGAAAAAGGATGTACTTGTCCACCACTTTGGCCTCATTCCCCACTGGCTTTGGTACTGCCAACATGAACCTCTTTATATGTTATCCTTGAAAAGATCTGATCCCTGAGGAGAAAAGAGAGGTTCCTCAGCGTTGTTGTAAAGCATAAGGCCATGGTATCTTTTTCTTTTTTTTTAAAGAAAACACACCTACAGTTCAACATTTGGGGCGGGGAAGCATAATTCTGTTGTTCAAGCTTCAGTAGATCTCATGTGAGCCCTGCCATCTATAGCTCAGAATTGTGTGAAAACCATACAAAAACTCTGCCTTGTGTGGGCTAAGGATGCGTGGATAGGTAGGGAAGGTTTTGTCCTGTAATACCTTTTATAAAGTGCTGTCTCTTGGCAACACTGTCTAATCAAATAATGTTCTTTACAACTTTATAACACCAGGCCATTTTCTCCTCTGTGCTTTTAAAGTGAGAAGTGGTTCATTTGTTTGGTACAAACTTCGGAGCCCCACCAGCGTTGTTCCCTTATTCCACTAAGACCGGAGAGCTCTTCCATTAATAGTTTTCCCTACTCTCACATTATTCTTCATTTATGCCTGTAAGTATTTGCTGTGAAGATTTCCTCATGTCTACTTGGGGGTGTGTGTGTGTGTGGGGGGGTGGGCTGAAAGCATAACCAGACTGTGATCACTTGAAGATGCCAAAAGGTTACAGCAGAAGAATGTAAGCAAACAAACAAAACGTTAAGCTCTGTGTGTGTTCAGTGATGGTACCAAAGTCTGGAAATGGGTGTGTGCGTAGTCATAAAGGAGAACCGATATATGTTTCATTTTTAGAACTGTTTTGGAGGTGAGCCCAAGCTCCAATTACATTTGAGCTTATCTTGCAATTAGTTCTCAAGCATTGTTGGCACCATCCCTCCCTCCATAGTTGAGTTGACTTCTTCTAATTTACCTTCTCATAGCAGAAACCATGATGGGAAAACATATCTGGTGGCCTCCCTCCTTCCAGTCTTTAATAACAGCCAAGAAACTGAAGACTGTATCCAAGCTTGCTCAGTGTCTTCCAGACCCTTCCAGACCACACCAGTTTCTGCCACAGCTCTGCCACCAAAGGGTACTGCTACATCCCCATCCTGACCCACCAGTTTCTGCTGAGTTTGCACCTATGCTGCCTCTAAACCCACCCTCTGTTCTCCTTCTGTGCGTATCGGGGAGGAGGGGTATAAACCAAAGTTAGCAACTCTCTCTCCAATCCCAGAATGCTTATCACATTTTGTCTCTTTTAGGGGAATTTGTTGGAGAAGGTGGTAGTGAGCACAGCTGAGATATACAAAATGTAAATAGCATTTTGAGCAGCTGCAGAAGGAATTGAGTAATAAAAGAAAGACCAAAAAAGAGGGTGGGTGGGAAGGGAGGAGGGCTGGCTTTCACACTTTATGTCTTCTGTTTTTAAATGTCAAAAGAAACTCTATCCTCTATAGGAATGGAGCAAAAGACAATTGGCACAGATTGCCAAGTGATGGAAAATGGCACTCCTAAATATGCAGCAAAACTATTCACTGGGGTAATTTTTGTTTTTAATCAAAGGCAGATTCCTTTAGGATTTTTTTTAAAAAAACAGCCTGCCTCAAACACCCTATTCATATTTTGATGAATACAAGCCACTGCCAAAAACCCACAGAAAGATTGCCAGGGAGTCTCAAACTTTTTCACAAAGTCCTCTGGTGCCCCTCTTTGATTTCTGTCCCTTGACCTGGAAGTAGGAGCAGTAGTAGGAAGAGGAAGAGGGAGAGGGGGAGGGAGAAGAAGAATGCAAAGCAGGTCCAATGTCAGAAGCTGGCTCTTAGGAAAGAGCTTCTCACTAACTCCTGGAGTCTTCTCATACTGCTGCTACTCCTCAACATCACTTCCTTTTCAGTCTGTGCCCTCTGAGCGTGGAGAGGAATGAGATTCAGCAGCCTGAGCTTCTTTTGGCCTTTTTTTGCTATGTGATTGTGCAGGTTGGACTGAAAGCCTGAGGGGAAGTCAATAGAGAGATATGACAGGAACGAGAAGGACATAGGATCACACAGGAAGGTGGGTATTACTGGAGTCAGTAATGAGGTCTATGATCCTAGTTGTGGCCATCTGTGACATCCATGTTTATGAAGTCTGGGAAGGCTCATAGCTTTGCGATAGGGCCCATGCTTTGCATGCAGGTCTCCAACAGAGGCCCATAACTTCCATATGAAGAAACTTAGCTTGCAGTTTAAGGCTAGCATCCTGTAGGTGACATATGCCAGTAGTTGCATATTTTAGGCTGTCGCACAAGGGTCCTGATTATGGTTGCACAAGCAGAGTTCCCCCAACATAAAGGCTGAGCAAGTGACTATGCACAAGTGACTATGCTTTTCAAGGCATTAATGTGTTTCCTAGTTCCCTCTGAGTGGGGCTTATTGAGCAATGGGAACACTCTTATGTATAATTAGTTGCATGGCTATATAATCATAGAGTTGGAAGAGACCACAAGGACCCTCGAGTCCAACCCCTGCCATGAAGAAACATGCACTCAAAGCACTCCCAGCAAATGGCCATCCTGCCTCTGTTTATAAACCTCCAAAGAAGGTGACTCCACCACACTCCAAGGCAACCTATTCTACTGTCAAACAGCTCTTACAGTCAGCAAGTTCTTCCTAATTTTTATGTAGAATCTCTTTTCCTGTAGTTTAAAGCCATTGCTCAGGGCCCTAGTCTCTGGAGCAGCAGAAAACAAGCTTGCTCCATCCTCCATATAGCATCATCAATGCTTTGATGGTGTATTCTTGCACAGCAGAATGGGTTTGGACTCAATGTCCTTTGTGGTCTCTTCCAGCTCAATGATTCTATGCTTTTAGTCAAGCAATAACATAGCATGGAACTGAACGGAACAGAATAGAAGGGACCAACACTATCGCACTGGTACATGTATGCAGGGGGGAAAATGACCACATTTTCATGAGGAATCCATTATTTCTAGGGAGCATCCTTCCACCTTTAATAGACTTCAAACACATGTGTGTGTTTGTGTATACGTGTGTATGTGCACACACTATAGGAATTCTAAGTGTGGAACAACAGCTGTGAAGCAGGGTGGAACAGCTGTTAATCTAAATAATTTACTGTTAATTGGTTCCATGGGCATAGCTGGAATTGTCATACGCCAGAAGTTCCCTAATGGAGAGACAATGGAGGAAATGGTGGATGGCAAATCAAAGCATTCCTTTGTATGTTTTTCTAAAGACTTCCTGGTGGGTTTGGAAAATCATTTGGACCGCTGCAGCTGTCAGCTTGGAGAATGGAGCACAGCCATTCTGATGATCCAGGTTAAAAACATGCACAAACCCAGACATTTATTCACCACTGAGTGGGATGAAGAAACAAGAACAAGAAGCCAAATCAAGGTGGACATTCATCATACATGGTGCAGAAAATATGGCCAGAGTTAATGATGATAGAGAACATCTCTGTCTCTGAATGGAATCTTAACACTGTTGTGTGTTCTTAGAACAAAATTTCCAAGAAGGGTTGTAGAGGGAAGTGTACATCTACCAAGAAGAGCAGCCCAGCTGAACCAGATCAAAGGCTTATCTCGAGGGCAGGTAATTTGTCCAGAGCAGGTTATGTGTAGTTTTATGTGTAATGCCCAAAAAATTATATTCTAGAAGATGCTGCACAAAAAGAAAAAGGGATAGGAAGAGAAGAGGAAAATAGACTTATAATAGACATATAATAGAGATGTAAATCCTGCAAAAGTCCACAATCAACTTCTATTGATAAAGCTTTTTTAATTTCAAAAGGCAATCTCTGTCTCCCACAGATACATATTTTTTAAAAAAATGAGTCATTGACTTGAATGTATAAGAGAATATTATTTAAAAACACAACCTCGTTGGGGTTGAAGTCAATTATTTGCTTCTTAGAACTCTGCAGCAATCTTCCCTCATTTATACAGAAAACATTTTTCTTTTCTTTTCTTTTCTTTCATTTTTTTTTGAAGGTGACCTGCATTACCGTAACGTTAATAAAAATGCAGCACGTGTAGTGAACTATGTTATCTCTTCCCTCTGCCGACTGTTCAAAAATGGAAATGTTCTCGAGGGAAGTGATGCGACCATGGAGGAGAAAGCCCGTCACTGGGAGTGAGAACGCCAAGATGTCTTGATGTAATACTAAGTCCCTCGCGATGCCAGTCATTTGAAAACAGGAGACAATACTGCTCTTGTCTTATGATGATCTGACGTTGAAGACTTTTCCGTCAATTGTCCGAATTGGGCAAAGTCACACTTCTTCCTTGTTCTACCTTACCCTGCCAGTGGCTTTAAATTCCTTATTGGTGTAAATTTAGAGCTGTGATGAAGTTTTGTTGGGCAGAGTTCATTGGGCAAATCGTATTCAAGAAAGGAACATTAGCTAAGAATTGCTGAATGGCTGAAAAATAATGCGGTTTGCAAAAGGGGATACATCTTCTATTCTGCTGGCTTGGCTTGGCTTTGGACCTCTATTATGCCAGAAAGACAGGTCAGCTTTGTAGAACGGCTCTTCTGTCGAGCCACTGACTTGCATAAGGTGGTGATTCAGCCCCAGAGGCCAGTAATTTCAATCTAAGTTGGAAGTAGATCTTGTTGTGTGGCATCTCCCATAATCCCTCACTTCTGATGATGCTGGCTGGGGCTGATGGGAGTGGCAGCTCAATAAGATACTGTGCTACATGTCCTGCATTCCCAGATTGAATTCTCTATTTATTACAGTGCAATCTTCTGTGCACATCTTCTTAGCCAATGAGTTGGTGGTTCCAACACTGCCCCAGTAGGTTTTTCACTTGAAAAGTGGGTGGAATCCTGCCAGGGAGCAGCTGAAAGTCCCATTCCTCCCCAGGGCAGAGGGGAAAAAAGTGGCAACCCTAATTTCATCCTTAACACAACTGTAGAGAGATTGAAACCCTGATTTGGAACTGTTAAGCGCTCAAAATTCTGGACCTGGAAGAACAAATCTGTCACTCTTGGTTTCTTGTACATTTGAATTGAAGGAAAAAAAGAAAAATGCTTAATTTTTCCCCGTCCCAAATATGATGAGCTTTACTCACCTTTTCAAAACCAAAGTGAAAAAAAATTCTTGTCACCAATCTCTTGGCAAAGCCACATAGAAAAAAAGAAATTGTATGAATTGCAGCCGATCAACCCCTACTGCATCTCAGTGTTTGGAAAACTTAATTTGGAGGATTCTAGTCCCCCAAACCCAGATTTTTGTTTTGAGGGGGAGCTGTGGTCCTAAAAAGTAACTTTTACAAACTCGGATCCGGTGACCTTCCTAAAGAAATGTGCAGCTTTGGAGTGGCTCTGAATGACCCGTTTTTATTTGACTTCCAAAACAGCCGACTCAAACACAGCAGTCCTTCAGTCAGTGACCTACATACTGGAATTCATTTAACATGATACCACTTGCAATTCCAAATACGGTACAACTTCATGCACCAAACCGTGTTTATTTAGGGAGATGTGCAGCTCAGAATCTCATTGTCATCCAAGCTGACTGTTTACCCATAGTTATGAGGTATAATTAACTAAACGTCTGCACTTTCTTTACAAATGTAAGTGGCTCCATACAAACTGACTCCGTTCCAATTACGTTTCTTAGAAACCTTCAAAAATCCAAGAACAGGAGAAGTATTTTGAGTCATTCAATTTTTTAAAAGAAGAATTTTCTTCTATTTTTTTCTTTCTCTTTGCCACTAATGAGCATTTAACGGCTTGGGCCAAAAATTCTGAATTACACCATGAAACTTTTGTTACTGGTTTTGAGGGACAGATGGAAACGGCCAGCATCATTTTGGCACATCATTTGGAGAAAGCCGATACATTTAACGTCTGCATCCCAGTGCTAGACTGTTCTGTCCAGCATCAGCATCAACTGACAAACAACTTGTCACACACAATATAAGTGGTTTCTGTCAAGTAATAGACATTTGGAGCCTTGCTTTTTTGCAAAGCCATGCCTCAAAAACTCCACCAGGGAAGAGCATATTTATTAGTTTTTAAATGACCTTCCAGAATTCATAATTGCTTGGAAGTGGAAGGGATTGCAACCTTTAGACATGAAGTGTTGATATATATTGAGGAAACTGACAGATGAAATGCAAGTGGTCCAGGTAGGAAAATGGAAATGATATTTTTAGAAACAGACTCCAGTTCTATTATATATTTAAAAATAAATAGCTCAGTTTCTCTCCTATGGCTTCGATCCATTTGTCCCCAACTTGGTGTTTTTCCAGGCCTGTTGGACTATCCATCTCAGCATCCCTTTATAGGAATTTGGGCTCCAACACATGCAGAGAGCACCAAGTTAGGGAAGGATGTTCTACTCAGAAGTGCACTTACTTGGGATTAAATTACCTTGAACTCTCATGTAAACATAACTTTTCGAGCTGAAAACTGGCCCTTCCCTAGGCCATGATCCAGTCTCTGCTATCTAGTCAGGTCTTTATACACAGATTCTCTAAGGCACACACACATATAAAAGAATAAATGTTAACACACACTTCCAAGCAGTGAAAGCTGGTGACTTCCCTACCACCGGGGCAGTGAGCAACTTATGGATTTCAGTCTAAACTTTATTCTGTCCAATGTGCTGAACCTATTTTGGGGACTGGTTTTCAGCACCTTGGATAGCTCTTTTAAAGTTTGGCCTAAAACCTACAGTGGCTATACTACTCCAATGAAGTAGATGCAACTTTCTGCCAAGGCCTCAAAGGATCCAGTTGTTTCTTAAAGTTAATTCCACCATGCAATAAATGATCACAATTTATGGAGAAAATTAAGCAACACAATTTGCTTGTTTCTTAAGTGAATTACATCCATCTGCTTGTCCATTTATGCAGTTTCAAGGGCCATTAATAGCTACTCCATCGAAGTAGGTACAAACAGGAGTTTCCATTACAGAGCCAGTACATTTGTTTGTTGACATGACATGAATACTCACAAATAACAGATGATTTGCCCTGTAATATTTCTAAACAATTTTAAAGGAATGTTAATGCATCAGAAATCAACCCCTCACTCCATAGGGCATGACTGGCCAGGAAAAATCTTACATTTTTCTAGGTCCACTCCACATGTTTTCCTAGCAGTCCTGACGTATTAAAGGTTAAGTAGTTCTGACTCTGCTTTTAGTGAGGACTCCATCTCTTTATTTCTCTGCTAAAACTGGACTCAGCTTGAACAGATACTGGTAGATCTCCATTTAAGCAATTTTTGAGGCAAATGTTGCTGTACTAAAGCATACTGTGCTCTGGCTACTTTTCTGCATTTCTTGTAAGAATCACAGACTTGAGAGGGGACTCATGATCCTAACCCTTGCTCAGCGGAGGATTGTCAGCTAAAGCATCCTTAGCAAGTAGTTGCCCAACTTATTTCTGAAGCAGTCCAGAGAAGGAGACCCCATCTCTTCTCTAAGCACTTGGTTCCATTGCCAGACCTCTCAAGAGGTTGCTTCTAATGTTCAATTGAAATCTATCCTTCTATAACTTCAGACCATTAGATCTGGCCCTACCTTCTGGGGCAGCCCTTGAGGTATTTAAAGTGTGCAATCATTTCTTCACTGATCTGAATGTGTCCAGCTCCTTCCCTCTGAGTCTCCAAGGCATTTGTCAACTGAGAAGAAGCAGGGAAGTTTGTGTCTAACAGTGGTGAACTGGCTGCTTCCCTGGAAACCAAAGAGCTCACTCTCATTCCTCAGGTTTTCTGTCCTATTTGAGTCAAACCACACACATGCACATGCACATACACTCCAGCATGGATTGGATTCCTGTGACTGCTATGTACTAAAGGAAGAAAACCAACCAACATGAGATATATCAGCACTGGCTTAAGACACGGTCAGCTCTTAAATTATGTCTGGTTTAAGGGGTCTTGTGATACTATCTATCTTTCTAGTTTAGAGACTCCCCCTGTAAACTGAGGCCCTAAGTTTTAGCTGACTTGGTTCACAGATGAATTCAGGACTAGGCCAGTTCATGTCCTATGCTCTTGCCTCATTTGACCCTGGAATTTAAAATTTGGGACTTTCTCGCTTAGACTTTCTACCATTGCAGCTCTCAGATAACTGGGGGAAAGAGAGAGAAGCAAACATGTTGCCTGATTACTTGATGCATTCTACGTAATTATGGTGTCACACACATCTGTTTGCCCATTAAAACAACTCCACGTTCAGCTCCTTCTATGCCAATGGCAAAAGGCCAAGATAGTTGCCCTCATCAGGTGACCCAAATGTCAACATGAACCCTAATGGGAAAACAACCTTTATTGTCAACCGATCAAAGCAAGAGAGAAATTATTAAGATGCTTTCTTGATGTAGCTTTTATACAGGGCCGGAGATCATCTCAAGGGCAGGAGAAGCCAATCGCTACATGTCATCTCTGTGATATCACTTCACCTCTTTAATAAATGGAATCTCAAATTCCCTAAGTATATGCAACCTCCGCCACTCAATCTGAAGTAGGGTCAAACAATGCCCTAGTTCTGTGTTCAAAGATCTGATCAGTGTTGCAAAACCAGATGTTGTTGACCCTTCCCATTTCAGAAGGAAAGGATGGTGTGACACTGCCAGCAGCAAGGTGAATCCACTCTAGTTTTTAGTGTGAATTTGAAAGGAGTTACCCAGGATGCTGAACTCTGTTCCCCAAAATTGTTCTGTTCCTTTGATAGAACTTTCAAGTTGAGAGTAAACACCAGAGCAGATTCACAGCCCCATTGACAGTTGGAGTCCCACTACTACCACAAGAACCCACTAGTAACTAACCTTATGCGAAAGATTATACAAAAAGCCCCTTCCTGAGATCTTAGAAAGCTTGCGTTTGTTAGAGTAGGCGAGACTAGAGGTGGCAAGTTTATTCATTACTTCATCCACAAGCTTGCTAGTTAATGGCTGAGATCCTACATCACTTCAGCATAGCATGAATATCTACTGGTGGAGTCATGTGGGCAGAGCGTGCAGTGCACATGGCCAACAACTCATTGTGTGACTGCAATACATAATGCACAAAGGCCATGCATAGCGTTAATGAACATGTGCACACTATTCTGTGTGTGTTAATGTGCTATCATGTATGCAATGGTCTTGCATACAGAAACACCACTGGCTGCAGGATATGACCATTGTGCCTTGATCAAAAAGATCATTCCAGTTGTGTAGCTTACTTATGCCCGTGTGTGCCATTAACAGAACGCTGGGCCTTTTTGTTAGGCAACTTGCTGTAACTTTCAGTTTGGGGAATAAATAGCTCAACTTACCTTGGCTTTTCTAAAGATTACTAAAAAGGGTATTTTTGATGCTTGTCTATCTTTAAATTCATAGCCTTTTCATAATTTAGAATAGTGTTTATATCCTATGTTCCTATATTCTTATACACCTCTATGTTGTTTGTGAGTATGAGTTAAAATGCTGTCCAATGATCTTAAAATACAGTCACCCCTCCGCATTCACTTAATCTCCTGGTTAAACCTCAAGTAAGACAAATGGAACAAACTTTGCCCAATAAGCTCCCACTTGTTCTGTAAAACTACTTGTTATCTGGTATAACAATAATGATAGACATATGTTTTTTCAGACAAGGCCATCCATCCCACACTGTCTAAAATACCAGCATTTCTTCTATGCAAGAGACTGATTCATTCTTTGACCTACTTAATTGCAACCCTTTTCAGAATGGGAAAAAAAAAAGGATTTTGAAGAAAAAATATCAGGTCACACTGTGATGAGAGACATTTACAAAAAAAGGGGAGTTACGAGTTAAACTTTTGAGATGGTTGTCCCTATGTAGTTAACCCTCAATTAATTCAGTGTTACCTTTTCAAATGGCACAACCTTGATCCTATATGGAGTTCCATTTTGGAATGTTAAAGTTGCAGTTCTATGCTGGTTCAACAATTTCCATGTTTATGTACAACCGTCCTTGTTTTTCCACTGTGTTTCATTCTCTACTACATTTCCAGTTCTCAGCTCTGCTAAGCTGGACCTGCTGTTGTGGCTTTTGCCCCAGTATATACTCAAACATGTGTAACACACACAAACTAGAATTCCTGACAACCTGTTGTTTTTTTTTAATGTTTTCTAAATGCTCCATGTTATAAAACTGACAAGGCTTGCCAGTACAAGAGGTCTCCTTGGATCCCATCCCAGGAGGCAGGCAAGGTATAAATCCAACAAACAAACAAACAAACAAACAAACAAACAAACAAACAAACAAACAAACAACTAAGAGGCATGATTTAACACCTGGTGAGATTTTGTTTTCCAAACCTATGATTAATCAGACTTTAGGAATACTAAAGAAGCCCCCTGCTGATTTCCTAGCTGGACAAATCTGCACTGTAGTATTCCAAAGGGGCTCGCTGCAATTGCTAAAGCTGTCTCTTTACAAGTTCAAAGGCCCAGGTTGTGTCCTTGGTCTGGAAGTTCCAGCTCACCATCTAACATCTGATGACTGGGTTTAAGTTGACTACCTGTTCTGCCATAGAAGAAGCCGATAAGCATCACTGGATTCTTGAGCCTCCTGAGGATTCTCCCAGAGAAGAAAAAAAAAATCCCAGGAACAGGTTCCACAATTGGGCCAAGTTCAGCTGATGACTCCCTAGATACTCCAGTGAGATAAGAGAATCTCCACTCCCCACAAACATTGTGTTGGCCAGGAAAGCCTTGGAAGATGGCTAGCTGACTTTCATTAAGTTCAGTGGTCCTGGAGTCACCTTCTTTTCCTGATTACTTTAATAACGCAGTCTTTTAGAAGAACAAAATTCCCCTCAGAGAGGAACATGGGCATTTGAGCAGTTCGAATAGTGCAATTGCTAAAAATGCAATGGTATCATGCTTTTCTTTTTTCAAAAAGAAAAGAGCCAAAGAAATCAGAATGTATAGAAACAGCGACGATTATTAAGTAGCAACAGAGAGCAGATGAGCAGTTGGAAAATGAGGAGGCACTACAGTGACAATCGAGGGTTGTTAGATTCAAGAGCCATTTCAAGTCAGGCTGTGGTTGAAACTCCCTAAGAAGGGCTGTTAGAGTGCCAGTGATTTGCAGGGGCTCTGTGACTGAGTAGCAGCAGGACTCTACTCACAGTATCCAGCACATCCTATTAGATAGGCCATATAGAATCACACATTGACCACCTGTCTGAATAAAAAAGGTCTTTACCTGATTTTGGAAGGACAGTAGGGAGGATACCAGTCTAACTTCTCTAAGGAAGGAGTTCCAGAGGACCCTGGCGGCAGCCACTGAGAAGACCCTCCCCTGTGTTCCCACCAGGTGTACCTCTGAAGGTGGTGGGACGGAGAGAAGGATCTCTCCAGCAGATCTCAGAGCCTGGGCTGGTTCATAAAGGAGAATATAGTCTTTCAAATAACCTGGTCCTGAGTCTTGTAGGGCTTTAAAGACCAGCACTTCAAATTGTGCCCAGAAATGGACCGTCAGCCAGTGGGGTCTTGCATACTTCTCTTGCTCCATGCATTTTGCCACGGCCCATTCTCCCTTCCTTCCTGCTTCTCCTTCCCCACCACTGCATGCCCTCACAGTGGTCCCCTCCCTCACTTCTTGTATTCTGCAGCTTCCATCACTCCCTTGTTCATCTCTCCTACTCCCTTTCTTGCCTCCTCATGCCCTTGAGATACGGACCTCTCTTTCTTCTCATAGTCTGTCATTTGCACCATTATTTTTGCCCCATATCTCAGCTCCTTCAATCCATAGAGACTTACTTTTTTTAAAAAAATTTGGAATCCAGGCCAGATGAGGGTCCAAATGGGTACCAGGTGGCATGCCTAGAATTTGAATAAAACTTGCCCATCTGGGTAGCATGGCAACCCCACCTCAAATGATTTCACTGTTACTCGGTGGGAGGATCAAGTCATGAACATAGAAACCAAATGTCCAATCAATAATTGTCTACCTGCTAATGAAGTTAGTAATGGGGTGCAGCCATTTTGTCTAATTCCCCCACTTGAATTCTGCTGGCAATTCTTTGCAAAACTTTGTTGTTGTTGTTTTCATTGTTTTCCTCTTTAACCTCAGTATAGGCATTAACCCTGGAGTTATGTTTTGCTTGCTGTTGTAATTTATATTGTGGCCACTTCACTAATGACTTCATCAAAAGGAAGGCATTTGCGAGCGATGTGGGCACCTCAGCTTAATTTAGTCTTAGCCCATTCGGAACTCGTCATGCCATTTGTGAGACCCAGGCTAGGGAAATTAAAAACAAATCAAAATAAATGACTTCCCTACCCAAGTCAATAAATATTTGAAGTGGGGAGCTATTAGTCACGAAGGCACAGTCAAAAAGAAGATGAGAATATTGCTAATAGGCCTAGACAAAACATCCATGGCTTGTATCTGTCCCGGTGTGTTAAATAGTCCTTTTTTTTTTTTTGGAGTTAAAAAATAATGTTGGATTTGCTGCAACATCTCCGTCCTGCACACCCTGTTCATTCCTACAAAGTGAGATAGTGGCCATCACCACATCTTGTAATAGTGAATTCCATCAAATAATGACACCGTACCTTAAAATGTCCCCTTTTCAGGGGGAAGGTCATAACCTCCAGCTGTTCCGTTTCACTGAATAAGCTGAAATTCTAATATTATGAATAAAGGAGATAAATTTTCAAAGGAAAAATGGGAGATTTCTGTCTACACATCTATGGAAGAGAACATATTGCTGTCAAAGGCAGAGGAGCAGGGGCCAGTCTGAAAAGTAGACGACCCATGAGTCGGCCACCCAAATGGAGCAACGTTGGAGGAAATGCAGTTCTTCCTCATCTGGGTGTCATGATCACCTGCATTTCCTCCAGAAGCAAGATCAACCCATTCAAGTACTGGAGAAAGATTTGTCTTCGGCATCTGCCTGTCTGCTTGCCCACTCCTCATGTTGCCTGTCGGTTGCTTGTTTTCCTGAAGTCTGTTTTCATGACAGGCGTATCCTTCTCAATCCCTCCACCTCCACCCCCAGATGTAATTTGTCATCTCTTCTGTCTTCTGCTTTCAAGCTTATTTGTATATACATTTCACTGACAGCTGCTCAATGGGATACCAAAACGACTTCAGTCTTGTTTCTCAAATCTTTGTCCCAACAATATGTCTGTCAACCAATTATTATCATCTTTTTAAAGCAGTGGGGATGGGTGGGAGGAGATGGTGAACCAGGTAGCTTCCGTGTCATGTTCCCCACCAACTGGTATGCCTTCGTATATCTGTTGCTGGGGAGTGTGGGATAAAGAGTGTAGTTGCTCACTGTCTTCTGGCAGGCTTTAGCTAGCCAACCAGTTGGCCACTGGGAGAATGGAATGTTGGTTCTTCTCTTGTTCTTGCTGCCCATGAAAGCAAGAGGCTGTTCAGAAAAACAGTTACTAGATCTTCCAAGCTAACGCCATAGATTTGTCACACGGAAAAGTGACGAGATCTTTGGTCAGACCACTCTGTTGTTTCAGGACCAACCTGACCAGACTTGGCGACTGGTTGAAGGATTAGTTCTTTCTGGCATTCCAGACACACCACATGCCCATATCACATCCACCTGGACCTACATGGCCTCTACATCAGAATATGTGAACGGGATCTTTTGCACCAAATGAAGAGGAGGAGGAGGAGGAGGAGGAGGAGGAGGAGGAGGAGGAGGAGGAGGACCATGATCTGTGATGACAAATGGATACTTTCTGTGGCAAAATTTTAAAACTGGATTACAACAGAAGGAAAATGGAACAGTAGCATCCTTATGTGGGAAGCTCTTCTCCTGCCTGATGCTATCCAAGTTCTGTCCTGCTATACAAAATTTGTGTGAGAAAGACTCTAGTTCTCATTAAGAGACTAACCTTATGTTTCCAAGGAGAAGTGCTGAGAAGCCACGGGATACTATGAGGTCCCCTTTCCACTTAAAAACTAATTTTTGAGGAAGGCGCTTCAGTAACATAACTAGAACCCTGGGGGAGGGATCAAAGTCATGCTTTGGTTATTCCAGTACTTCCCAACATTTCCCACAGTGTCCAGTCAGAAAGCCGACAAGCTGGGTCTGGTGGTGGCAGCCCTTTCTCCAGCAACTTGGATTCCATTGAGACGGCCATAACTTGGTGTGTGGGGGGGAATGTGCTGCACTCCAGCTGTTGCACTGTAGTTCCTATCATCCTTTCACAGCATACCCAGTGGTGAAGGATGATGGGAACTGAAGCCCCAGCACATCTGGATTGCTACACACGGACCATCCCCATCCTAACAGCAGACTTTATTTTATGATGAAGGTTAAGAGCTTCTGGTGACTCTGTAAGTGCTCCATGAAACCTCCAAAAAATATTATGGCAGAAAAGCAAGTGAGATAGTCACTGTGTGTTCGGGCTGGGCTGCTGGAGGTTGCAGGCACAGCCTTAGTTGCTTAAATTCCTTCCCATCCGTTTCTCAACATGTGGCAAAACTAGACAAAAATGGTTCTAGTTTTGTCTTGGAGATGGTGCCCTGTGGAGGAAGATGGGGTTGAGCCTTTGTTTTATTTTATTTTTGTGTAGAAGAGTTTCAGTGATATGACAACATCCCCCCCACCACAGTAACATGGGATTGTGCCCAAGCAGAGGTGTCAACCTAAAGTCTCAGAACTTGAGCTGTATCTCTGGCCACCTAACTGGTTTTATATGCTGAACATTGCCTTACAGCCTTGTGAACCTATTTGTTATGCGTTCCGTCGTTCCTGCATCCACTGTTTTCTTTACTGCTGCAGAGAAGCATTTGGCTAAAACCAGTGAGGTACCAAGGCTCCGAGGTTCCATGCTGTCCTTTGGCTCGGTGCTTCCCCCCCCCGCCTTATTTTGAAGTTGTCATAAGTCAATGGAAGGCTCTTCCCCTTCCCACTGGGAGAAATCAGATGATGTTATTGCCAGTAATTGTTCTCTTTGGCGGAATTACAGTAAATACATCAAACAGCCATAATCCAGAGCAAATTCATTTTTGAATAGCGACAACAAGAAAAGAACAGGAGGAAACCCACGTGCAAAGACTTCATTACGATGGAATTATGGGGCCGAAAAGCTCACAAAAGCAAGAAATCCAGAAGTGGATTAAGCACCAATCACAGCCCATCAGGGGAGGTCATCTTAACATTTTTTTTCCTCCCATTGCTCAGACTTGTGTTGGGAGGTCTTAATCTGAAATCAGCCATAATGCAGCGGTTGCCGGTTATATTCTTTTAAGGCAACGTTAAAGAGCCTGTATGAGGTCCAATGTATATATCAGTTAATAGGATCAAGTTTGTCTGGTCTCCCAAAGGTACAGTTTCGGAGCCTTTCCAGATTCACTACTGAGGTGAGATGATGGATGAGGAAATGACAAATATATTTTTGCCCACATTTGAATTTCTTAGGCTTCGGGGATTTTTTTTTCTATTTTCCTGACTAAAATATGATTAAATTGGCAAATTGGAGGGAATTGTTCTAAGCCAGTGGTTCTCAACCTGTGGGTCCCCAGATGTTTGTGGACTTCTGCTCCCAGAAGCCCTGAGCATTGACCATAGTGGCTGGGGCTTCTGGGAGCTGAAGTCCACGGACATCTGGGGACCCACAGGTTGAGAACCACTGTTCTAAACCTAAATGAAATTCCTCCTCCCATGAACTAGTCCCATTAGGGCCTTGCTATTCCCCATGCAGAGAAGACTTGTGGCCACTATCAGTCATGTTTTCTCATTATGTGCCTTCAAATCAAGATCACCCAGTGGGTTTCTGTCACTGAGCAGAGATCTGAAGCTGGTTCCTCAGAGTCCTAGACCATTACTCAAACTACTATACCCTATCTTCTCTTTCTTTCTGCCAAACAGCTTTGAAAGCAGTGGTGGTATGAGTTTTGGTGAAGATAGGCCAAGGAATCCATGAAGCATAAAAGAACTATCCAAGGCACTGAACCTATTAGGGAGGATATTGTCCAATGCCTCTGATCCTTTATTGTAATTCTGGAAGAACTGTTAAAAAATTGCTCCAAACCTGGAAGCTGCAGGAGAAATTTACACTGAAAGAGTTGAATGCACACAAATTCAGACCCAGATTTTTTATTTTCTCACAAAGTCCAGCGGGTTGGAGGGACACTTTTGTCAGTTTTTGTTTCTCTCATTCATAATTTTTTTTTTAAAGACTCCTTCCATCCTACAGAAATATGGAAGTTTTGGTTAATTCTTATCAAAACCAAGACAGAACAAATTCTCTTTGTTTCCTAGTCTAATGCATGGGTCACTGCATTTCTGACTGGCGGTCAGAAGCTTGAGCTTTTTCTGCGGTATAAGATTATAGAGCTTTAGAGAGGTACTTTAAATACCCTTCTGGAGAGCTCTAGTTCATTCTCATGGACTGCACGTCTCAAGATATCCCAGAACGAGGTATTAAGGCTTAAATCAAGATACCTTGGAAACTATGGTTCAGTGCAATGCACTAGAGCTCTTCTGCAGGGAATTCTAAGTATCTCATTAAACTACAGATCCCAAGATTCCTTAGGATGGGGGCATGGCTATTAAAGTGGAATCAGGCAGATAAAACCTTGCAGTGCAAATACCCCTCCAGCCTTCTTCTGTGTATCTGGGGAAGCACACAATCAACCATTTGCAGTTTGAAACTCTACATTCCTCTTGCCTATCTGCATTCTAAGAAGAGGCTCCCATTCAGGCCAGTGGAACACAGGATTAGGACCATATATTATGGGGAAGGGGGAAAAAAATTGGCCAGCGCTTGAAACTGCAGAAGCTACTCTGCAAACTCCTCCAGGTGGACACTTCCAAATGAATCTGAAATTGGTTTTCTGTGTTCTTTGGGGAAATGATACACCATGTCTGAATTTTGATTGATTATGGAACGTCACTTAACATTAAGGATGAGAGAAACCTTAAGAAAAAAAGGTGTCTAAATATTTTAAAGCAAGGTGACCTTGTTTCAAGGGAACAGAGCCTTGCCTGGTGGAATATTTGCAGTGCAAAGACATGGTAATATTGCAAAGATCAGTTTGTACAAGTCTATAGTGATGGGTGAAAAACAAGAGGTAAAAATGGAGAGTATTTGCTTCGGACACTCCAGCAGTTTGAGTGAACAAACAAATATAGCTACAAATACTGATATACACACATATGATCATTGGGAGAAAATGAAGAGAGTGTGAAAGGACAGGCTTTGGACTACTGCTCCCAGTATCCCCCAGCCAGCATGGCTGCTGTAACAACTTTTCAATATATTACGGAGGTTACACAAATCCTTTATTTCTGAATTTAAGCCTTGGATTTGAACTTCAGGATTGCCTGACCATATTCACAAAGTGGAATTAATGCATTAAAAATATTCAGCTGTTCCAGGTTCATTTCCACATTTTGTATGGAGTTTGTTGCACCTTTTCAGGCCTTCTACCTGGTAGACATGGAGGCAAAACTCCATTGGTTCACAGTTTAGTGCCAGTTTACCTGATTCCTCATGTTGGAACCAACATGCAAGCCAAAAGTCAATTAATGCTTTAAATCTTCACTTCTCTGAATTTTGCAGTTCAATTCCCCATTCCAAAAACACACAGAGCGTGCATCTGTTAGGGAGCCATGCTTACAAAAATGTGTACATAATAACCAAAGTAACACAAAAATGCATTTTATTAGGGAAAAGTGCTTGAAAAAATATATTAGGAAGGCCTTATGTTTGCTTAAGAAAAAAAATATTGTGAATGTTTCATTTTTTAAGACCATTTTGGTGATTTTTTTCATGCAAAATCCTAGTGTTTTTTTTTTAAAAAGTTCTGCACAAAATAAAAATAATTATTTTCTGCACCAAAACATTTTTACACAACAAAACATTTTTGGTCAAGAAGCAATCTTTTTGCAGAAAGAAATCCTTTATTAGGAAAAAAAAGGTTCCCAAAACAATGACAATAACAATAAAAAAAAATCTCATGATGGCTGACCATTTTTTCCATAGTGTGCCTTGAGAAACTCAAGAAGAGAAGGTTCCCCAGAAAATAAGCACCTGGGATGGAGGAACATGGGTTAGAGCAACCGACTGATCCTGAACTCTGTAAAAGTCAAAGCTGCAAACGTGGAGGGCTGACTGTATTAAAGGTTAGCTGCGTAGGAAGAAATAGTGGTTTTAAATGCGGTTTCTCCATTTTGCTAACCTGCTCAAAGGCAAAGAGCACCCTCACTGTCTCTCAGTCTGCTTCTCGGTGAAGGGGGAATGATTTATTTGGTCCTCACTGCCACCACTGTTTTGAACTCCCTGTTGCTTGAGAGGCAAAAGAGAGTCCTGTTTGTTGGACTAACAGCCTTCTGTTGTTCTGCACTGAAAACAAACACCTCTCCAAATTCCTGGAGAGCTTCCTTCCCTTTTCTCTCCCTGAGAAGTAATTAACGATGTGACTCAGCCAAGGCACTAGACCCAGTTGTTTTGAAGTGAATTAAAGTGAATTCAAGAATCGTGTGTATAAAAGTGATGTATTCCTGGAAAAGGCAGTCTGTAAAGATAATATAAGATTGCATAACAACAGAACGGCCAAGTGTTATCGCTGTGCTCTGTTCCCAAAATAATGTTAAGTCTCAACTTGACACGGATAGTGTTAGTCACACAATGACCTTCCAGATTTCTCCCAAGCTTCTTTGACTTCAGCAGGTTAATTTAGGATCTCTTTTCTTTAAAACCTTTTTGATATTAATTTTGTTTAAAACAATTGGGAGTAAACTCTAGTTGCGAGCCAGCATGGCGTAGTGGTTTGAGTGTTGAACTCTGGGAGACCACTCAGCCATGGAAACTCACTGGGTGACTTCAGGCAAGTCACTCTCTCTCAGTCTCAGAGGAAGGCAACAGCAAAGTCCCTCTGCATAAATCTTGCCGAGGAAATCCAAAGAGATTCACCTTAGGGTCACTATAAGCTGGAAATGACTTGAAGATACACAACAATAAATTATTAGATCATCTACAAATTTATTATAAATTTAGGTCTGGCACAGTGAGAGGCCTGGCTGAACAAAGATTCAGACTCAGTACTGCTTGATCTAACCTCGCTAGTTCTCCAATCATTTTGGATGCGCGTACAATTTCAAATGCTGGCTTCTTGAGCAATCGCAAGGAAGTAATGCAATGCAGCCAGTCACAAATGTGAAGCAACCTGTATGATTCATAGGAATACAATCTTAAATTCTCCCAGCTTTGCTTGACTGCTTGAATTTGACAGCTGTGGGGAGGAAGAGAATCATTATTTGCATCCTGTTCTTGGCCTCGTACGTCTCCTGCCAGAGACGTGTATTAAATCTTCTTTAGTCTCTCTTTGGAAATAGGGTCTATTCAAGAACACAAAACCTCCCTTAATTCTTTCTGCAGTGAGTAATAATTTAATGTTTTCTTTAAACATTCTCGTACAGGAGCAACTGGTAGCCTCGATGTCAGTGGGGTGAGGAAACCTTTCCCAAACGTCAGCCTGAATTTCAAAGGAGCTATCCACGGTGCCAAACCTGATCTCCCAAAGAGGCTCCACATATTGGAAAGTTCTTTTAAAGTTCTGAGTAAAAGTCAAGATGGATTTGTTGCCCACCAACATTCTGTGGCTGGCTGGTTGTGACTTTGAGAGAATCTTCTTATTTCTTTAAGAATGTTTTTTTTTAAGAGCACTGAAACAGCTCTTCACAGGCCCATCTGCTTTCAGAGTCCAGTTCTGTCATCAAGAGATGGAGGAGACTTGTTGGATTCGTGTTTTTGTCAGCACTCACCAAATTCGCACTTCTCAAATCCATATGCAAGCCGGAATGCGGCTCTGCAATGGTATTCACACTTTCACGTATGTTGTGATGGCATTCCCTGAACAAACAGTGGCTTAAAGCCAACACTGAACTGCTAGGACTTCCTTCTCTTCCCTCCCTCTGGCTCCCTGGGGCCCCCTCAAACCCACCTCTCCAGACCTGTTTTGAGAAGTTCACAGGGAGAACACCTGTCCCATCTCTGTTGGACTCCATGGTTCATCAGCAGAAATCAGATGATGATTCCTGCCTAATGTGTACAAAAAAAGTTACATATTAGAAAGTGCACACAAACAGTTATGGATATTACAGGATGGTACTATGATTTTAAAAAAGCCCTTTTAGAATAGGTACAGTTTCAATACATGACAACCAGTGTAATAGTCTGAGCACTGGACTATGATTCTGGAGAACAGGGTTTTAATCCCTGCCAGTGCATGAAAACCTACTGGATGACCTTGGGCAAGTCATCCTGTCTCAGCCTCAGAGGACAACAAAGACAACTGCCCTCTAAATAAGTGTTACCAAGAAAAGCCCCACGATAGGACCACCTTAGGGTTTCCATAAGAAATGACTTGAAGGAACCCAACAATGATGACAAAAATAACATTTTCAACTGATTCTTGATGTTGAGCTTACCAACTTTCCCAATTTTCTGGGGATTCCCCCCCCCAAAAGATGTTCAATGCTAAAAGAGATAGGGGTGGCTGTGTAACAATACTCCCAGTAGCAACTTGCATTAACAAGGCCCACTACACAGTGGTGCTCTCAAGAAAGGACTTGGGGCAAAGGTTGACAGCTTTACTCAGCTGAACAAGCAGCCGGTCTCTCCGACGGTGGCTTGTACTTTCACGTTTCAAAGTGGGCAAAGCAATAAGCCAATAAGCGCTGTCATCGAAAGACCCCTCCCCAACCACCACCATAAAACCATTAAGCCCCACATCTAAAATTACCTAACTGCACCACTGCCACCGAGGCCTTATTAAAACGAACAAATGGAACAGAGAATGCAATAAAGGTAATAAAAAGAGGCAATATTAAGGACTCTCCCTTCTCTCCAGTTAAGTTACCTGCAATGTTTATGGGAAGATAACGTTTGGAGATGGGGAGAGAGGGATAAAGATGGTGGGAACGAAACACCCAGACTTGCCTCTCCCAGAGATTTTCAATAGTGAATCACGTCCGAGTCCTAATTAGGCCGATGAAGTGATCCGCTAGCATCGAGTGCTCAAATATGAAACTGTGTTGCGGTATAGTTAATCTTTTCAGTGGCATCGGAGTGGCTGGAACAGCTGTGGAACCAATTTCTTTTATTTTAGTTTAAGGACTGCATGTTTTAATGAGATCCTAATTGTTGGGCTAAGCCTTAATACAAGTAGAGGTCAGGGAGTCATACAGCTTAATTGATTTTTTCCTTCCAGAAAATAAAGCTCACATGCAAAGGATCTGGTATGACCACAGCGGTGGGAGTAGTCATTAAAAGCTTATTAGCACAATTGGCCCCAGCAATAAGACATAAAAACAGAACATTAAAGGATAGAATGGTTGCCCGCCATGAGCTTGCTCTGTTTTTATTTTCTCGCCGAAGTTTTTCTCCCACTCTTAAATATGATGAGGCTTAATTATCATGCGCTTGGAAAAAAATGGGGAGATATTAAGAGGGACTCATCAAGAGGCAAAGATGGAGTGAGTCTAATGGGTTTTGAAGATCAATTATCTTTAAAACTTCACAGTAGGCCTGCAGTTCAAACACGGGAAGCTGTTGAAGTTTTGATCTGGAAGCAGCCCTGGCTGCGAGAAGTAAAGCTTTGACTTTTGAGGGTTATGATAGAAATTAAAGTACTTAAAAAAGAAGAAGAAGAGGAAGAAGCCAAACAAAACAAAATGACATTGTATCACCCGGAATATAAGGCTTCCCAAGGCTCTTAATTGATTAGCTATCTTCATTAAGGGGAAAAGGTTCTCCCAGTTCTCTCCCACCTCGATACAAAGTCCTGTCTTCACCCAGTTGGTCAAACATAGTTAAGGCTAAGCAGATAGATGGACACATATTTCTGGTTTGTGTTTCTTTTGGAATTTCCCCCCCCCATTAAATCTATTCCACTTCTTCATTAATCTGCATTTCCTTTTTTTTTTTTTTTAAAAAGGGAGGGTCCAGTTAAAATGCTTGTTAAAATACCAGCACATTCATTACTTTATTTAAATGGATATTTTCTTAAACTATGCAGTATTCAAAGGCAGATCTTGATATATTTCAACTGCTCAACGTAATCACAATTTGGAGAAGTGTAAAATCCTGTAGTTAGTTAAATGCCAATCTGCACATAAATCCTAGGGGGTGGATTAGTTCATTTTGTATTGGAAGGGTCATAGCTTTCTGGAAGAGCCAAGAAAAGACCTCACATTCAGTCCCTTCAGGCAAAGGCCGCTGCTGGAAAACAGCTGACAGACACTGCAGACCAAGGCTGGGGATTTCTCTCCCCCAACAACAATGGCTGTATGTCCTTGGGCAGAACTTTATCTCTTAGGGGCGACACGCTAGCCATGAGCAGAGGGTTAGACCCAGACCCAAAATGGTGGAGCTGGAACCACAGTGCATGAAGTTTAACACTTGACCAAGGGGTGGGGGTTCCCTCCATCATCCTGGTTAGCCCAGATCAATTTTCTTAATCATCTCTAGTTACAAATATTCATCTCTTTTTGGGGAAGGTTTCCTCTGCCATTTATTCCTTTGAATTACAGTGTAGCCAAAAGAATTTCCACCATTCCACCATGCCATTCCACCAGCAGCATTTTAGCACTGGGCACATTCGGCCCTTTCTCTGCAAAATGTCCCAGGTAAAAATCCTCAGCAACTCCTAGTGGGCTTGGAAACACTGTACAAACCCCTGGAAAACTGTGAATGGTCAGTGTAGGTCATGAACCAGATCAGGAGTAAGCAAAGTTTGCTCGGAGGCTGCATGTGGCCTCCATAAGATTGTTTCTGTGACCCTCCAACTTCCATGGACTGGCTTTTTTTTTCCTGGCCAAAAAGGGTGAATTGTCTCTCCTAGAAGCTTCTAGTAGCACAAAGTCACCTTTCAATAAGCTGTCCCTCCTCCTCTACCAAAAATTACCCATTTTTCAAAAGCATGCATAGACATCTGGACACTTCTGGTTTTTCCTCCAATTTTGGATGATTTTTTTTTTTTTTTTTTTTTTAGTTTTATGCCTTGTGGAGAGTCTTAGGGCACAAAAATGCCCTCCCTGGACCCATCACAAAAGTCCACCTCTGAACTAGGTGGACCAGTAATTTGACTTGACATCAAAACTCTTCCTGTGTGGGGTGAGGGATACAACCCAAAAGCAGAACACATGATTTGCATGCAAAAAGTCTTGAGTATGATCCATGGTACCTCCAGGACTAGAAGAGATACCCATTCAGTACTTGGAAGAATCATTTTTAATCAATGCTAAAAGTAGATGACAGTGTGGAGAACTGAGGCCAACCACTTGTCTATTAGACCTATATCCATCCCGACTGATAAAAACTGTCAGAGGGCTGACCCATTGCGTGATGGAGGTTGCAAGTGCTTCTTTGAAAGAGGGCTGGATTCCAACTGCTCTAAGAACAGCAATTGTAAAACCATTCTTGCAAGGCCTTCATTGGACCCCATCGCCTTAGAGAGTTATCAGCCAGTTTCTAATCTCCTTTTTTAAAGGAACGTCTTGCAGGAACTGGTGGCAATACAACTTCAGGATGGACGGAACAGCATAGGCCATGGTGGGGAATGCTGGGAACTGCAGTCCAGCAACATTTGTTGGGTTGCACGATTCCCACCTCTGGACTGAATCATCTCTCTACATTGCCTGGTAAATATGAGAAACGAAAATGTTCCTGAGGTCGTGTAACTGAGAAACACTTCTTGGTTACTGCAGGGCAATTAGAGCTTGTATAGAAATTAAATGCCCATCTTGACAACCGCCGCACAATAAGAGCTGTCCCCATTGCATATGCTTAGTTTTCAGAGGTTGACAGTCACCCACTGCTTGATCTCTGCCTTCAAAAGGATCTCTACTCCCAAAACATTTTTTCTCCATCAGCAGGAAAACACTGCCATTTGGGTCATCCATCATTTCTCCTCGTTTATCCAGAAACGCATATAAAGGGAGACAATGCATAATGCACCGGCTTAGCCGTGCGCCTGTCATTGTGACTGTACTTTTGAGAACAGCGGTAGGACTTGGGGGAGTGTGACGGAACACAAAAGGAAAAAAAATTGACAGGGTACCGGTGACACATGTCTCCAGTGCGAGCTGGCCTGTGAAATGTTTGCATGAATCGAGAGACTTAGTGGGTTGCTCATAAATCGATTTTGTAGGGAGGTGGAGGAAATAAAGCCTTTGGGTTAGAAACCAGGTAAAGGGAGATCCAAAAATTGATGGCTTGGTTTGTGGTACATTACAACTGGATGCAAAACATGAGACATTATTTATCGCTTGCTGGGATAGGATGGAGGATCATTCAGTCACGTGAAGAGAGTCCAGACAACGGGTAGTCAAGAATTTCAGTCATTCCGTTTTTAAGGCAAAGCAAGCTGATTCATGCATGTGCCAATTTTGTCACACAATTTTCAGCTAAAAGGGGTTGCAAAATGGATAAACGTACCTTCTGAGGCTAATGTGTACATCAAAATGGATATGGCAGGGGTGGAAATGAATGAAGTGTGTATTTTGTAAAATACACATTGAAAAATTATGCAGTTTTGTGCTCTCTCTCTCTGTGTGTGTGTGTGTGTATGTTTAATTTATGGGTTAATATGGAAATGAGAGGGAACAGACATGAATAAAAATGAGGATTTCATGCAAATTGATTTTTGTTAAGATTCTGCCAACTTTTGTGCATATTTTTTTCCGTGAACAGGACAGAAAGAAGTTGGGGTTAGAGAAAATGAAGAAAAGTAAGATGATGAGATTGATGGATTTGCCCTTTTGAGTGCTTAGCCGTTAGCAGTATGGGTTTGGATCGCTGTTAATTCAGCCATGTTTGGAGTGCTGGATTAGGACTGGCAAAGCTTTTTTTCCTGACAGTTTCGTCTTTGACAGTTACTAGGCAGATAGGTACAACATGGTGTGCTCCGTGTTGGAAATGGATGTGCCTATAGATTTTGGCTGGCACAGAGGGGTGAGAATTTTGTTTGGTTCCTTTTTGATTCACACATTTCTTTGTGAACGGGACAGAAGAACCAAAGGTCTTGAAAACATGGAAGTGCAGGCAAGCAAACTTGACAGATTGGTCCATCCACACTAGGGATGTGAAAAATTATTTCAGTTTCATTGTATCTCTCTCATATCGCCATCCAATCCTTTGTTCACATCAGGTTGGGAGATGTTACTGGTGTCTTGTGAGCGTTTTAGGCACACTTTGGTTCCCTTACACTGGCATTTGTACATTTTGGGCCATGATATAACATCTGTGTTCAGTTCACAGCAGTGTGAGAGGTGTTCTGCAAGAGTAACTATTCAAAACTTGGGTGAGAATCTTGAACTGCTGAGTCCTTTCTTCATCTTTCACCTCCACCTATGAATGAGCACAGGTGGAACTAACTGAAAGCAGAAACAGACTGATAGGTCCATATTGCCAAAGCAAAGTCTAGATGGGCAAAGTCTAGAGGCCAAGTCCCACTCCCAGCTCCCCTATACCTGCCATGAGCCACATTCTCCCCAAAATGAAACTAGATGTAGCCAAAATTTACTTCTGGTTTCCAAAACTGCTCTCCCCTCCGTCTTTTGGAGGTAAAACAGAGGGTCCCTGTGCCTTGTCTTAATGGATAATCACTCTTCAATAGAGAATCACTCTTGATGAGAAATTCATTTATGAAAAAGAAAAAAAATACTTGTGATTAAAAAATGTTTTTCATAGCAATGATGTTTCTGGGGGCTGCAGGGAAGGAACATCAGGCACAGGTCTACTTGTGGCTCATTGCTTTAGCATTGCTCACCCTGGTGTATAATAACTACACGGCCCCAGAGCAAAAGAGCCAACACTTGACCTCAGACAAGTAGAAATAAGGGAATATGTGCCATCTCATCCTGGAGTGAAACCCTGTAATGTCCTAGTCCCCAGCTTTTGGTTACGAAGCATGGTTTCATGTGTGCTGGTTGAGAATGAGAACAGAATTCTTGCTTTACAGAGGAGAAGGGAGGGAGAGAAGGGGGAAGGAGAAAGGATCAGATGTTTCCAGAGATGAAAGCCAACAAGGGGCTTCCAAAAATAAAACTACAGCAAAAAAAAAAAAAAGGCAAAAAAAAGCAAAAGCAAACGATGGAAGAATCTGAGCTCTCTTCTGACTTGTGATTCTGCTGTTAAATTTGCTGAAGGGAGGATGGGCAGGGAAACCCACAGAATTGCTATCCTTTTGGAGTTTGCAAAGATCCATTTTAAACATGGCATACTTTAGAGACTCATGGTGTAATAGCCCTGCTGTGGCTGAGCAGATATCACCAGGGCTTAGATGAGTGACCTCCTGAAAACCATGGATACATTGCTATAAGGTCAGTGGAAGAACGGCTGCACATAATTGCAATCAGTACGAATGCAAGGGCATAAAAAGAGCCATGCTAGAGCAGACCAATGATCTAGCTAGCTAGGCTGGTGCAGACAGTGGCCAACCAGTTACCTGTGGGAAGTCCACAAGCAGGGCATAGAGGCAACAGTGTCCACCTACTTGTGCTCCCTACCAGATGATGTATGGAGACATGCTGCTTCTTGCACAGGCAGGAATACATAGCCATCACGACAAATAGCTGATTGCACAATGTTCCATGAATTTGTCATATTCGTCCAATACTTACCCATCTCCACACGTCATGAATGGGTGTTTGCCTTCTTTTACCCTGCAGTAAGTATGGAAGAAAGGAAATTCATAGGAAAATCAGCAGCTGAGTTGTCTTTTTTCGGTGTGAACATGTTTGTTAGGCTGCAGTTGCAATTACTACTTTTTAATCTTAAAGGGCTATTTGCCTTTAATTAGGGAATCCAAATCTCTGAGTAAATAAATAAATAAATAAATAAATGAACAAACAAAGCAGAGAGGAAAAAAACAAAACAAATGCTTGCGCCTTTAGTAAGCACTGCTTTTATTCTAATGGCATGCAGAACTTTTAACAGGTGGTTAACAAACTCATTATTTCAAGATGGCTCTTTACCTACCTCTGTTTCTAAAGGCAAAGGGTAGGGGGTGGGGGGAGGATTGTCTTTATTGTTACATGTTTGGGGGTAATGGAGCAGCTGCTGCTTATGCTAATTTTTGCTTAACTTGCAAATAAACCCAGGTTGAGTGTGTACCATGCCAGCTGTCATGAAAGACATTTCAAAAAGCATGCCAGAGCTTCAAAGGAAAGCTCTGCGCTCCCGTCCTGTTGTCCAATTTTTTTTCTGCCATGTCTCCGGAGCAAAGGCCATTCAACTGACAGAAAGGCGCTGAATGATAAGAAGAGGACAGCACCTGATCCTGGCTGGTTTGTTGATACCGCCGCTCAGCTGACCTACTCGGAGGACATCCAAGATGGTGAACTTCTCCTTCTGTTCAGTCCCTTGCCATTTATATTGCATTGACTTTGAGGCAATGGGGACTTGCCATCAAAACTCACGTATTACATGGGTGAGATGCAAGGTGCTTGTGTGAGAATGGAAATGATTGTGTCTATTTGAGAAAGACAGATATACAGGTTAGAGCAGGGGTGGGCATACTCTGGAGCCCAGACAGCTAGCAACATAGATCCATTCTGGCCTTCTCTGGAGGGTCACACTGCTCTGCCAAGGTGACTGAAAGTGACTTGACATCACCTACATGCTGTCTTTGGGGTCTTTGGGCTGGGTGCTTGTAGCTCCGGGTGCCACTCAAAAGATGATTTTGAGGTATCGCCAAGCATTTCCCAGCAGAGGGGGGATGTTTTTACATTTGGGAGAAGGTAGGATATAAACTAAGCTTTTTCTTTTTTCAGATGTAAATTTTGGTGTGGGATGCTGAGGACCTTGAAAGGTCCCAAGAACCACACTGGATTCACCAGAGGGCTGCATGCAACCCAGAGGCTGCTAAATCTCATTGCTGGATTGGAGAAATAAAGATGGACAAAAAAGAGTCTAGGAAGCTCTTTTAGATCAAATGGGACCATTGGGTCATCTTGCTTGGAATTATCTAGAGCAAAGGCTGACAATCTGGCATCTTCCAGACGTTTCTGCCTACAACTCTATCCAACTTAGCTAGCATGATCTGGGGAGGTTGAGGTCCAAACCATCAGGTTGCCTACCCTGGTCTCCACTTACTGGTGCAAGTCCCCCAGGTTCTTCTTGCTCCATTGATTTACTCCAAGTTTTGATTGGACATGGAGAGAGGTAAAGTCAAGCTGAAGTGAAAGATGCATGTGTAGTGGTCTTAATGGACTCTGAACATTAGAGACAGAGGAACAAATTGGTGTCATTCCAGAAATCAGATCAAGTATTCCAAAGCCAGAGTGGATGGGCATTTAGCCAGGAACTGCTAAGGATGTTCATGGTCCAGGAGAGAACTGGGCAACTTGGTGACCTCCAGATGTTTTGTACTACTTGCTGGATCCTTTGCCATACTGGTTGGAATGGATAGGAACTGAAGAGGAGAACATTTTG
The DNA here is from genome assembly GCA_948472985.1 of Iguana delicatissima. Classification (NCBI taxonomy): domain Eukaryota; kingdom Metazoa; phylum Chordata; class Lepidosauria; order Squamata; family Iguanidae; genus Iguana; species Iguana delicatissima. Next base: position 291,940 of record CAOKZL010000684.1, read on the forward strand.
GAGGGTATCCAGATGCCTACTCCAGGTCAATAAAATTTCCATTCCAAACGGGTACTTGTGTAGGCTTTTCTTTTGAGGGCAGCTAATGTTTGGTCTTGGTGGGTGGTGTCATTTTTGTACCTGAGAAATCTTTATTGCCTAGGTAGATGCTTCTGCCCCATGTGGCAACATCATACAGAGCAGCAGGTGGCTGGTTTTGGTACTCGTGGTGGGGTAGATTTGTTGGTGAGGTTTTGTCAGTATCCTCATGCAAGATACTTTTGGTGATACAGAAGTCATCCCCCCAACAATGGCAAGGAATTTCAACAGAGTTATGTTCAACACTGTACAGTGTCAACTCCATAGGTGAAAGGAAGGTGTGAAGTTTATACGAGTGAATAAATTGTTTAGCACAGAAATGTGACAAAACTGTTGAGGCTTTTGAGTTCCAAAAGCAGTCCAATGGTTCAAAGGGTGGGAGCAGCAGTGTCTGAGACACATTATTAATTCAATAGACTAGAAAACCTCGGTTGCCAGAATCCACACTTTTGCATATTCTGCACTTAATTATTCTTGGCAAGTCCAACTTGGTTCCCTCCCAGCATCTTCCATTCCTATTTATGAAGTTTCTTATTTGAGTTATTTTCATAGACTTCTCACTGTCCTGTATAACGTGTATCTTTCTTCCCCATTCTGGTGTAAAATCAATAAAGAGAGTAGCCGAGGAGTAACAGCATCTCTTCATGATGGATGCTAACCATCAACAGGTCAAAATGCAAGTACAATCTCTACCATAAAACACAAAGGTGTCATCTCAGGGAAGTGGCAACAGAAGGTCAGCCTGGAATGCATCAAACAGCAGTAATGCACCTCATATAAATGTTTGGAGAAGCCATTATTTGCTGATGAGGGAGAGAAGATTCAGGTGGCCTGCAGCAAAGCAATTTAGCATCATATATTTTCAATACTCGCAGCAACAAGTAGGTTTTTGGGTGACGTTTCAGTTGGAGAAAATCTGTCACCCTCCCTCTGAACCAAAGTGAATTGCTGCAGCAAACATGGAAGTTATTGGAATGAGCTTCTCCAGTGTGGACTCACCTCCTCGAACTTTGCATATAGTCATAAGAAAAATAAAAAAAGAGAGACAGAGAGAGAGACAGAGACAGAGAGATGGGAATGGAGAATGTAGCCCAAGTCAATAAGCTACAAAACCCAAATCACCTGGATAACATTAATATATTCCTACACATGGTTGATATAGTTGGCTTCTGGACCTTAAACTTTGCTGTTGGTTCCAAGGCCCTGTTGGGTGGGGTAGTCCTTTCTCAGACAAAATATCTGAGCAATGTCCAGGGAAGCCAAGATGATTTTGATAAGTGTCAGCTTATCTGCTTCCAATGGAAGCTGATTTTTGATTGCCTGATGTTCACAGTGGGAAAGGTGCACATCCTTCCATAATTTAGGGCTAGAAGTATGAGATGAAGGGCGCATGGGTTGTATGTGTGTATACGCCCTGGGTACTCTGGCCAATTGCCCTCTACCCATGGACACATGGGTTTAAGACAGCCATCATCACCCCAATATGATTCAACAGTTGATCTGTCCTCAGTGCCTCACATATTGGTGAGTCTAAAGATTATTCCAATGACTCTAGTATTGGTCATTATGTTGCCTGGATTCAGGCTTCAGGGGCTTGACCTGTGTATGTGTGTGTGTGTGGGTCTGCTCCAGGCAGCAAAATATCTTGGATGGCCATTGCTACCTTTAACAGTAAAGCCCACCCATCTTGGTCATTGTGATCTCCAAAGAGGTAATATATTGTTTCGAAGTAACAAGAAAGGGAAAACACCTTTGTGTTCAGACTGGCTTTTTTCTTTCTTTTCCTGGCTGTTGCCTCAAAATTTAATCAGGGAAAGACAAAGCTGGAGGCAGAACATCTGTAAAGCAGACAAGCAGATGTTGATGGTGCTCAGCTCTGCATTTCGCCGACTCAAGACATCAGCACATATTAATGATCACATCTTGGCTGAATGCATTTGATTTCGCCAAAACCAGATGATTGGCTCTGTCTGTAAAAAAAAGAAAGCAGGAAAGAAACTGTGGTGGTACCATTTGATTTTTTTTTTCCTACAAAGGAATAAGGGACCCAAAAGCAAGGGTGGATTTCTTAATTTTGACATAAATATTTAGCAGACCAACCAACTTTTAAGCAAGAGAGGGGAGGGACATGAAATCAGATTTATGTGTCCCCCCCCCCGCCAGCTTCTTAACTGAGTATATCCTGGAAGTGTTCCAGCTCTCTCTGCAAATTTTTTCTTTTTCCTGCATGTGCGCCTTAGAAAGTCTAAACAAACATTTTTTGAATGAGTGGCACAAATGGAACACCGACAACAACAACAACAACAACAAAAAACCCACATACATAATTCAAAAGCAAAATTAATAAGATTCAAGAGACAGCTTCTGATTATCAACATTTGGGGCTATTTCTAATGCTAGCAAGCAGCTGGCATGCGGCATAATACTAATCAGTTAGTGTCTTTCATTGATAGCTCCCCCTTTCTCCAATTCATTTTTTTTAAAAAAAAGAAATAAAAAAAACCCTCCTTGGAAATGCATCCCTATCTAACTACTTTGAAGTTCAATTTTAATTTAGATGCAAACTACCCCAAAAGTACTCATAGTCTCAAAGGCGCCTGAGGCAGTCTATAATTACGATGCAATGCTGCTGTCGGATTTGATTACGATGTCATTTTGCTCACTCATCCCTGAGCTGTACAGTTTAGCCTTGCACAACCATCTAAAGAGTCCCTCCTGGCCTCTCGGTCCCTAGGCCTGTTGTTTGGAGGATATCACTCTTTTTGTATGCGTGTGTTGGGCTTGCCGTCAGTCACATAGTCTGATGGAGACGAAGTAGGGCACGCAGTTGGCTCCACTTCACATTTCTAGTTGCTAAAAACTTACTTGGAGGAGTTTGAAAAGCATCAAGATGTTTCTCCGATGATCCCTCTCTGAAGTTCTGTGAAAATTTCAGAGTTCCAGATTCCCTGGATTTGTGAAAGGAGGAGCTTAGTGTTTGCCTTACAGCATGGTTTTCACATGCAAAAAGTCTCAGCTGCAGTCTCTGTTGCAGCCTCTGCCCAGTGATGTACTTAAGTCTTTTACTCCAAGTCTCAAGTCTCAAGTCCTTGAAGATACTTTCAAGTCAGTCTCAAGTCAAGTCTCAAGTCTGGGAGCCAAATTTATACCCCAACCTATATTGCAGAATTTCTGGAGAGAGTCAAATAAAGTCAGTTTTGAAAATTTAAGCAGAGTTGGCCCTCCACATTTGTGGTTTTGCCATCTGCAGCTTCAGAAATGGGGAATAGGATCCTTCTTACTCCCCCTTCCCAAGACTGGAGGCTTTTGTGCCAATGGGCATGAAAGAGTCTGCAACTTCAGAAGCAGGGAATAGGATCCTATCTTATTCCCCATTACTGAAGCTTCAAAAGCTTTAGAAGGAAGGATTCTTCCTCCAAGCCTGTTGCCTAACACATTTGCTGTTCCCCTCTGAGAAATGCACTCTGGACTCTAGGGGTGAGTCTTGTCTTCTGCCCTGAGGAAAAGTTTTAGAAAGCTCCTCTGATATACAGTGGAGACAACCTGCTAAGCAGTCCTCAAGCCTGCCCCAAGCCCATAGCTTAACCCATTTGCTGTTGCCCTCTGAGAAATGCACCCACACTTCGGGTTTGAGATGAATCATCATGTGACCAGTAGGCACAAAGAGATGGAACCGCTCTTCTGGATGAATGTGTTTTATGTTACTGAACCAAGGGCGGCAAGTCAGCCATGAAAAGTATACAGGTTTTGAGTCAAGTTGAGTCAGTGCCTCGTTTATTGCCAAGTCAAGTCTGAGTCGAGTCACTGAAGTGACTTAAGTCCAACTTGAGTCCAAGTCAATTGACTCTGAGTCTACATCACTGCCTCAACTTCCACCAGTGATGCCCCAATAGAACAGACAGGAGGGCAGTGACTTCTTTTGCTGAGCAGTTCAGAGATTAAAGTAGTTGGGTTTGATTTTTGATTCTCTAAATCAGTGGTTCTCAACCTGTGGGTCCCCAGATGTTTGTGGACTTCAGCTCCCAGAAGCCCTGAGCATTGACCATAGTGGTTGGGGCTTCTGGGAGCTGAAGTCCACAAACATCTGGGGACCCACAGGTTGAGAACCACTGCTCTAAACATTTCCTAGCCTTGAGTTTTCAGATGTAGTGGGACCTACTGTTTCCATAATCCTTTACCATTGGCCATGTTCCCTAGTTTTTGGGTTTTTTTGTTTTTGTCTTTGAGATGTGAAGTCCAGCAACATCTGAGGGTCCATGTTCCATAACTGGCGCTCCAGTTCAAGGCTGTCGCTGTTCTTCCCTACAGCACCTGGAGGATGGTTATGGTTCCTGTCATTTGTCTATCCCAAACAATTGAGGACAAAATGAATATATTGTATTGGTGCCTAGCAGACGTTCCACCAGGCCAGAGAATGGGGAAAGGGGGCAGGGGAAAAAATATAGCTGGAGGAGAGCAGATGAGAGATGGGTACTCCATTAAATGGCAAACGATCCATTATCCATTTCCTCATATTCACTCCTTCTAAGGGTAATGTTAATGGAGGAAGCGGTAGGCAAGCAAATGACCTGTCAGTTGCTAGAGTCTCCTAATGAAGAAAGATTCAAAAAGCGGAGAAAAATGGAGCTTATAAACCATTCTCATGTCTGCACGCTAAATGCAAAATGGATGAGTGTGCCTGGCAGAGGTGTACAGAGGTACCATTTTCTAAAAAATATATATATATTGTGGTTGGCTTGCAGGAGGAGCTCATCCAGTTTTGCAACTCAGATTTCAAAACTGTCCAAATATATCTGTGCCTCCAACAGAAAAAAGGTGATTGTTAGCCATTTCAAACAATAAGCTTAGTGGTCTGTTTTGCCTTTCCTTATTGCCCTATCTTGCTTCCTTTCTGGAATTTGCTCTCGGTTATTTCCATTTCTGTGTATTTTCCCTGGCCTCAGATCCTCACTAAAGGGTGGAGTTGCTTTTAAGGAAATGGTACATGAGAATTCTATCAGCTTTGCTCCAAAATCCAGATTGACAACTGAAATGAACCTGGGACGCAGCCGACCTGGGTTCTGCACCTCCCTAGATGGGAAAAAAACAAAGAAGAAATCCTTTCATTTTGTAATAAGAAAGGACACAGAAACACCCTTGGACCAAAGGTCAATCCATTTCCCAAACTTCACTGTAGATCTTTTGCTTTTCCAAACGTATGGCCTTCCCTTGATCTCAAAAGACAAGTCACTTTGGGTCTTTCTCTCAAAGAGAAGAAAGTTGACCTGATGTTAGCTTCTGCTTGATCAGAAGCTGTTGAACACTATCCTGGGGAACTGGACTCAGAGAACACAACCTTGGAAGTCTTTAAAAAGTTTTCAGCGGTCGTTTGACCCTCTGCTCATGCCTACAGGGCAACAGAAGCCATGTAGTTGCCTTGGGGCTTGAAAAGGACTATACATTCACAGCTGGAGGGAGAATGAATTTTCTGTGTGTCTGCCTGCCTATGTGTGTGTCTTCACTTATGGTGACTCCATGAATTTCATAGGATTTTCTTAGGCAAAGAATCCTCAGAGGGGGTTTTGCCAGTGCCTTCCTCTGAAATATAGCCTACAGCACTTGGTGTTCATTGGGCTGCCCCTGCTTAGCTTCCAAGATCAGATAGGATCTGGCGCCTCTAGGCCAATGAATTTCCTGCTGAAAAAAAATCTGTAAATTTTGATGGGGAAAAGTGTTCAGACATTGTCTCTTTCTGCATGAGAACAGGCAAGTAAGTGACAGGTAGTGTTCAAGCAGGCTCACGATTCTGTAAAACAGCGACTGTGGAGGCAATTCTTTCAGCACCTTGGACCAATTCCAGGGAACAGAAAACTTGTTCCAACATCTCAGTGTCAGACCTATAATGCATTCTAAGCCTATCAGGACCCTTTTTGAATATCCTCGATAAGGTATTAGAAGAAAAATTCCCACTCATTTTCCCTTCTGTTACCTTACCGTTCCCCCTCAAATGAAAATAGCAAAAGTGCAAGAAGATCATGTGCACACTCACCAATATCTCACTACCACCTTTCTCATGAATGAGTTTCTTCTCAGCCATCTGTCCTTTTCCAGATACTGTTAGGAGCTGAAACGGAAACACGTACACGCATGCACGCTGAGGCATGCCTGTGTCTCATAGGGAAAAAAGGTGCGTTACCAGCAGAACATATTAATTGCCCATGGAAATCAGTGCAGAACATTGACATTTTCAGAGCAAGAGGCAGCATTAAGTGCACAAGGCCTATCAAATCTGATAATCCCTCCTCAGATTCCAAAGGCTCAGTCACCAAAGCAGGCAAGAGGAGCCAAGGTCACCAAGAGGCATAGCCGGTTTTGAAATATGTTGCTTGATAATAAAACAAATTGCTTTCTGTCCCTGTTAGTGTGTATTATATGACTTAACACCACGGATAACAATGTTAAGGGTATGCCAGTAGCTACCATTTCTGACAAGACTTTGTTTTTTAAAAAATTGTTGTGATGGTAGTTCTTACCTTGTGGTTCAAGTAGTTTCTGACTTATAGTGACTCTAAGACAAAACTTCCTTGGGGTTTTCTGGGGCTGAGCGTGTGTGGTGCACCCAAGATCACCCAGTGGGTTTCCATGGCTGAACAGCAATTCAAACTCTGGTTTCCAGAGTCATAGTCCAACATTCGAACTTCTACATCACACTGGCTTTATACACAAGAGAGACCAATATGGAACATATGGTGCTAAATGCCTGTAGCATAGGAGAGATGAGCTTTAGGAGATGGAGGTCATTGTGCGAAGGAGGCAGCAAATTCCTCCCTCTGCCATGTCCCAAAAAGGCATACACCAAAGTTATTCTGGGAGATGTCACAAACAAGATGCTGGTCATTGTCTGGAGGACATTGTCTGCTTTTGTGTGGCTACAGCCATGGGGCTCTCCTCCAAGTGCCCCTATATACCAAAATTTGGTGCATTATGAGCAGGCCTTTTCATTTCTCCCCCTCCCTGTTGTTGTCTGCCCTCTCTGAGAGGAGTTCACTTGGCACCTGTACTGAGTACTACTACTACTACTACTACTACTACTACTACTACTATTATTATTATTATTATTATTTTTCCAGCACAAAATCCTTTTTATGCTCCCATGTATTTTATTGCTTCTGTTTAGTCTACGTTCCTCTTTGCTGTTTTAATCTGCTTTTTGAACATTTTAATTATTGCAGATGAAACACTGGGTATGAATTTTTACAGTGCTTTGTTGTCGGTGCATGCATATACATTAGCAATATGTATGTGAGCGTGGGGGTGGGGGTGGTGCGGGGAAGGATTCAAGTAAACTGAAGAGATCAGAAACCTATGGTAAAGTCTTTGTCTGTTATGCCATCCTGCAAAATGTTCAGAAAACAAACAAACAAATAGAATAATGGGTTAGAATTGTGGAGGTGCCATATGCAAGTACATTCCCCCATGGAATGGGGTGACACGGACCACTGTGCCTTGTTCCCCAGGGAGCATGAATGAACCTCTTCATTGCACTTGGCTGTGCAAAAATGTGCACTGCACAAGGAGTTGTGCATTTGGTTGTGCCATCTTGCAATACACCAATGAGAGGGTGTTGGGCACATGCCTCCGTGAGCATAGGTTTACCTTCCATTGAAGGCTGAGATGCCTTCGTTTATTATTCTAACAACGTATGCACCACCTTCTAGGGCAAATGAGCTTACAAAAGAAGTAAAACGGCAATACAGTGTATTAAGAAGAGTCTTGATGGATCTGTTAAAAAAACAACAACAATGTAATTGAGTCTTCTGTATCCACAGGAGGCAACCAGAAGCCTATAGACAGTTCACAAGCAGGATGTGAATGGAACAGTGGCATTTGTCTGGTGGAGTTTATATCTATTCATGACTAGTAGCCACTGACGGCCCCAAGCCCCCACGAATTGCCCACTGTTTTTTTTGCATTGTCCAAATTGGCAGCCATTGCTATACCTTGCAGCACCAAATTCCACAGTTTGATTACATTTTCCAGGAAGAAATATTTCTTTTTCATCTATCCCGAACCTCTCCATCATTCCACTCTGGTGGATGACCCTTACATAATGACCAACATTTGTTTTAAACATTGTTAAAAACATTGTTAAGCAGAATCTGTTAAAGAAAACAAAAACAAAACACAAGCTGGCAGGGGGAAAAAGAAATTAATCAAGTAAGGCTCCGAAGATTTTTCAAAAGTCTTCTGAATCTGCCTACACTCAATGCAACTATCATTTACCATCATACCTTCAAATCACAGGTCAGAAATGGTTTTCTGCATCTACGGTTCTGTCTTCCAGCGTGTTTCCTTGATTTATTATCTCAACGTGTTATTAGAATAATGAATTGTGCATTGGTACATTACATTTAATGTTGTATACACAGAGGCAAGTTGCATCTGCTAGCTATTAATCAAATACTCAGGAACAAAAGGTTGATTGACACAGGGTTTTGAATATTTACAATGGGGATGAAAAGTGTAATAAAATGTCACAAAAGTTATAGGGAGATAAATTATTGAAATGCATGTGTAGACAAGTGCTGATGAGAAGAAAGAGGGGTAGATAAAGTGGTGGGTGAAGTTGCCTCATTGAGCAACATTTGCATAGTGATAAAGACAAGCCTTTTGTGGCTGGTTCTTGGCTATGAAGCTTTCTTAACAATTTTTCCTGTCAGGAGGAGAGCAGCTAAAGCTTAGATGAAATGTCTCACAGCTTTGCCGGAGTGTTTACCTGAATGCTCAAAAACATCCTTCCTTTCCAGGGAGGTGTAGGCACTGTTTACCAAAATGCCCATTCATTCCTTGAAGCAGCCCTCACTTGCCTTTAATTGTTGTCAGTGACGGCACCACGTTGCTTGTTTTTGACTGAAGGTATCTGATTAAAAAGGTTTGATTCATTGACGTTACGATATGAGTTCCGTTATCACGACCCCGTGGCATGAGTCAATATAGGATGGAAGAAGTATGCTTCAGCAAATATATTTAATCCAATGCTTAAACAGAAGGCCATGCAAAGTACACATAAACGCAAACATATACTTTAAAAGAAAAAAAGCATAGTTGTATCTGATTTAGCAGAAGTCCAGCGATGGGGAAGGCTGGGTTCGATATAATAACATTACACAAATTTTTGGTATGAGGAGAAGCCCAGCGCTTGCTTCACAATTTACCTGGAGTGAATTTTTTCGTGGTGAAAAAAAAAAAATCATTTACCAATTTCAAGCTGTGCATGACTGCATGTTAAATGAAGCCAGCTCTGTTGGTTATCTAATTCTGTGTGTTTGTGCCTTTGAGTCACCTGTCAACCTAAGGCGACCCCATGAATTTCTAATAACATCGTCACAAAACTCACTACAACAGGGAATAAGATGCTCATCTAAGAGTAACATCCAAAAAAAGGAGTGATACAAAGGTAGGTTTCCTCCCCCAAGGTTTAATCTACACTGAGTGGCCTTGTTTGGCCAAGAAAGCAATTTATAAATAAGAGTTTGCAATTAGGCCGACCTTCAGACATTTTGCAAACCTGGCTAAAGAATGCCTCTGCTCAAAATTTTGCACCAACAAACGTTCCTGTTCGTCGCTGGAACACTTTGTGATGCCAATATGGAGAGGCCAAAATAGAAAACGGGAAATGTTGAAAAAGGAACAAAAGAAAGCTGGATTTCAAAACCGATCTCCTGGAACCCATTCTTTAAGAAGGATATCAACAACCTAGAGCATCCAGAAAAGAGTGAATAGAGGTTGAAAGGCATAGAGACCCTATCCTATAAGAAAATGTCAAGACTGGCCCTCCCATAAGGCAGAATAAAGCATCCATCTCCAGCAACAGAAGGAAGGAGGTGGGTTTCCCATCAGTTGAGGCTTTTAATGAGAGATTGGGTGACCAGCTAGAAAAGAATTTTTTTTCCCTGAATGAATTTTTACATGAACTTTCTGGGTGGAAACTGTGCCACGCAATTTGGAGAAGTGGGAAGACTAAGGATAATTGTGTTCTGATTTGTCTATCAGTTTGGAAAGCATTAATTGTATACCCACTTGGCAGAAAGAGGCAGGCCTAGAAGAGGATGAGAAGAGTTGCAAAACTAGGGCCGTACTTTGTTAACTATTGGCAATGGTCTCCAAAGGAGCTTAAAAACAGTGTGGGCTGAGGAGGAGGCAGAGGTCCCTCTAGACCTCCTATGCAGCCACGACATGGGTCAACTACCCCTGGCTCTGGTGTTGATCCATATTCAATAGTTCGACATTATCTGATCATCCTCCAGAGGGAAGGCTATCCCCCTAGGACCAGTACTCCCATCACTGAGACTCAAAAGTTGGATGTAGTCTAGCCTGGTCCCATGAAGATGCTCTTTGGAGCTCATCGTTCAGTGTCATGGCTCCATCCATGGGGTGACCTGCCAACATGGCAGTGCCAGTGTCTTTTCTGCCAGGGCATGCAATGGATGGTCCTGCTACACAGCTGATGGTTATTTTATGGACATGGGGCAGGATTGGATTAGTTTACATTAAAATAAAGAAGGAAATTGCTTCCCCATCCTAACCTTCCAGGTCCCAACTCACTTGAGTATTTGCCAACTTGGAATTTCCCAGACGCACTGTATGGTAATATTCATACACTGTATATTTTTCAGAAAGATGTTCACTGACGAAACTCAATATTGAAGATGCAGACTCTGGGAACGCTTAGAGGAACTTGTTCAGTCATACATACACACACACACACACACACACACACCATTCAGAAAGCCTCCCACAGACAGGAGGGTACCACTATGCAAACTGAGGGAAAGAAAGGTTAATGGATTGAGAAAACATCTCTCATTAGCAACTAGTTTTCCTCTTTGAAGTTTTAGACATGATGCAGCTTGCCACTTTGTTTTTTTTTCTTTTTAATAGAGAGCAAGTAGAGTTAGTCACTTGTACAGAAGAAAAATAAAATTTGAAGGTGTGTGAGGGAGAGGGATTTGCTGAAGCATTTGTTTCCATCAAAATCAGCTTTCGGTCAATTCAGTTTATCTCCATTTCTGCCCCAATGATCTCAAAGTCTCAAGTAACATCCATGTTTGCACGCTTCTGTTTTTGTACGTGCTGCACCTTGGGTTTTTCTATTTTTAGCATGCAAGCCCAACTATTCCTACTTACACATCCAGGTTTTATCACCAAAAACAGAAATTCTGTCACTCTGTGATCATCAATCAATCAATCAATCTCGATTGATTTATAAATATCAACAATATATTTCTACGTTGCAGGACTGAACCCTAGTGCCTGTACCATTTTCTAGGTTCATAAAGCTTTGGACTAAAAATGCCAGCTCTCTAGGTCTAGTTCAGTGTGGATTCTGCTACAAAAAGCGATTCCAGGAAAAATGTCCTATTCCAGTGCATAATGGCAATCAGACATTCAGTGTCCCTTTCCAGATGGGAACTCTAAATTGGGGTGCACTTCTATAGAAGACTGAGTTTGACAATATCAGCCAGAATGTTTAAAAGCAAACAGCGATATGGATACCAAGTGGTTTCCGGCTCATTTGTATACTAAATTAAATACACTATATGAGTAACAACAAAATACTGTAGTCTAGGGAATTTTCCAGGGAGCTCTGCTTTTAGCAGTAATCATATCTTCCCCAGCTTTCACATTTGCTGCCTTCCCTTCTTTATTACGCTTAAGGCAATGTGCTCTTTAAAATATGCCGTCTAATAAAGGTGTTGAAAACTTCTTGGAACCAATTGCAGCAGTTCCTGCCAATCGCCCTTAAAGAAAATAAATCAAGATACTGCACTGAGAATTGGCTCAGAGGCCCTGCCAAAGGATGGGATGAAAAATGGTAAAGCACGCTCCCACAGTTTGGCAGAGTCACCACAACATTCGCTTGACCCAGGGAGGATGCAGGAGGGAAAACCAACCTGGAGCATCATGGTGAAAAGACCATGAGCACCCTGACTTGTATAATCATTTCCTGATTCTTGGGAGGGACCACTGAGTTTCGGCAGAACGCATCCCTCGCACACAGATCTCAGGCTCAATCCCTTTACCTTGGCAGTTTTTCAGAAGCTTGATGAAACAGGGTGAAAAGAGTCCCCAGATAATTTTTTTAATCTCCCGAGGCTTGCAAAATTTCTCCCAAAAATGGAGAGGGATTTACCACATCCATGTAAGGTGGCAGAGAACTGGAGGTAGCATTCTTTGCCCCTTTCCCTGTATTTTTTAAAAATGTTTTGCTATCACTTGTCATAGTCCACTACCACTACCCCCCAGAATGTGGACTGCCAGTTGCTGTTGTTGTGTGACTTCAAATCAATTCCAACTCAGAGCAGCCCTAAGGCAAACCTATCATGGTTTTTTCTGGGGCTGAGAGTGTGTGATATGGCCAAAGTCATCCAGATAGCTATCAAGGCTGAGTGGTGAAATGAACTCTGCTCCCCAGAGTCATTGTCTGGAGCTGAAATCACTATTCCATGCTGGCTCCGAGACTTCCAGTACAGTTGCATATTGATTAAAGCTTGTGTCGGGCATTTTTCTACCTGAGACAGAACAGTAAATGGCATCTCCAAAGTATGCAGTATCCAAAGTGGTTTTGACCACATAATGTTGGCAGAGGAGTGGGAGGGAAAAACTCCCATAGGCAGCTCTCCTTTGGGATGCAAACATTATTGGTAAATGTTATCTCTCTCAATGAGCAAGCAAGTCTTGACGTCGACCTGAATTTAGTACGTATTTATTCTGGTCTGGTAAAATTCCTCTTCAAATGGAGCTCAGAAAAAAAAAGGTCTACATCTAAGTGTAGTACCATCTACAGTAGACCGGGTGGAGTCAATGGGATTTCCTCAGAGGTTGACTAACAAGTCTAGGTCATTTTAAGTCTACAGTTGGATGCAGCCCTATGGTTGTATGTTTGCTTCTCATGTGAGCAGACTGCAGGTTCACAAAACTTAGAATGGGCCCACAAGGCAGATACATCTTTTGGGAAGGATGCCCGACTTCTGGATCAGCAATCAAATGCAGTGTAGGGCACATCAGAAGTGAGAATTACTTGTAGCCATTTCTTACGCAGCAGATGATAGGTATTTTACATTCGCTTCAAAAGAAAAAGACTTCCTGACAACTTTGAATATGCTTACCCATTGTTGCTGCACAAAACAGAATAAATGCATATCGAATAAAACTGGTAGAGTTACACAAGACCTTGGCTTTTATTTTTAGCACACAAAACATCAGTTGTTTTGAGCTGCTGGATAATAAGCCTTTCATATCCATTCCTCTAGCTGTGTCAGAGAAAGACTTCTTGACAGAAACAGAAGCGTGGAAGTCGGTAGACCCAAGTCCCTTTAAGTCCATCAAGGCTCAGTGATACACAACTACAAGTAGATCTAATGCACACCACCCTTTAACAGACTTAGAATTAACTAGGAACAAATTACCATTTTCCTGAAACTAGCTCCCTAAACTACAAACCCCAGAATTCCACAGCATGTGGGCATGGCAGTTAAAGCAGAATCAAACCAAACCCTCCTCTGTTAGCACAGGTCAGTGATCCTTTCAGTTCTGGAGAGGAAAAAAATGCCAGTTAAAGCCAAATGAAATTGTTGTCTTGAGAATCAAGTCCCCGTACAGAATGTGGCTTAGTACAGAAAAAAAAAATGGTTCCCCAAGTTTGATCTATATCTATAGAGCCTGCAACAAAATGTTGTACAGTGAATCATGTCCCTTGTTAGCAATGTTCTTTCTTAAGGCACTCACCTGCCAATCAAAAATGCAGCCCTAAAACTATCTGGATAAACTCGGTATCTAAAAGCTGTTAAAGGGATCTTGGATGTCATAAAAAGCCATGGGAGAACAGATTGGCCTACCAAGTGAACCCATCTACAAAGAAAATGCCATTGTTCAAGGGTCACCATCAAGAAGGTCTTCTCTTCAATACCTACACACCTGAAGCCAGAAGAAACAAACAAACCAAAACCAAAAAGAAACAAACCAACCAAAAGCAGAGTTATGTGGATGTAATGACAGTCAGATCCTCCTCCCTCTCTTCCTCTTTTAAAAGCAAATAAATAAACCACAGCCTTGAGTTGGGACAGAAAAATAATGTTTTGGGGAGGAACCTTAAACTATAAAAATCCTCCCCTTAAGCCTTTTAAAGCTCTGTGGCATATCTTGCATTGATTCCCCCCCCACATATATTCATATTTATTTTTCATTTCAGACTTCTCTCACCAAAGTCCACAAATCCCTTAATTACGCAGTTATTTCCAATTCCTTGCAACTGCCCTTCTTGATCTGATGGATGGCGGTGCCCAAATCTGGCAAAATTATAACCAGAGCTGGACAAGACGCCATGCTTTTGGAGCAAGGAAGAAAGCTTTTGACTGGATTGGAGTCTGGGAATATATGAGATGAAAGTGAAACTTAAGATAAATCTGCACAAGTTCAACCAACCAAAAGACAATGCATTTGCTGTAAATGCATAATCCATACCGTTGTGCATAAGGGCATGAATATAAGATGCAAGAGCCATAGAGTCCTGCAAACGTGAAGATCAACTAGGCATGAATCTCATCCTTTACAGAAAACTGGTAACACTATAAATAAGCTTTTAAAAAAGCAGATGCATTTCAACATTTTGTCTCTTCTTCACTGAGCAATACAGAGACAACTTGCTACAAAGAGTCTTCTCATTCTTTTCAGTTGTCAGAATCTCAGCTTCAGTGGTAGACGGGAGTGGTGAAGGCAAGCATGGTTTGTTATGGTATGGGGAATCTCAGATTCGTGGATTGGCAAGTTTTTAGCCAAGTAACGTTAACCATTTTATTCATATTCATAAGATTATTTTTAAACTGAGATTTCAGGTATTTAGAGGGCCAGAGCTTCCTCAGGCCCACTTGATGGGAAGATAACCTCCTTAAGAACAGCTTGAATACCACATCCTTTGCCAGATAAATCGATCACTAAAAATGCCTCATTCTTGTGCCGACAAGGTTTCAGTTTATTGGCTGTTACCAAGCCCATACCGCATCTTGGTGTTGATTTAGCACTTCTACTACCTGACCTGGATTAGGTGAAAAGGTGAAGTAGAGTTGGGTGTCTTCCATATATTGATAGCACTTTGGATTCGGGGCTAGATCTTTGGGCAACAAGTCCAAAGACTTCCCTCAATCATTCCAATAGCTTTTGTTGGCGATAGGTATAGGGGCGGCTTTCAGCAGACTTTAAACTATAGAGCTGATGTGCCAGCTTTTCAGTTCGATCAGAAAAGCGCTTAATGATGTATCAATAACATATTCGTATCAAAGGGTGCCTTCATCTTACAACACAGATACAATTTGCAGGAAGGCTCGGAACTCATTTTGTTCCCGTGAAGGTGAATCAATACATCCCACTGGATTCACTGATGCACAAGGGATGATTTGGATTAAAGGGTTTAGTGAAAACAGTTAATATGCAGACTTAAGGAGGAGCAACACAGATCAAGCAAGCCCAAATCCCCAGGATTCCTGTGTAAGATTTCACCCTTTGTCAGATTGAAGGCTGCGATGGAAGATCTAAGCTACACCCCACATGTCTCCAATCAGAAGTACCCCTGTTCTTAGGGAAAGAACAAGGTCCTTGAGACAAGCACTACTTCTGGAATTAATTGGCATTGCCATAGAACAAATATTGCTTTTCTTGTCTGTTTACAGATAGTCTGTGTCTGGTTCAAAGGTAGATGTAGCGTGGAACAACCTGGGCTTCAGGGGAGGTGCACAGGGAACTAGCAAACTCAGTCTCTGTGTCAGCCTTTCAGACATCATATTGTAAGAATAATCCAAATGGTTATAAGGAATAATTATGATTATCCACGCTCTTCTTTATTGGCTTTACCAGTTGCCAGCACCAGGCCTCCTTCTCTCTCCTAGTTACATCCCTTCTTGTCCCTAAGGCAAAGCTCCATTCTGTTTTTCTAACCCAATCTGCAGGTAGAAAACAGGAGGTAGGATTCCAGTGCTATCTGGGGCATAAAATGGGAAGAAATGTGGGGTTACCACTGCCTTGCCTAGTGGCTGCCATTTCCCTCAAAACTTATCTAACAATGACACTACGCAACGTCACAAACCGGCCTCCCCCATCTTGGGTGATTATGAGTACTCCCTGTGACACCGCACAACCAAATGTGCAACCACATGAGCAGACATCCAACACACAACCAAAGGAGCATGTCCATTGTGCATCAATGTGCCATATGCATCCATGTGCAATTATGCGCAACTGGACACAATGCGCAACGAGGAACAATGGTATTGCATGCAATGGTATCGCTCCACTTACACAACGTTGAGTGGCTATTCTACTTTGGAAAAAAAATGTCCAATTGCTTCCATGTGTGCTAAGACCCTAACAGAATTTTGACACCCCCTCTAACAAGGGAAGAACAAAGACTGATATCCAGCAAGAGGGGGAAGCTAGAAAGTAGATCGCTTAGAAAAGATCAAGAGGTGATAAGATGCTCAAGCCCATCTGGTTACTGGTCCAAAACAGCAAAATGGTTCAGCTTATTTAGTACAGTACTGGTGCTTTAAATTGCAGTATCCAGTGTGTTTCTGCACATTCCTTGGCTTTGGACCATGCCCTATTCTCTTAGTTCTGTCCCTACAGCAATGTGCCTCAAGCATCACTTCTGTACACTGATTTCTAACTCCTGGATCCACTGTGGCAGATGTCCGTGACTGAACACCTGCAACAGCCATGGCTTTTGGAAAAAGCAGCCTGCTAAAACACAAAGTCTGAAATTGCTTGGCTGCTACAAACCATTTATCGTCGTGCGAATTGACCTCTGGTCTGTTTGCTTGATAAAGCCAAGGTAGAGTAGTGGTTTGAGTGTTGGACTAGGATTGTGGAGACTGAGGCCATTTCCGCACTACACTCTTATAGCGTGATTATTCCACTTTCAACATCCTATGGAATCCTGGGGTTTGCAGTTTCGGGAGGGGCCAGCTGGCCCCTCCGAAACTGCAAACCCCAGGATTCCATAGGATGTTGAAAGTGGAATAATCACGCTATAAGAGTGTAGTGCGGAAATGAGCGTTGAGTCCCTGCTTGGCCATGGGAACTCAATGGTTGACTTTGGGCAAGTCACATACTCTCAGCCTCAGAGGAAGGCAAAAGCAATCCCTCAGTCCCAAGCAACTCTTGCCAAGAAAATGCCGCAATAAGTTAACCTCATGCAGTGACAACTGCCTGCTTGATGCTGTGTGTTTCTGCCCCACCACACACTTTTGTTTCATGCAGCATTTCAGAAACAACAACGTGAGCAAACCTTTGTGGCTTCTCCAAAGGGAGAATGCAAATGCTGCCATGTGTCCAAAAGACAGCAGCTGGGTCATCGTGTGATGGCTTTTGAATCAGAAAAGGTCATAGGACTCAACAGCTGCTGCCTTTTCCCTTTCTTCAGGCATTCATCCACTCCGAACGAAGATGGTTCTAATTATTAATCTGAATGTAGATTAGAAATGATTAGGTTACAATCTATCTTGCATTGCCAACAAAAGAGCAGCAGCGAATTATGATTCATGGCACATAAGGACTTAAGTTTTCTCCCTCTGCGCTCACAGAGGCACACACACAGGCGCACTATTGAATGCCATCTTCATGTCCTTCTGACAATAATTGAAAGCTTGATTCCCCCCCCTCTTTTTTCTATTACATTCTCAGCCATCCTATTGCCAATTAGAGAAATGAGAGTGGAGGGTAGGAACTTCAGAATTAATTAACAGCTTTGTTAAAGGCATTTTTAATCAGGTTGTCCCAGTGGGCGTACGTTGCAGCAAATCAAATGGCTTTGTTAAGCTATTTTGTGCAGCTATCAAAAGGTTGTGTGCAACAACTCTGGCTGACCAGAAATGGACATTTCAGGAGGAAATCATGTGTTTCTTGAGAGGATGGTCGAGAAGCTTCAGATGTCCATGAGTAGAGAAACATTTAGGTGGAAACCTCCCCAATTCAGAAGCCACCACAGAAAAGATCCTGGCTTTTGAGCCTAATAGATCTTACCAATGAATCTAAATTAGTCTAAATTTTTAAGGAGCTATCCAAGGAACTGAACCTGTTGGCGGGTGGGGAATAGGATTCAGCATGCTGTACAACTCCTTTAAAGTTCAGACTTAAACCCAGAGTGGACTCACCAATTCACAGACAGAGAAGCTCCCAGCTGCCACTGCATGAATGGCACCCCTGTGGCCAATCCTAGGACCCAAGCAAATTTATCCAGGTTCAGGGAGTTGAGAGTGGAAGAGCCAGCAGAACAAAGCTGTGGGTTGTGGGGGGTAGAGGGAGATAAAATTTCACGAAACCATTTTTCTTCAAGCCACTGGATCCATTTCACAAATTCCTTGTCTGGTTACTAGTCCAGGCCCAGACCTGCTTAGTACCTGAAATCAGACAAGACTGAGTGTGCTCAGGTTGGTACGGCAGTTGATAAACATGTAGCTGGTATGACTAAACGGAGAGACAGAAGTTTCTTTTCTCCCTCCTTTATGCTGCTAGGAACTAGGGTCATCTGACGAAACTGTGGAGTGGGAGATTCAGATTTTGTCTGAATCCATATTCAGACAAACGGAAGCCATTTTTCCACCAGCTAATTTATGGAATGTGCTATTCCAGTATGTGATGATGGCTCCCTGCCAACATGGGCAGCTTTGAAGGGGGTTAGACAAACGCATGAGGAAGCAAAAGGCTATAAGGGAGTCCTTGTCATGACCTGAGGTCTATAAGTTGCCATCAGTATCAGAAGCAATATGCTCCCGTTTTCACTTGCTGGGGACAAACATGTGGGATGCCCTCAAAAGCACATCCTGCTTTTGAGGGCATCCCAGAAGTACCTTTCTGGCCAGTGTGGGAACAGAAAGTTGGATTTGGCCTCAACCAGCAGGGCTGTACTGGTGTCGTCTTGTTAACAAAAAAGGGGGGGAGTAAGAAAAAAGACCTCAGTTAGGCAGTAGATCTAGGATTTCTGTCTGAGGCCTTGTGGAATTGCCACCAGTCACCACCAGCAAGGGAACTGGACCACTGCTCTGCCTCGCGAGAAGCTGACTTCAGATGTTCAATCTTCGGCATGCTCTTCCATCCCCAAAACTGCCTTCTATACAATTAAAAATCCCTCACCCAGCTGCTCAGCCATGGAGAGCGGATGTGTTTCCCTTTCAACATTGCCTTTCTGCTTCAACAACACTTATAATCCAATTTTTACCAGCTGAGATGAATCATGTCCCCTCCCCCCAGTAGTTTTACGGTGGATGAAGGAGAGCAATGGCACACTTTGATTCCTCCCCCCCCCCGCCTTCCTTGTGTTTCATGTTTGCTTCCGCAGAGGAAAGACTCACTCTTCTGCTGTTTCCCTCTACCTCTTAGGCAGCTGGTACTCCCAGTTGGGTAACACAGTAACTACAACCTACTGGCAGTACAAAGGGCTGGAAGGAGAAATTATCTACAGCAGATAGACAGGTTGCTTACAACATAGGAGGTTACATTCTTTAGGAGAGCCCCAGAGGCTCAAGACAGGAGATCAGTGTCTGTAATCTGGGACTGGTTCACACAGGTGGGTTTCATGGCTGACAAAAAGGCAATGATTTTTGTGCAAGGGAGAGATGGAATTGCTATAGGTTGAACACCCTAGGCAGAATCATAGAATTTTACAGTTGAGAAGGATTGCAAGGGCCATCTGGTCCAACCTCCTGCCATGCAAGGATCCACGATTGTAAACAGGAGTAGGACGTACATAGAAATAATGTAGAATCATAGAGTTTTAGCATTTGTAGGGTGATGCCCTGTTCACTGCAGGAATCATTTGCCTAAAATATTTCCAGTGCTTCCAACAAAGAAAAATTGCACTACCTTCCAAGGTTGTAAAAATGGCACTGCTTTCCACTGTCGAACAGGTCTTACAATTAGGAAATTGCTTGCCAATCAAAATCTGCTCCATGCATTTTCTACATTCTGGTTCTAGTATGGAACTCTGGAGATACTGAGAACAAGACAGATCTAGCTTCTGCATCATAGCTGTTCAGAAAGATTTGTCGCATATCTTCCCTTAATCTTCTCTTTCTCCAACACGACATACTCAGTTCTTTCAACCATTTCGCACACGCCTTGGCTTCCATGCTGGTTCCACTCCTCATTCTACGTTGTCAACATCCGTCTCAAAACGTGACACACAGAACTGGAGGCAATACTCTGGACACAACCACGTTGACCAACCTCCTATGGAATCCTGGGGTCTGCAGTTTAGGGAAGGGCCTTTAGAATTCTCAGCCAGAGATCTCTTTGGCCTCAGTAAACTACAAACCCCAGAATTCCACAGGAGGTTGACAGTGGAATAGCAGCACTATAACAATGTAGAGCGGAAATGGTGTAACTGTCCTCAAACAATGGTTGACATCATGCCCCATCTTCTGGCTAAGTAAGTACTTCCCAATGCTTACAGATGCCAATTTACTGAACTGATTTTATCTATATCATCTATATCTATCTATATCTATATCTATCTGTGTGTGTGTATTGCCAGAATAACATTTCCCTTAAAAAAATAAAAACTCATTTCAAGATCATGCTTTTAAAAGGCACACAGCCAAAATAATTGTTTTTAACCTCATTTCTGAATTCCAAAATTATTCTCCTTTGTTCCTGTCTGCTTGAGGTCCTGTCTCTGCAGTCTCAGTTTTCAGCCTAGATTCATTGACTTTCAAGTACAAAACCGTTCAAACAACTTTAAAGAGGGTATATTTCTTAAAGTGGAGGTAGGCAAAGCTGTGATTTTTCTACTTTGGTCTCTGCACACTTTCTTTTCTTTCTTTCTTTCTTTCTTTCTTTCTTTCTTTCTTTCTTTCTTTCTTTCTTTCTTTCTTTCTTTCTTTCTTTCTTTCGGTTCTATTCCACAGGCTTTTTCTTTCTTTCTTTTTTTATTCCCAAAGTACTTTACTACTGTGAACTAAAATAAAATAAAATAAAAACATTGATCCAATCCAGGTCACTCAAAAGGCTGGCGTTTTTCACAAGACTCGGTGCGGGCAATTGGATCATGAAGTGGGAAGCAAAAGGAATTCTACCTGAGTCTGGCAGGAAGGCAGAATTGCTCTAAGTAAGGAGCAAATGTTCTGTGCAACTGAGAAGCCAACAGTGAAATGGCTGATAATCAGGTAGATTTGGCCCATAAAATTCAGGGGCCAAATCCATTAAAATGTTTTAATAAGATGGAAAGAGCCCTGGTTTAATCGGCAAATATAGGTATACCTTGGTTCACCAAGCAGATCTTTTCCTGGGCATTCCTTCTTTAACAGAAAATTTGGTACCAGAGGCAGAAAAAATAAATAAATAAAAGAAAGAATAGGGCTAAGCTCCTACATTACAAAATAGAAGAGCAGTTCAACTTTTTTTTTTCCAGATTCAAAACTAACAATATGCACATGTAAAATGGAACATCCAGATTTACTTGCGTAAGTAAACAAAACATTTGGAACTTTCAGAGACCACTTGAAAAAAGGCATCCACAATGAGCTTTGACTTCCACCAGAACCCTCTTTAATCAGCATTAAGATCCAAATGGGCCTTTTGAAGGTATGGGTTGTCATTTTTTTTTTAAGCATTTCCAGATGTGGTTCAATCACTTTACAATGCAAAGCTGTTTTGCTTTGGAACTGGTTATCCTATGGTCCTGCCTCTCTTCCCAGCTGTATTTTTGTCCCGTTGTGATCTAAAGCTGGGAACACTGCCCCCCACGCTGACATTTCTTTTGCCTCTCTGACAGCTTTTTGAGCAGATAGATATTATTAAGTGTCTTTTTAGAAGGCTAGAAAAGGTGAACTGCCATTGTAAAACAATGAAGAGATGCCCCAAAACGTGGCATTTGTATAGCCACTATAATAAGTATACAATCCCAGTAACCATCTGGGCATCAGCGAAAGGAGTCAACAACAAAATGCCCTCAGAGTGCAGCTCTATTTCGGCACAACACAAGCCACTTCAGGGGAGGAGCTGCCACTGCTGGCTTCCATTAAGAGAGAGGCCAGGTATAAATTTGTCAGGTGCAATGGCAAGCCCTGCCTTTGTATGACATCAACTGATATTCTTGCATTTGCCTATTCTTATTTAAACTGTCTTTCAGCTGATTTTATGTGTTAACGTGGCCTTTCCCCCCCGCTTAATCCCATCTGATCCTGGAAGAAGGACAAACAACAAACATTTGCAAAGAATCAGACAACCATTAGTGTCATCTCTCCCTTCCACTGTATCTCATCCGGTCCCATCAGATTCTGAAAAAGGCCCTCCTTTTTCTGTCCCTCTAAAGAGCACTCCCACCCAAAGTACAAAAAGAGAGGTACCAAACGATCATAGGCAAATAATTGTTCTGATGCTCTGAGCTATGATTTCTGTCATGGGGTTAGAGACTCTTCTCTGCAAGGAAATGCTAACATGTAGGTGGCTGTTTAATTTGGGGCGGGGGGAACGACTTAGGGACATTCCAATGTACACAAAAGGGCTGGCATTCAGTACTGCAGTTATGGATGTGTAGCCTAGAGTTATGGATATTAGAATGGTGTTCTTAACCAGATCCCACAGCGAGTCATTTAACTCTAATATGCAACGGCCAGGATCCTGTTGGTGTCTTATGCATGCATACATTCCCCTAAGGAAGAGGTGGGACATTTTGACTGGTCTGGAAGATCTACATTGAGTTCAAGGCTGTGGAAGCACCATTGCCCATGCAATGTCAGTGCACATGGACATGTGCATGTGTGTTCAGCTGTGCATTTACTTGCACATTTGGGTGTGCATTCCATTGTACAGCGTTGGCCTTCAGCGCCAGGGTTCCGTAGCCCAATCAATGTGTAGCTAAACGTCCAGAGATTTATGCTACACAACCCCAATGTAGGATCTCAGCCAATTACAACAAAGCAGCATACAGACATAAAAGAGCCTTAATGAGCAGCAGTATAGAAAAGGATTATCCAGAATGCAAAAATGTCTGGACTTGGGGGCAGGGAGAAATGGGAGACTTTCTAGAGTTTATTATCACTGTTGTTATTATTTGCAGGGGCAGAATAGGTCTATTTGTTGAAGCCAATTTTGAATTGAGCTGTAGTTCGACCCTTCACCCATGATGAGGTGAGTAATGAAGTGTTGAGAGATCAAGGGATGCATACACATGCGAGAACTAGCTTCACGTTCTTCTGAAGCAAGATCTATTCAATAATGTCCTTTACTAGATTACTTTTTCTTTCTTTCTTTCTTTCTTTCTTTCTTTCTTTCTTTCTTTCTTTCTTTCTTTCTTTCTTTCTTTCCCTCTCTCTCTTTCTTTCTCACTCTTTGCTTGCCCTGAATCTCTGGGATACAGTCGGTTACAACTGCAGATGGATAAATGAGATTTTGTTCAAGACTTACAGTGGGCAAATTGGCCTGCCAGGCCTTTCTCAGAGTTGCCAACCTTCCTTTGTGCTTTTTCTTGGCTGGGTCACTTGATGCCTTTTTTTCCATATCAAATCCAGATTTTCCCCTTCTCTTTATCTCTGCCTCATTTATTTTGCAGCTGCTGTAGTCACAGGCCCAAGCTATTTAGCAATGTATCATGTGGAAATGATATTTTGGGGGGAGGAGGAAAGAACCCATACTAATTTGCTGGATTGATTAATGCCAAATGTCAAGGCAGTCTCTGGAAACATTTCCCCCCAATCTTTTTCCTAACTTCATCTCTCCCTCCATTCATCCTGTTCACAACTTCGACAACAAAGAAACCCAAAGCCTTCGTCCTCTATTAGGTTCCAACCAGAGCTCAGTTACAGAACTGTTTAAAATGCTTGTTGAATGTCAGACTAGGGAAAAAAAATAATTCTCCCTTCCTGTAATTGGACCAAATGGCAGTGATCATCCAGTAGCTATACTTCTGCAAATTTCTCAGTGAAGTTCTATGGTTTGAAAGAAATCTGTACAAAATAAATGAATTTGGATATTAGTACAAGTAGTGAGAAAGAGTCTACTTTGACAAGAGAGTGTAACTTTGCATTCATGGAGTTCTGTGTTGATTGTGCATTAGTGGTTTGCAACACTATGGAAATGACTGTACTAATAAATGTGAAAGGCAACTTTACAATGCCCAATGCACATCTGTATATAACATGCACAATGTATAATCTTCATCTATTGCTTGTGATCCTTCGTAATTCCCCCATGTTCCCTACAGGAAGAAAGCAAGAGGTGGAGAACAGATGAAGGAGTGGACGCTGCATTGAAAAAAGGGCACATATCTATGATTTACCATGGTTGAAAGAGTGGAATGTCAAAAAACAAGTCATGGAAACGCAGGGGACGCCTGTAGACTCAGGCCAGAGTCATGGTGAGGTGTTAGAGGGTAGAGGTTTTTGTGCCACGTAGCCCACCCTGGATTCTCTAAGGTAACTTTGCCTTCAGGTTTAGAACTGGAAAAAGGCTCATTGCCAGAACTAAAGCAAGATTCCATCCCTGGTACTTTGTGGCTCAGGCAGCAAAGTATCTTGGATTGGCCCTGCCTCCCTGCAAATTGCTTTCAACTGTTTCTGCATGTTGGTTTCCTCTCCTTCTGCTGATATTAGAGAGGAAATCAAGCATAAAACAATGAGCTAAATCTTGTCCTTTTGCGATCTGAGCAACTGCTACAACACCGCCAGAGGAAAATGTTACTTCCCCCCGAGTAACAGCTGAAAAAAAAAAAAGGAGTGGGAGAGAAAGAAAGAGAAAAAGGTTTCAGTTGCATAAGTAAATAAACCAGGTATTAATGAAATTCAACGGCTGTTCATTTTTTTCCCCTTGATCAGTGAAGCAAAGCAAAAAAATAAAATAGATAAATAAGAGCATCAGCTCTCGAGAATTCACAGCACCTTTGGGTATTGGAGGGCTCTGTTCTCTTGCTATCATCCCAGACAGCTGAGCTAACACAGAGGAGAAAACCGTCATTTTATTGAAGCCTAATACAATATAAATTCCCTTGGAGGACATGGCATGAGAAAGACAAAAAAATGTGGACTCATCCACATTGAAGCTGTCCCTTTCTCAAAACAGGTTCAACACTATCTGGAGACTCTTTAGATATATTTGTAACAGCCTTTTTTGAAAGACAAGGGAGGTGAGGGCAGGGCAAAGAGATTGCAGGGATTGTTGAGAATTTGGTCAGGCTTCTATTGGCATCTTGTACCTATGCAAGTTCCCTATGGAAGCAGGTTCACTTTTTTGTACAATGCAGAGCAACTGTATTCAGTTACGGTTTCCGAAGTTGCAATGGATGCAATCCATGGATGCATGGATGTGTATGTGGGTGTGAGAGTGCATGTGCCCACCCATCCCTACCTCTGAACTGTAGATCTTCAGTCAAGGTTGGTAGCTCTGGTTTCATTGGAAAGACGACTCTGCCCCATGGATTTTAGTCCAAATGCTAAAGGAGCTCTCCAAGGTGCTGAAGCCCCTCCCTGCAAGTCGGTTCATCATCTCAGACAGAGCTCCTTTGAAAACTAAAGCTCAGAATGGATTCGCCATCTCAGAGCTGCCGGCCTCCGCCATGTATTCCGCTTTCTGGAGTCATCCTCATCTAAAGCAATTCCTTTTTGCCATGGCTTCCCACTGTTCAGAGAATGGAAGAAGGCAAAGCAACAGTTGGCTCATCCAACCTCTGCTCAGATGCATCCTCGATGGCCAAAACATCAAATCAAATCAAAATTGAAAAGAGCAGTATAAAGGAATATATACGTGGAGGGTGGGGGGGGGGAGGGTGGATGAATCCCACTAATTAATTTTCATTTTTCTCTACACGGTTTGAAGGGCAGGGAAATGACATAAAAGCCAGTCCAGGCAAAGGTTCCTTGAGGAGATAAATTAATCAACCTGATGATAAACCACAGTAGCTAAGGTTTGGTTTTTTTTTTTTTTAAAAGGAAAATGCAATGGAAATAGCACTACAATTGAAGCTAAAATCTCTCCTAGTAGTATGGAATGCTATTACAAATGGCAGAGGACAAAATCCTTTTATTTCAAGGGTATCCACCTACACAAAAATGCATCTCTGAATTGTTTCTTTCATCCTTCCTGATCATCATATCTTCTTAAGGCAAGGCTGATGAACAAGAGACCCTGGAGCCAAGCCCAGCCCTCCTGGAGTTGCAATCTGTCTCTCTGGGGCTCCATGATACTATCATTTGGTGGTTTTCAGGATTCTTCCTGAAGTCTTTGAAACTGATGCCAGTCCTTAGTCTAAAAAAAGGTCCATACCTTTGTTTTAAGCAGTGGCATCTCAAAACATCCATATTCATGGGTCCATGCATATAATCTGAGTTACAGACCGCATCTTTAAGGAGCTATCCAAGGTTCTGAATCTATTTTAGGTATTAAGTGCAGCAACTTGGAGTAGTCTCCTAAAAATCATCAACCTTGGAGCAAATTTCCCACCAAGGGAGCTGCCATTGATTCTAAGCTAGTGTAGACAAGCCCTGTCAGTCCTAGAAGAATTTCTCCAACCCAAGGATCTACCAAGGCCCATACCAGCCCTGTCAAATGAGATTAGAAGTGGCCAGAAGGGAGTTCCTAGGTTGTTGTTTTTAATCTGTGTCTGAGAACACAATGTTTTGCTAAAACAAAAAGGATGGGAAAGCATAGTTTGTTTAAGCAAGAATTTCACACTCTAAGGGTACAATTCCAGAACTTCAAAAGGATAATTAACTAATTTGTTAAACAGTAATTTGTCAAATTTCCCCAGTGTGGCTGAACTCTATAGATTTCCTGAGTGACACTCAAGTGAATCTTACATTTTAACAAATTAATTATTTTAATTCATTAGAAATCATTAGGGGAGTAGCTGTCTCTCTCTGCTTGATTCAGTAAGACAAGGAGGACCCAAGAGAAATAATACTACAACTGGAGAAAATACATCACGTGGTTTTGTGCCGACTGTCTTGCTCTGTTCTTGCTGTTACTTTGTGGACTTTAGAAGCAAGAAAAAAGCAAGGCTTTGGCTGGAATGGAGGAACAGAACACGTGTAGTGTGGAAGGTGATTTGTTTTCTCAAAAAGACATCCTCAAGCAGCCACATTTCTTTTGAATGTCAGGCCCTTTAGGACTGAAGATGATATCCCTCTCCTACCAACCTTTTTTTATATGGAAGTTGGTTGAATCATTCTGGCATTGATAGGCTTATGGTATCATAGATCCAAAGGAAGTTCTGCCTAATGTTTAGGTGGAATCTCTCTTTTTTGTAATTCCAATCCACTGTTTCATGTTCTAGTCTTTGAAGCAGTAGAAAATAAGCTCCCTTTCATTTTCTTCATTACATCCCTTCAGAGATTCAGGCACATTTGGGAGAAAGGTGGGATATTAAAAAAAAACAAACAAACAAACAAACAAACAAACAAACAAACAAGTATTTTAAGACAGCTATCATATCACCTCTCATACTTCTCTCACAAGGCTAAACATACTCAGCTCCCCAAGTTGTCCCCCTTAAGTTTCCAGACCTTTCAGCATGTTGGTCACATTTCTCTAGACACATTCCAGCTTTTTGACATTCTTCTTGAACTTGAGCACCTGTATACTGTCTGGTGAAGTGTGGGATGGGGTAGGAGGGCTAGAGAAAGCAAACCACTGCAGTTTGGGCAGATATTGGTTGTTTTTTGGGGAAAAAATGTCCTGAAAATTGTCCCCCCCAAAAAAATATATTTTAAAATTGGGGGTCTGGGACCTTTGGGATCCCAGATTCCCCATTTTTTAATTTTTGCCCATCTCTGCCCTAAAACAATGATCCTTGTGGAATTTTATTATTGTTATTTTTGCATGACCAAAATGTTTGCAAAAAAGTCCTGAGATGTGAAAAAGAATTGAGAGAAATGCACAGAAACTCTGGTCATCTTGCCCAGCAGGTGACAGAAAACCTGCTACCTGGTTGGTCATTGCCCTTTCTTCCCAGAGGGAGCTGGTCAATCCAGTACTGAATTCTTCTTAAGCTGATGCTGCTCTGTTGTTATGCTGTCTGAAGCAGGACACATATGGTTAGCAGCGGAGGAGTCAAGATTTGAGGAATCTATGTCTTTGGCCAGGTCTATGCACTGCTGAGGACTTAAGTCCCTAGGCTCAGAGAAGGAAAATGTGGGGTTGTGAAAAGAGCTGTGTGAGCTGTATGTCCACCTCAAGATCTGAGATGAACATAGGGCAGCCAGGTGAGGCTCAGAAGGGCCTGTAGGAGAAGACACTCTTGGTCAGCTTGTGACAATCGCATGAAAAATCATACTTTAACTCTAGAGCACAGCCCCTCTGCTGCTGGAGCAGAGACTCATCACAATGTGTATATGCGCAATCTGCTGAGAGAGCTCTCTTCAGTGCCAAACAGTCCATAAAGTGAAATAAGATTTCTGACCCTAGATGGCAAGGTTAAATGCAGTTGGCAAGATAAACAGTAGATGCTGATTTACAGTGTAATTCCTATAGCTGGAGAAGTCTATCATGGTAAATTATTAAAAATAAACACAGCGAGAAAACCCTGAAGCCGACCCAAGGCAAATATTTGAAGTGTGTGTGTGTGTGTGTGTGTGTGTGTGTGTGTGTATTATCCTGTATCTTTTCTCCAAGGTGTAGTCCAAGCTCTTTTGTAACCTTTGTGTGTAACTGACTCAGGAAATATTCTATAGCCTCCAGAAGTCACCACGTCACTACATTCCGCAGAGCAGACGTAGCACATGTTACGAACATGAACCAGGAGTTGCCCAAGACAAAGTCACCAAGAGAATTTTGTCCTTGGTTTCCAGCATAAGGCTCATAAATGTATGAATGATTTTGGGAGTGGGGGTATTTGCAGGGGTGGGAATTTTCTTGTGACAAATCTCAGAGCCACGGAACTGCTACTTTCCCCATGAGAGTGAAACCCGGTGAAATTGCTTTCCACCCAGAGAGTGTGATGGCAGAACAAAGATGGTCCTTTCTGGTCCTAGATGAAAACTTCTAACCACAGTATCCTGCTGGTTCTTTCTCTTTTTCCCCCCACCAGTCCACTGAACTGTCAGCAACAGTTTTGCTGCATATCTGGTTACCGTTTTTGGGAAGAGTAACTTCCCCCCAGTCTCGGCATATCAAAATCTAATGGCTTGTTGTCAGAAATCCATACTTGTCATCCTCTCCTCACCATACGTTTTCTCATCTTCCAGCTTTGTGGCAGGAAACCTATATCAAAGACAAGCTGTAGATGATCTGGACAGGGCTAACATACATTTCAGTACCAGAATATAGGTTAATCTCTTCTCCCCCCACACACACAACTGCCATGCTGACCTCAACTCTTTGTAGTCCCCCCTACACAAACTACTTTTCTTCTGTCGTTGAGAAAGGGGCTTTTGTTTATGCACAAAATCAAAGGTTGTGGAAAGCGTTCAAGGTCAGGGCGAAGAAAATAAGAAAAATAGGAAGCCAGAGCAAGTCTGACACCAGCTGATAAGTCGCCTTTTGCATGTGCTGAGACTCTCATCAATCATGTTTTGAGGTTACAGCATGGAAGATTTGTCCCAACTACTGAAATTCATAAATTAGAAGACGCAACAGGAATACAATGAGCTGGGTCGCTGGAGAATATACTATTCCTTATGACCTGGATTAAAGGTAATGTATGAAAAGAGAGTGAGAGTATTACACAGTGATAGAGAATCTAATTTAAGAAACAGCATTGAGAAATGAGTTCTGATAACATGAGAGGACTTTCTTCCTTTGCAGAAATGGGAGGGGGTAGGGTTTTTTTTTGTTTTTTTTTTCAGATGCCCTGCACAGCCTGATCATTTGATAACCACAGCATTTGGAAACAAAACATTTGTGTGGTTGACAATATCACCCGTGCAGCTGCCAAGACGGATATGCAACCATCCCACTGGGTTGTGGCGTGGCACAAGAGAACACCTTAACCCAGCTCACAGAAGGAGCATTGTCTTCCCTATCCAGAAGCTGTAAGCAGATTTTCAATGAAGAAGAGATAGCAGGGATAGTCAAGTGTGGTTCTCCAGATATTGGTGGACTGCAGTTCTCATCGTTGCCAGCATAGCCAATGGTGAGAGGTAAGGCCAGCTGCGGTCTCCTTTCGTGCTTACCCACTCATGCTCGATAGGGTAGACTAGGAAGGAGGCAACTTGGCATTCTCCAGATGTTTTGGATCACAGATCTCCTAGAATCATAGAACCATGCTAAAATATGCTGGCATTTGTACTTGCATCTACCCCTGGGACTCAGTCCCCGAGAGCTTCTCTGACTACATTCTGAAGACTGATAGAACTTCCCTGGACTTGTCTGATCTAGTCCAGCATCTTCTCCACACAGAGGCTGGTCAAATGTCTCTGGGAAGCCCGCAAGCAGGATATGAGCTCAATGGTACCTTCCTGCTTGCATTCTCTGCCAGTGCTTCCTCCGCTCCTAGAGGCAACGCATAACCATCGTATCTGGTTGCCACCGAGATTGTTTGCACCCTGCTTCTCGGAGTGTAATCTAAAAAAGTAGGCAACCCACCCCTGCAAGCTACAAATTGCAGATGGCCTGTGTATCTTTCTCCTCCACGGCTCTGCTCTGAGTGCACACAGAAAGGTCAGGCAGGCATCAGCAGCAAAACATTTCAAGATCCATTTGTAGGTAATTGCGATGCATTATCGTGCGGGAGGAAATTGCTAATGCAGAATATGACAATAGTTCTGGAAATATAAACATAACCACAAAACTGGAAAAGAATGGCAGTATGCAGAAGGGAGGGGGTGTTCAAAGGGAGCAGTTCGTTAAAGGAAGATTAAAAGTTTAGATTTGCCAGGGGTTGTGCTGGAATCAAAACGGGACAGCCAAGTTCAACAGAGACATGATGCCTGTAGACTGGATGAGAGGGAGACAGAGTGGCCCTGACCCAGAGGTGATATGTGGGTGAAACTGGGGGAGAAACTGGGGGCTTGTGCAACCCACTAGGGTGAACAGAAATGTTACTCCCTATTGCAGGTGGGTGACTGGGGTGTGTAATTACAGATAGTTCTGTGTCTTATGGATGGTTTTTGGAAAAAAAGGGAGGGCACTTATTACAAGCTGATGATTTCCCTCTCACATCCCTCTCCAGTTTTTCATCAGAATTTTAAAGAAACTGTCCCACCTCTTTTTCCCTCCAGATTACACTTCCCTGCGTGTAATCTAGAACATGGATTGCTGGCATGGTGTAGAGGTTTGAGTGTTAGACTACAGACCCTGGAGACCAGGGTTTGATTCCCTGCTCAGCCATGGAAACCCAGTGTGGCCTTGGCACATCACACACTCTCAGCCACAGAAAACCCCATGATAGGTTCACCTTAGGGTTGCCGTAAGTTGGAAATGACTTGAAGGCACACAACAACAATAAATCTGTAACGTGGCTGTGTTCCTCATGCAAAGTATTGCTGTGCATGGATAGGTTGTCATAGTGGCCATAAGCCCTTGACTTTGGTGCAAATCCTGACCTCACCACAAAGCCTACTGAATGACTCTGAGCCAGTGACTATTGTCTCAGTTTAACCTACTTTGCAATGTTGTTTTGAAGGTAACGAGGGAGCCTTCTACATATCCCTGAACAGTTTAGAACAAAGGAGGGATCAAGATCAGATAGGAGAGCTTTCAAAATTGTTCCTTCTACTGCTTTACCTCCTTGAGCACCGCTACTTTGCTACACTTTCCAGACTCTTTTATCACCATTAACCTTTTGGCGTACCAGCCTCATTGATCTTCATTTTGTAATCCACAAGCAACTTCGGATAATTTTCCAAACACTTCTTATCTTCATTAGTGAACTCTGTCTAGTCTTCGCTAGCTATTTAGAGTTTCCCAATGGGTTCAAGAAAGCAAATTGTGAATGCACAACCTCAGGCCTCTCTGTTTTCTCCCCCAGTGATGCCACTTACATATGCTGTGAATGCTTGATGTCTTTGGGGAGTTCCTGTTGGAAAAACAACAGATCACAGCTTCCATGAGAAAGTTTCTGCATTGTAATGATCCTGGTATTCGGGGCAGTATGACAGTTGTCTATCAAAGCTTGTGTGAAGTATTTTCTCCTATATAAGGCTTAAAAAAAAAGCTCCAGCCAGTTCCTCAATAGATTATAGAGCTGGAAGAAATTTTGTCAGACTTCTAGTCCCGTATGTCTCATGTTTTGGGCCTACAAATGTTTTTGGGCTTCAACTTTCAGCGTAGTCAATGGTCAAGAATTTTGGGAGGTGAAGTCCAGAACATCTGAGGCATAACATCTGAACAGCACATGAATGTGTAGATTTCCATTTTAACTTCAGTATCTACTAACAGCTTATCCATACAATCAATACTCAGGGAATGGGGGTGCTGGTGGAACTGTGGGTGTCTCATGCTCTTCCTGAAGAACTATTGCTCACAGGAGCAAAGGCAGGCATTGTGCACAATGTCTTCAGTAGCCCAGAGAAGGAATCTTGAGGGCAGGCTCAGAGGTAGAACAGCTGCTTGAAGTGACAAATATACTTAGTTCAGTCCTTGCCATCTTCAGGAAGGCCTAGGGAAAACTTGTGCTTGAGATCTAGGAGAGTTACTGTCAGGCAATGAGAATAGTAGTGAGTTAGTTAGATCAGTGGTCTGTTCTGACAGCTGGAAATGTCCCATGTTCCTGAACTCAAGTTGTCTCATGTGGCTCTGTAATCTACAGAGACCACCATGGTTCTCCTCTGTCTTGGAATCCCCATCTAAATCAAAGCCGGAGAATCTTTGGCCTTCCAGATTTGTTGGACTGTCACTTTTATCAAAACTGATCATTGTCTTTGCTGGTTAGGGCTTTTGGGATTTGAAATCCAAAACACCCGGAGGGCCAAAAGTTCCCAGCTGCTGAGATAAGGCACCCTTCCCCGATATAATGTCCTCCAGACAGTGCCTGTTACTCCCAGGCCAGCTGACTCAATGTCCAGGGATGAGAATAGATGTAGGTCCAAACATCTAGAGGGTGCTAGGTTGAGGTAGACCAGTATAAAATGTGTGGGAACTGGCAAAGAGAAACATCCTTGCCTACCATGGAAAGTGGTTTCAAGAGTTACTGAGACAAAATAATATTGAAACCCCTCTCTGGGTAAAAATTCTGCATTAGTATTTTTGAGGCACGCAGGCAGCCTGCCTTAGCATTCATGTGGTAGGACGTCAGATAAACTCGTCTGCTTTAGAACATCCCGATTCAAAGGAACTTGTAAAGAAAACCACATATGTCCCCATCTCCCCCAACCAAAGCATGGCTTTGAATGCTACACTCTAGAAGCTGTCAAAAAAAAAAAAAAAAAAAGAGCAGCTGAGTTTATGTATAATAAATAATGCAAAGCCATCCGATGTGGAGCTCCTGATGCCATGCCTGCCAGAACATGAATTCCAAATAATAAGGCTCAGGAGATCAGTGAGAAATCAATAAACTCAATCAGTGTGGATCTTAATGCCATCAAGGAAGCTGGGATGTTGCAACCAAAGAAGGCTGTAAGGTGAGAAGGTGAACTTAAACAACAAAGCCAAGCAAATATCCCAAGCTGTCCTCTCCTGAGCTATAAAAACCCAGCGCTGCTTTATGCATTCAGCAGAATGCAGTAATATATGTCTCTCCCTTGTTTTTGTTATTTAAGGACCACAGGCTTAGTTATTTATCCCATTTGAAAGAAACCTCCCCAGATACCAAAATCTAGAGTGTCAGGTATGGTCAAGTTACAGGAATATGCATGCTTAGCCAATGAAAATAGTATTTAAAATGTTTATACGCTGCCCAACTGGCAATGACCTTGGAACTGTTTGTTGTTGTTAACTGCAGTGAAGTCAACTTTGACTTACGGTGACTCTATGGATGAGAGATGTTCAAGTCACTCTGTCATCAGCCCTCCTGCTCAGGTCTTGCAGATTCAGGGATGTGGCCTCCTTGAGTGAGTCCATTCATCCGTAATGCAGTCTTCCTCTTTTCCTACTGCCTTTTACCTTACCAAGCATTATCGTCTTTTCTAGCGAGTCATGCCTTCTCATGATATGACCAAAGTACAACAGCCTCAGTTTAGTCATCTTGGCTTCTAGGGGGAGTTCAGGCTTGATTTGCTATATGAACTGTTCATTTGTTTTTTTAGCAGTCCAGGGTATCTTGTAGAACTCTTCTCCAGTAGCTTCCTTAAAGTCCAGGCAATCTTAGTGGATTCACTGTCTCACTGTCATGCTGGAGGTTCCAACCACCACTCATTGCTATAAATAATTAAGGGATAGGGAATGAAACAACAATTCCAAAAACGTGGGGGATTGGCCGTTATGTGTCTCTGAAGCTACAAGATGTAGACCAGAGGTTCAGTGGTCTTAAAATATCAGTTTTCCATTTTGCTGGGATGCACATGTAATGATTTTTCTTCATTCCCCTGGACTAGATTGCTGGCTAGAATGGCTAATTCACAGATTCCTTGAGTAGGTTTCAAGCAGAGGCACAAAGCAATATGGCAGCCTCCATATCAGCAAATGTATTTCTGTGGATGCAAGTTTCTTTTGAATTTTGCTGGCTCTCCTTCAGGACAGGCCTGTATATGATAGAACTGTTAGCTTCTGATCTCCAACTCCATTGAGATTCTGTAGGTATAAAGTAAATATGTTACTACGATTTCAAGCCGTGGGTCGTGTAATTCATTTGCAAACATGATTAAGAAGAGAAATCATTCAGGATTAATCCATATTTTCTCATTTTAATGGCCTCTAAAGGGGAAAAAGAGAGAATCCTCTGGAGCTAGTCTTTTGGTAATTGGCAATAAAAAACTAACCATGAATGTACATGGGGAGTTGTAAATTATTACAATTAAAATGCTTTTCCCTACCAATTTTTGAGATACAGTGTGATCCACAAAGGCTACTTGACACAAATATATATTACACATAGAAATGAACTTGGTTTTTCCTTCTTTCTGAAGAATGATACATTTGTCACAAAGGGAGTGAGCGATTTTGCAGAATTAAGCGTTCAGAAGTCCCATTGATTTCAGTGTGAAGATTCAGCATACGTTTAACTCTTTTTTTTCTCCATCACAACCAGTGGATCTTCAAAGAAACAAAACAAAATGAAAATTTAACTTTGGCCAGATTTAAACAAAGCTGTGGGTGAAATTTAAGCATAATTCCATATTCCTTTCATGGGAAAAGCTTCAAAGACTTTAAAGTGTTAGGCTCCTGAAAAAGATCTGATTTTATTCATCTGTTTATTTATTGGATTTTTACCCCCCATTTGTCCACAAGATTGGACTCAGTGGGGTCTAGGGCATATCCCACACTACTGGATTGACCTTTAAAGTGTCTCTCCATAATGGTAAAGGGGTGGATGAGTGAGTGGATACATAGGAGAGGAAAAAAAAATGGGGCCATTCTCAATTTGTCTGGGTTTCTTGACAAAGCGGGGCAGTGATGGCCATATGGTGAAGGGATGAAAAGCCATAGATCTGAGATATGTCCCTGGCTTACTGGCACAGCCAGGCATGAGGGATGATTTCATTTGGTTTCCTTTCTTCAGTATTCTGACCTGCTTCACCCATTGTGTGTCTATGGATTAATGTGAAGATCAGCACACATTTATCCTTTGGGATGCACCTTTCTCCAAATTTCACAATGTAACCGCTGGCTACTAAAAGTATAAGCAAAACTGCAGGTAAAACATGTACACAGAGGGCATGTTGTAGTCGAGAATTAGGAAAAGTTGTATATATTTGTGCATTTTTTTAAAAATTGCACACTGCTGGACAGAACAGATTTGTGGATGTTTACTTGCAAAACGGACATGGGCTGGTTTGTCCTTTCTTAAAGGCCTCGTTCTAGAAGCAGAAGGTCCTTAGTTCAATCCCTGGCTTTCTAATAAAAAGGTACTGGCAGCTGGCAACGGGAAAGAACTCTGCCTAAGAGCTCTGAGAGCTCCTGAGAGTCAGAGGAGCAATACTAGGTTTAGATGACATGATCCAGTAAAACATAGCTTCATTTCTTGGGGGAAAAAAATCCCACCCATGGCTAAACTATGGCATAATGTGATACGATTCATACATTTCACTGCATAGACACAGAGTGGGAAAATGACA
Organism: Iguana delicatissima; assembly: GCA_948472985.1. NCBI lineage: Eukaryota > Metazoa > Chordata > Lepidosauria > Squamata > Iguanidae > Iguana > Iguana delicatissima. The sequence continues at coordinate 328,125 of CAOKZL010000684.1, forward strand.
TTCTCAGTTACTCCTCCATCCCATTCCAAGATGTCACTCTTCTAACTCTGTCCTGAGGTTGGATTTGGTGCCTTCTCAGGACTGGAATAATGAGTACTTGGGAAACCCTTCTGCATTACAGTGTGGCAGTGTGTTTCCTCCAGAGGTGGAGTAAGAGACATGCCCTTTCAAATCTTTCTTCTAGATTCTGCCCATTCTGTGTAACTGGTCACTTTGCTTATTCAGCCACCAAGAAGGTCTTCTCTTACATCCCACCAAACATGCCAGTCAATGTGGTGGGTCTGAGAGGTGGGCCTTCCCTGAACATGTTAAAACTCAGATAGGCCCACATGGGGTCTGGACTGAAATGATGTAGATCTTTTTAGGTCTTAATCAGCAGTTTGCTTTATGTCTAGAAAAGAACCACTAACCAGTGAAGCTGTTTCAACAAGGAACTTGGGTGCTCCCTGGAAGTCAGTGTGCATGTTCAGGCAGTTACGAGTGGCTACTCTACTGACATTTGAGGAGAAATACTACTGACTCTTTCATATGCTAAAAGTTAATCTGGGGGGGGGGGCGGTGTTTAAAAACAATGACCTCTGAATGGAATTCTGAAATACAGTTTGCCTTCCACATTCACTAGGGGTAGGGGTGCAGGACCCCTGTGAAAATGGAAAAACTGTAAATGTCAAAATATTTGTTTATGGGAAGGCAGCCAAGGCATGGTGAGGGCAACAGGCACCCAGGGTCCAAATCAGGTCAGAGGAAAGGAGAGGGAGAGGGGGTGAATTGGCATGGTGGACCTATGCTTCATCTCTCTTAGCCGTCTCCTTCCTTGGGTGTGGGAGACATCAAGAGAGGGATTGTAGTGCTGAGAAATTGGGCTGAGATCCATCCTTAGCTGCCCTGGCAACAGATGGTGGTGGAGGAGGACCAGAGGTGTATTTTTAAGAGGGAAAGTCCCCCTAGAAAAGAAGCACTTGAGGTGGGAGGGGGATCAGGGGTCAGAGAAACTCAGAAATAATCAAATCTGTGAAAGTGAAACCACAAATGTGGAAGGCCAGCTGTCCATTTCAGTTCTCAGAGGCTAGGAAAGCACGGCTTGGCTCCTTCTTCCTTTTGTTTTTCCAATATATATGAACATCCTTGTCTGGATATTGCCAAGTGGTGATGAGTTGAGATTTGACAGCTCTGTGATCCCCAATCCTATTTCATGAACAAACAAAGTGGAGGGAAATCAATATACAAAGTGACAGCTATCTTAGCCAACCCTGTAATCCATTCATAGTGGGAGAGCAATAAACTAGCGTAACTTGATGACCTTTGTTAAGGAGGTGTGTGTGGGGGGGATGTTTCTTTTCTGGAGGATATGAACTAAGCACAGTGTTATTTCAAAAGTGATAAAGATCAGGCAGACGCAACATATGAAAGATGAAATCTGACTCCTTGACTTACTTGGGTAGCTCACCTATCCTATCGATCCCCTCTTTTAAAGCAGACAGCTCATCCAAATTGCTTTACGTTTAAAGCCAGGAGAGCCTGAGAGATCCTCTTCAATTGGGCAGTGCTTCTGACTTGTGCAAGACCGTGGTTGGTGATGCCTTAGTCTTGAGATCTTGAGTGACTTGAACTGAGGTCTCCTTAGTCCAATAGCTTGCTAAGAAAAGCCACTACCAAAAATGATAAAGCGTTTCCATTTTCTTTTGGGATTCTTCAGGGAAGACAATTTGACCCAGGAGGACTTTTGGGAGAACAAACTCTCATTTGTCTTAGGGAAGAAACCACAGAGAAAGGAAAACAACTGTAGACCAAAGAAAGAGGTGTAGGACATGTGGTTCTTTAGATGATGTTAGATGGCAACTTCCATTATCCCTAACCACCAGCATTAGGGCTAACTGAAATTGTAGTCTGGTATCTTGGAGAGCCGTAAACTGATCATCCATGAGCTACAAGGAGCTTACCATTTTTGTCTCAATAAGCAATGGCACTTACGTGTGAACACTGACTGATTGATCACAAAAGCAATGATGCACTTGGTATTCTGAGGCAGACTGGGTCTGAATGCTAGAGGAGAAGAGGGGAGGGTTGTATTATTGCAGTAGAGAACATGTTTTGCCCACAGAAAGCCCTTGGTACAACCTCCCACATCTCTTGGTACAACTGGGAATGAAATGCTGAAGACCCGCTGCCAGTCAGGTAGAAAACATTGAATTAGAAGGGTCAGGATTTGACTTCTTAAAAGATATCTTCTGATTTTTTTCATGCATGAGAGTTAACTCAAGTATTTGTTTGACCATGATCAGGAAGATGGACTCTTAATGGACTCTTAAAGTGTTCTGAAAGGGATCTTGTTATACTCTTCTTTGTGCAAAACTGCAGCCAATTTGTGTTGTAGACTTTGGATTTTCTGTCATTTGCTGCAGAGGGTCCTCCCTCTTTTTGTACCAAATAGTTGCGGCACAGCCCAAGAGCTGATCTTACACTTCCTGCAGACTGCCATCACCGAGGCCAATCTTATAATAGTGGTATATTTTAGTATTAGTTAAATGAATGGTTTTTTTAAAAAAAAGGAAATAAAAGTTCCATTCCACAGTATGGAACTGATTTGTCTGTTCAAAACATTGAGTCGTGCAAGGCAGTTATTAGCACCAGAGAAAGACAAGAGTTCTTTTTAAAGCTTCAAAGATTAGAGAGATTTGGGGAGGGGGGCTACAATTTTCTTAAAATGTCACTACCGAATCATTGGAGATAATGGAGGAGGGCGAAGAAAGACCTTTCAGTCTGAAAATACCTGTCTGTGAAGGGTAGCTAATTGCATTCTTCTCAACCAGCAATTTTCCCAAGCAGCAGTTAAATATTTTGAATTGATGGAAGCTTGACGACCATCTAGGCAGTGACCCATTGATTGTTACAGAACAATGTCTGGCAGATTGAAGGCACAGCAGAGAGAAGAAAGGAGTTGGTATGGCAGTACCTCTGATAAGACCACTAGAGTTATGGAGAAACTAATCAACTGGGTGGCTTTTTATAACTTTGTTTGCTTAGGCAGGGCACCGGCTGGGATGTAAAACTGTGTTTATTTCATTCTTCCATGCAAGAATGCAGATTTTTTGAAGCGTTTTCTCCTGATGAGTTAGATTATGAAGACCTTATGCACATGTCTATTTATTTGTGCACTTCAAGAGAGCTTTTGGTGTGTGTGTGGGGGGGCAGAATCCATGCAGAAAAAAAGATTAAAAAACCCCCACCCTGCTTGATTTCAGGAAAAAGTTCCTAAATGTGAAAAATCTCTCTGGGGGTTTCCATTTGGTCAGTGAGGCATCTTGATATGTTGAGAGGCCCTATCTCACCAAGGAGGGAAGGCCCCTGAATGTTCTAGCCAGCCTTAACAGTGCCAGCAGAGACAAACTAAGTTGTGAGAGAGTGAGAACCAGTTTTCAAATCCAAACTGGTCGGCTGAGAAATGAGACCTGTGGATCTCTCCGTTAGGTAGCAATTGGGGGTGGAATTTGCGGAGTTCACGTTAGAGAGTTACACTGTTGTGTATTTCATTCTCAGATACGATAATGAAAAAACCGAGGAGAATTCAAAAAGTTTCCCTCCACCCAGCAAGATTACAAAAGAGAATTTTGTGTATTTTTACACTGATCATCATTTGGGGGGCATTTTTGGATGATTTTACGGGGCCTTTTTGGATAATGTGGCGGATAATTTTTGTTAATTTGATGAATAATTTTCATCCAAAGGATTCAATGGATGGCAAATCTCATATCTCTGGCACAGATATTAGACTGCACAGAAATGTGTGTGGGATACTCCATGTGGCAGTCTTACTGTGCTTCTTTGTATTCATACTGATCTGATTTTTATCTTGATATTATTTGACTACATCTTGCAAGCTGCCTTAGATGTGTGAAAATGCAGGAAGGCAGGAGATAAATTGAAAAAAAAAAGAATAAATATAATAACACTGATACAAACAATCTCCAACCAAACCACTTTGATTTTTTTTGAAATGAGGTGGGAATTAAATAAAGGATATTCAAAAAAAAAAAAAAACTGAATGACAATCTCTTTCTTCTTGAGCAGACATTTACAATCATAGCTAGCAACCTGACTTGGGAAGTATGTATGTGCAGGAGATGATATATTTATTAAAAAAGGTAAGGTTCCCCACCCCCCTGTCTATTTTCTTCTGCCTTCATTCTCCTGTCAGTCTGAGATTCCAAAAAATAAATTGGGGTAGGAAACGGGGGTGTTGGATGGAGGGAGAAATAAATGCAGCAGAATACTGAGAAACAGTTTACAATACAAATACACAATAGCAGACAATCCTTGAAAATACATATGTTTATGTATGTATTTCTTTGTTAGAAATGCTTTTAACTCCAGGGTGCTTCTTCCTTTCTCCTGAGTGCCATTATCTCACTCATAGGTAGAAAAGAAATTCTGTTCGGCACCAGAAGACCGACTAGTGAAGGCAACCACAATCCAGTGAGACTTAATTAAAATACAGCAAGTTGGTGGACTGCCCTTCAATCACAGGCGGAGCAAGCCAGATTAGTGCAAAGGGATGTGGGAATAAGAGGAAATAACAAAACGTAGCCTTGGAAAAGATATTTGTACGGGCAAAGGATTGGTTCAGACAAGCACATTCTTCAACCATTAATGGAACAGGCCTCGTCCACTCCATATATGCTGGTCAGATCGCTCTGGATGGAAAATGAGTCACAATTCCTCAGAAGACCTTTTTTTTTTTTCCTGGAAAGAAAAAAAAAAAGAAGCTTTTCTTTCCGCCTTCACTGAAACAGAAGGGGACTTAGCAGGATTTTGTCTGCATATGAATGCCCACTCTTAAGCCCTCACCTTTTTTCCTCCTGTTTTGTGAGGCTGCCGTTCTCCTCAGACAGTCCTGCCATCTCTGATCTTGCTTTAAAAACAAAATGGGGGCCGTGCCTCCAGCACGGTTGCTGCTCAAAGGGTCAGCAAGACCCCTTTCCCCTGCCCTAGAAAGATTCTAGGGCAGTGCCTTTGGTGAGCCCCACCCTCTTGAGAAACAGTTGTGGGATTTTTCCTGCTTGGCATTTCTTTGTCCAGAGGAGTTTGGACACCAGAGGTTGGGTGGAGAGCTTTGAGACCCCATCTGGACCCCGCTTTCACACTCTGAGTACTGGAGCTGCATAGAAGGGTTATCTTGGCCAGCCCATGGGGATGGAGGCAAGCTGAAATGACATCGTCACACCCTTGGATGCTAGGATGTTGGGACAGGAGGAGTGGAGCTTGGCAAAGGAAACAAACCCATTTTGCTCTCAGCCTCTTCCTCTCGGGCATTACTACCACCCACTTGCCCACTTCCTGGGTCAGTGCAAGCTGTAGCTACTCAGCTTCAGTGGCTAGGGAGGAATCAGCCTTATGGGATGGGGTTCTTTGTCACCTACTCTAGAAATGAGCCTGGGAGGGATCATAGGGAGATTTGTGTGAGTAAAACATAGAATCATCGAGTTGGAAGAGACCACAACGGCCATCCAGCCCAACTCCCTGCCGTGTGGAAACACACACTCAAAGCACCCTCAGCAAATGGCCATCCAGCCTCTGTTTAAAAACCTCCAAAGAAGGAGACTCTACCACATCCCAAGGCAGTGTATTCCACTGTCAAACAGCTCGTACCATCAGGAAGTTCTTCCTGTTGTTTAGGTGAAATCTCTTTTTCAATCATTGGCCACATTGTTAGAATAGTGCAGTTCTAATGGTGAGCAGCTCTAGGGAAGAGGAATGCCTGAAAAACCTCCTTCTCAGGCTGCAGTTCTCTTATTCTTGTGTGTTCTCTCTCTCTCTCTCTCACACACACACACACACACACACACACACACAACTTTCCCCATTAACTGCACCCACCTCTTCTCCATCTCCATGTGTTTGTAAAGTAACCATCTCAGAAAACCATTCCCTCCAAAAGCCACGGGAGCCTCCTGGGCACAGAAGAAAGTTGTTCATAAAAACTCAGTGCAATAAAGGTAAACTTTGTTGAGAGAAGATCCTGTTTCGCTCCCTCAAGTATTGCTTGCTCACCCTGGCAAGTAATGAACTTGCCAAGTGGGAAATGGATAATCATGACAAGACAAAGTTCCTTTCCTACCTGGCTAAATTACCCACCCTTGGCTGTATTTTAATGTTTAAATAGACAAACTTCTTTTTAATCCTAAATAGACTCCTGTAAATCCATTTGGGGGTATAATGAAATGAAAATCAGCCTTCAACAGAGAGGCACATTGATTTTTTTCCCCTCCCCTTTTCCTTCTTCCTATGGCAGAAATGAAGCAATTTAGCATTTCTTTTCCTCAAGCTTGGCACTCCTGGTGCCAGCACTAATTAAATTCTAATGTGTTTGGAGCACAGAAATGACAGTGTTTCATAGCAAAGGAACTCATGCACATGGAGGTGGGGAAACTTTATTTAATGGCATGATCCTGTGAATTAACATATAGTAGCAATTCTGTCACAAAAAGGGACACAGGATATGTTGGCAATTCAAGGAAGTGCTACTTTTGGGTAGGGCTGGGTTCAGAGGCAGCTGAAGGTTCCCGTATCAGGAGCTGTCCAAGATGCTGAAAGTTCTTTCGGGGGAAGGATTGAGATAGCTAGAGAGTCAGTGGTTTAAGTGTAGGACCATGACCTAGAGACCAGGGTTCAATTCGCTGCTCAGTCATGGAATCCCACCGGGTGACCTTGGGTTCATCACATACTTTCCGCCCCCAGAAAACCACGTGATGGGTTCACCTTAGGGTTGCCATAAGTCAGAAATGAATTGAAGGCACACGACAAGGACACAACATTCAGAAAGCTCCTTTAAAGTCTGGATTAAGTGAGAATGGATTCACAGTCCCACAAATATGGGAACTGCCAGCCACCACAGGTTGTGTGTGTGTGTGTGTGTGTGTGGGGTGAGGAGGAGAGATGCTCATATATCTAAAGTCAAGAATTGTGACTTATCTGAGTTGCGTCGTACAAATGTGCTGTCTTGCTGTGAGTTTTGGATTTTCCTCCTAATACCATTTTCCTCCAGAACCAACAAACCTACTATCTCATCCCTTGCTGGCAAATGTGTAACTTGTCTGCTCCAGGCTAGAGATTTGCAATCTATCAGTCTCATTTTTCTTGAGTTTCTCCTTTCTACCACTGCTATTCTCACTATGATTTTTTTCATAAAATGCATTTTTGCACACATTTTCTATTATATTCCTGTCTTCATTTCCCCATTGGTTGAAACAAAGTTATGCATCTTTTAATCTACACATGGTTGGGTGCAAGTTGTCTCCTCTGAAATGCATTGCAAACCTCCCAGATGTATGGCTTTTGTAAGCAAAAAGTGTTCTTTCCAACTAGCAGCTTCAGGAGGTATGGTGTGGGCACTGACACACTGAAATTGGAACCAAATAAATTTGTCTGACATCCCTGCTCCAGACCTTCAAGCACACAAAGTTCCATTCTTGTGCAGTGAATTCTGATTTTTTTAAATGAATTTAGTTTGTTTTATTATTATGGTTGTTCTTTTCTTGATACACTTTCCACCTGTAAAGTCACAGCAGTGTTCTGATGTGTCAGCAACAGACAGACAGTGGAAATATTTGTATAGACAGGTACAGATGGCTCACCACCTGGCTTGGCAGGCTAACACTCAGCTGTCTTTCACCTTCCTTCTGCCACCCCAAGGAAGGAAAACTCTTGTCATTTTTTGGTGAGTAGAGGAGAAGACTCAACTTCCACTGAGCCAATGTTTTTCACCAATTTCCATTTCTTGGCTCATTTGTGGAGATGGTTGGCCTGGTGTGCCATCCAATCAGAATCTCCGCAGGTGACCTAAGAATCAAGATGGAGCCAGTCATGCTAAGCTGGGCACTAAGTATTAGATTCTGGCTAATGCAGGAATCATGTGGATGCATAGAGGGTGTTTGTTTGAGAGACTGTTGAATTAGATATGCTCTGTGTTTATGTGCGTGTTTGCTTATTCCTTGCCCTTCCATGCTGAATGAGACCTTCAAGGTGTTTTGTGTGTGTGTGTGTTTGTGTGTAGGGGGAGAAATCCAATAAAGCAATCTAAACATGGGAGGGAAGTTGACCCTGAATTATTTCAAACTGGCAGCGGGGACATAAATAAATCCCATAGCAGAAAAACAAAACCGTTACTCTGAGAAACCATAAGCAAATGTGGCACTTGAAAAGCACTGTCTTAAAACATCATTGAGAGGAAGGAAAACAGTCAGATCTAGTAGGAAACTGAATTCCACTTTTTAGGTGCCACTATAGAGAAGACCCTCTTTTCTTTTGGTATCTGGTGCCTTCAGTGCCTGAATCCCCAGGTTAGAAAAACATCCCACAAGCATCTGGAGCCCCATTCCCATTCCCTTAGAATACGTGGGGTCTCTGAACTAAGCACAAAATCTTTTTTTTTTTTAAGGACGATGCCTTGTTGTGGGGAGCATCATTATGGAGTCTCTTAAACTTGACACGGCTTAGAAATAGCACGGTTTAGCCTTTCTCTGGCTGCAGTGATAAATAAGTACAAACTTCTCCATAATACCAAGTCCCCATGTTCCCAAGCTTCAAGCTTAATAGCTTGGCTTCACCATTCTGACAATACTACCAAGGGCAACCTTAAATGGCAACACACTCGTAATTAAAACTCTCAACTTGACTGATGGTGGCCAGCAAAAACGATTGGATTACTGGATGCGGCTTGTCCAACTTGATGACTAAATCCAGAAAAGTTTGGCTGCCATCATTCACCGACAAGCCATATACTTCACCGGCTAATGGGTTTCCTTGCCAGCAAGAGAGCAAGGAGAAGTGACGAGACTTTAGAACAATTTTTTTTTTTGTACCAGGGCTGCAAACTTGCCTTCAGTGAGTATGTGTGGTCGCCAGTGAATGAGTAACTAACAACGCCGCTTTAAAAGTCAAGGCTTGGAGGAAATCCCTAAAGAGATTTTCATTCATTATGACTGAGAAAATCTTAAAGACTGTGCTTCTTGGTATTCCCAGCACCATTCTTACAGTTTAGTGGAGTGTGTTGGGGCTTTTGCTGACTACCAATCAGGAAGGAGTTTTACAAGCCGAGTGCAGAAGATGCTAAATGGAATGGCTAGAAAATGGTGGATCTGTATTATATCCTGGCCCACAGATTGCCAGCCTTCGTGATCAGGATCCCAAACAGGTCATGTTCTGTAGCATGTAGCAGAAAACAGGTTTTCTCTATCCTCCATATGACATCCCTTCAAATATGACATCCCTTCAAATATTTAAACATAGCTATCATTTCACCACTTAACCTTATCTTCTCCAGGCTAAACATACCCAGCTCCCTCAGCCAGTCCTTATAGGTCATGATTTCCAGGGCTTTTACCTTTTTGGTCACTCTCCCTTGGACATGTTCCAGCTCATTAGTATCCTTCTTGAATTGTGGTGTACAATTGTGGACACAGTATTAGAGGTGAGCAGAATAGAGTGGTGTTATCACTTCCCTTAGACACTGTACTTCTATTGATGCAGTCCTAGAATTGCATTGGTTTTTTTAGCTGCTGCACCACACTGTTGACTCATGTCCAGCTTGTGGTCTGCTAAGGCTCTTAGATCCCTTTCACAGGTACTGTGGCTGAGCTAGGTGTCATTGGCGCATTCCTTTTTGTCTACCTATTTGTAGCACCTTTTTCCCTATGCTATGCTGGTGGCCATTACATGGTGTGCATACCAGTCTGGAAACTACTGAGCCAGATGGACCAATGGTGTGGCTTAGTATCAGATAACACAAAGCTTGGATGAGTTTCTTTTTAGACTACAGCACTCATAATACACCAACCAGCACAGCCAGTGCCTGTGCTGGCTGGTGGATTTTTGTAACCTAAAAAAAGTAACTTGACCAAGCACTGAGTTTCATTCCATTTTCTCCCCTATAAAGAACCTAGTTACTGAAGTCATTGGATAGCTTATGCCCAGATGATATTCTATCCTCCTTGATTTATGGCATGCAGCAAGGAAAAGGATTTTGTGAGCTAAAGACAATACAAGCTTTGGCAACCATTTTGCAGACCAGTTAAGCAGATGGTTTCGGGTCTTTTCTTTTGCAATAAGCATGCACGTGGTGGGGGAGCTGCCTCAATTATAGTCCATCCTGTAAAGTTATCCAAATCACAGTAGCAAAGTGATAGAGGTGCTGCTGCTTCTGAATACGTTATGGGAAGTTTGGTCATAGTGATGGACCATAAAACCTCATCACCTGCTCTTCAAAATACCTGACCTTGAAGAAGAGAATATGACTGGCAAAATGACAAACAGGCAAACGCTCAGCTATTATCCTCAAGTAAATTGGTCCCATCAGGGGCAGCTTCACCAGCTATGGAGATGAGTTTTTGAAATGGTGGTGTGGAAGAATAGTGCTTCCCTGTAAATACAGATTCAAGGCTCCTTGTTTTAGCATCTTGCATAGCCCTTTCTTCCCCCCAGAAGCACCTGGAGAATAACACTCTAGGCCAAAGAAAAATCAGCTTAGAAGCTTTCAAAGCAAAGTTTTGATACCCCCCCCTTTTCATTCCTCCTTTGCCTTAACTTGATTTCAGGATCGGCACTGAGGAAAGAGAGGAAACAGCCACAGAGACATAAAATGCCTCCTGATTTTCCTGAAATCAGGAATGCTTGATGAATTCAATCTTAACAAATTTTGATATGGACCTGCGCCCACAACTTTCAGAACGGGCATAAATCCAAATTTAAGCATTCCCCAGCTTTTATATCTCATAGGAAAAGTGTCCACAGGAAGAGACGGCAATATCTACAACATTAGTATTCCGCTAATTCCGTCAGGAAAAAAAGAACTTCTTGGTGGGTGCATTGTCCCTGCTGCCCCCACACAAGTGCCAAAGACCAAGAGCAATAGACACAATGTTCACCCCCCATCCAGCAACTGAGATTGGCAGTAGTAACACATACCCATGCCCAGAGGAAACAAAAGCCCTGAGACGTCCCAAGGCATTGTCAGATAGCCCTAAAGAGGCCGACAAGCATGAACTTCAGAGTGTGCTTGTGGATTGTGGGTCAACCAGTACAGGACAGGCATCAAGAATTTGTTTGCGGTGCATTTTGAGAAAGATACCTTAATCAGTGCATGAAGAACTCAAAATTACAAAATAATTCAAATTCAGAAAAAAGTGAAACTGGCAGATTCATCCATTCCAACGCAAACAGAGACAGACACACAGAGAACTGGGCTTCACTATTTATTCAATTCTCTTATATTCACTCTAGCTGATAGATCAGGAGCAGGGGAATGTTGGAGCCCTCCAGATGAGGCTGGGCTACAGTTCCCATCATCCTTCACCATTTGCAATGCTGCCTGGGGGTTGCGGGATCTACAATCCAACAACATTGAAGGTCTACAAATTCCCCATTCTGGTTTATGAGAGACTCCCACACTATCATTTCGCCTTTCAAAAATAAACTATGTTCCACATGCTCATCTGAATTGAAGGACAAAGATAGGATCCCCAAGCAGAGATACAGAAGCCCGTGAGCTACATCCTACGAGGCTAAAACAAGCAGGCTGCAAAACCACAGTATAATGGAGAGAGAGAAAGATCACAACGTCTTCCCACCCAGAATACCAGATTGTTAAGGCCTTTTTTTTTTTTAAATAAAAAGCAGGCACTTAAAAGAGAATTTTTTTTTATATAAGACATGTAAATTCAACATGGCTTGTCAGAATTCATTACACTTGGTATTTGCCCCCACAGTAATTTGTTCTGATTGCTAAAACACTCGTGTTGCCTGTTAGCTCCACTGGTAATTAATTACTTTCCTCATTATTATTGGACCGCAGAAGATGCACGCTGTGCCGAGCGAGGAAGTTAGCAGGGGTGCAGTTGCGGTTTGAAAGTCTGTAAGAGAATCTGGTCTTTTAACTGTTTCGAGAGAAAAATGTGCATTACCAAGTACAGAGAAGCAATCATGTTTGCATAAGAACAGTGGTAAATACCAAGACCGGAGAAAATAAGACATGGGGATTGGTGTTGCCTTGACTCTTCCTTGTTCAAATTCTCCCTTTCTTTGTCAGGGTGTCCAGCTGAAGATTCTCTCCACCCCAAGATAGGAGAAGCAGGATTGTAAACATCAGTCCTGCCGACCCATGACACAAGACTGGCCTTAGACATGCATTCAATGGGCACTTGAAGCTACCTTTGGTGTGTGCTTTCAAGTCATTTCCAACTTATGGCAGGCCTAAAGTGAACCTATCAGTGCTTTTTTGTAGGGGCAGAGGGCACAATTTGTTTAGAGGGGTTTTTCCATTGCTTTATTCTTTGGCTGAGACAGTGTGACTTGCCCAGGGTCTCTCTGGGGCTTTCTATGGCTGAACAGGTATCAGAACACTTGTCTCCTGGAAGCCTAGTCCAACATTCGAACTACTATATCATGCTGGCTCTGAAGCAACCATATGTACATCCCTTTATGCAAAAGAAGATGGAATTATCCCAGGACTCCCTCCTCACTAAGGAATTTCATATGTTAGCAGTGGCACAGAAAGGACATGAACATGAGGGCACATGAAGAACCCAGCTGGATGTGCTTGTCAGCCTCTCCAGTCCGACATCCTGTTCATACGGTGCCAGCCTATTGCCTATGGGAAGGTCACCAGCAGGACCTGTGTGAAACACACCTTCTGCCTTTTATCGTCCAGCAACTGAGGTACAGGGGTATTGCCTCTGTCGGCAAGTGCCCAGCAGCAAGAAGGCAGTCCTGGGGAGTTGTCTAGAGATGAAAGGGTAGGATGCTAGGTTGGGGTTAGTGCACAGAGAAGATAGTAGCAAGGTAGCTCGAGAGAGTGGAAAATCGAGATGGCCAAGACACAAGCAGAGGATGAATAATATATCAGACTCTGACCACATCATCATCTGGAGCAAGGAGCAACCCAAGAGAAGAGAAGTCAGCGGAGCATATGCAGGTCAGGTTGCTAGGACGTCAGTCCAACAATATCCCAAGTAACACGAAAAGCAGGGGCAAGTTCCTCCTTTGGCACAGGTTTCTTTTTCTACCTGAGCCCTGTTACCCTTATTCTTTTCCTCTAACAGTTCCTCCAGGTGGGACATGACAGACTACTGGAGGGGATATAGAGCCACAGGAACCATTGATGTCTCTAACTGTCCTGTTTCTGGGTGGTGAGTGCTCAAGAGAGTTTACCTGAGCTTCAAGAGAATGAGCAATGGAGAAGCCAAACCAGAACAGGATCAAACACAGAGGTCCCATAAGAGCAGAAGTGCAGTCAATGCAATCCAGGGTCGAGCACAGAAAGCACTCTTAGAAAGGTTGAACGCCAACCAGGAAGTCCCTGGGGGGAATAGTCCAAAGAATAAGCTTGAGGTCAAAAAACAAGCAGGCAAGGAATGCAACAACACTGAGCGGAGCTACTGGAACTGTTGTCTTCCAGCAAAGAGACTGCCTTTGTGGTGCTAATTCATGTTGTTGTTGTGTGCCTTCAAGTTGTTTCCAATTCCTCATGACCCTAAGGCAAAGCTATCATCGAGTTTTGTGGTGCTGAGAGAGACTTGATCCTCAGTAGTTGGAATCGCCATTCAGTTCCTGGGAGGGAGCATACTTTCTGGGGTGCATGAGCAAAAGCACATGAAACACATTACGAAAACACTTCTACAACAACAACAACAACAACAACAACAACAACAACAACAGCAACAACAGCAACAACAGCAGTAGCACTCTTGATATTCAAATAGGTACAAAAATATCCAGCATCACATCTTGTGGGAGCAAATTCCTTTACTTGAGTAGTTCTCCTAGTTGGACTGGAGTTCAGTAAGAAGGAGAAAACTGGTTAAAATGAACCAGAAAGAAAATAGCTGGACAGGTCCATTGCAGGTGACAAAAAGTTCCAATATTGTCCTTGTAGTTCCAACAAGATGCTGCTGCTTCTTCCTTTTCCTCTTCTAGATATACATGATGGGTGATTTATGCTACAGTCTGAAGCACATCTTGAAATCACTGGGCCATCCAAGTAAACCTGCTTAAGACTGTACTATAAAGGTACAATCCTATACATACATTATCAAGAACAAGACCCATTGGCTAGAGTGGATCTTCTTTCTGTGTAAACATGCATTGACACATGCTGCAAAATTTGTCTCCCACTCTTCTCTCCGTATTCACACTGCACCAGTGGGCACTTGGTGTCAGTGGGGTAGTGGATCCACTCTACAATTTTAGTCAGAACTTTAGATGAGCTGTCCAAAGTGCTGAGTCTATTCTGGGGGTGGAGTGAAGTTCAGCACCTCAAAAGGTCCCTCGAAAGTTTGGATGAAAACACAGAAGAGGTTTGTGCGTCTCACTGAACCACTGCCACTTCACAGCATCATTCGAAAGAGGCTGGAGCAAGATCAAACTTCTTAGCAAATAGATGGTGCTTTTTCATATGCATTGAGGAGTGGGGATTCAGACTTGCGCCTCCGCCTAGCAAGCCCAGAGTCTGAACTGATAGAGTGAAGTGAAGCCTTCGCCACTTGACTGCGCTGATGGAGGATTTCGTCTGTTTTCGTCACCTGCTTTTTCCGAAAGGTGACTTGTTTGTTTTGGTTTGATTTGTTTCATAAAGGTGCCCCCCTCCCTTCCGTATCGCTCTCCTTCCCCAGCCAGGAAATTGCAGCTTAAGTCTCAGAGAGCAGAGAGACCTTTGGTTGACTCCAGTGAATTTTCAAATCACTCCCCTTGAAAGCTGGAAGGAAAGAAGTTATTTTGCGTTGAATGTCAAAGAGGTGACTCTTGATTCCTATTTCTTCTTTTTTTCTGAGGTTACCCAAGGAGCGTGCTTGGTTTCCAAACAGCTGAGGTTTTCTCTTGCATCAAACAACAGAAAACCATAATGAGACGGCAGCACACATACCCATGTTTAATTAATGGAAGCAACCAAACTTTTCTGCCACTCAGAAAAGGGGATGGGAATCCATATGGGTAGGTGCAGGAGAGTTGATGTAATGATCTGACAAGCAGATTTATGAATGCAACTGTCATAATCATGGGTGACCTGAAAAAAATAAATAAAAAAAATAAGGCTACAGTAAAAGATAAGTAGGATTTGGAAGGGCAAGGACAGCGGAATTAAAAATGCTCATCTTTTATTAATCGCATGCATTTTGCATAAGGAGATTATATTTTGCAAACAGAGTCAAAGCACAACACAATTACTCTACCATAATCATCACTAACATTTGCCTTTTTGATAACAATTTCATGCTATGTTGCTAAAAAAAACCCCTATCTTGCAAGGGGATCTACAGTGGGGAGGGGGTAGTGTGTTGATGGTGTAGAATTATCATCTAGAGCTTAGTTTTCTAGGATTTTTGCAGATAGATGGTATAAACGACAAGATTTTTTTTTTTTTTAGAAGAAATTGTGCTTTGGGACCAAATGGAACATCATGTTTGCACATTGCAGAGTGCAGTCAACACAGGACAGAGGAAGTGGTCTTGTACTGCACCAAACTATTCATCCATGCAGCTCACAATTGTTCCTACCAAGGGTGAAAAATCTGTGCACTTTGAGATAATGGTAGCTTGTGGCTTCCATGTCAGCAAGTCATTGAATCCACTCCATCTGTTCTCCCACTCCAGCTGATAGGTCCAGCACCTTGGGAGATCCTTAGTAGTTAATAGTTGTGGTCATAGTAATGTAAAAGTACAGTAGCGGCAGATTAAAATTGCCATGAATGACCTTCCAGAAATTATAACACTGTTATAGTGCTATTATTCCACTGTCAACCTGCTATGAAATCCTTGGCTTTGTAGTTTAGGGAAGGACCGTTAGAATTCTCAGCCAGAGAGCTCTTAGGCCTCAGCAAACTACAAACCCCAGAAATCCACAGGAGGTTGAAAGTGGAGTAATAGCACTAGAACAGGGTAGGGCTGAAAGGCCCCCAGTCTCTGTTATGCTGAAGCCCTAAAGTGAGATCTTCAGTCCAACCAGGGTCATGACTCTCAACGACTCAACAGGGGCTGGCTGCTTCTATATCATTCCTGGTATGAATTTCTTTCCCTAGCTGGTGCAGCATGCCGTGCTGAGGAATGGTGGCAGAATTCTGGATTCTTCTCTCGAAACATCTGAGACCAACTACCTGGCCCATCTTTGACTGTTTCACTGCCCCTGCACCTTTGGTTCCACATCCATAAAGTCCTATGTTCCATCCACGGCCTGGTTTGAGCCTGCAGCTTCTGATTCCGTCCCATTTGACCCTTTCTTCACTTTGCCTCTGAAGCTGTTGAGTCTGTGTGCAGTTTGCCCACATGATGAGCCTTTTAAGCTGCAGGTGACTGCTGGAACGCTCTTGGGCCCTGGCCGTGCAGGTTGGCAACCAGATCTCCTGTGTGGGAAGGCACATAAAATGGTTTCTCATTCCATCTGAATCTCACTCAAGGAACAATTCTCTTCCTGAATTCTGCCATGTTCCTTGAGTGCAGAAGGTGGGAATTATCTAGTCCAAGGTCTTTCATGGCAAGTGGGCAGCTTCCAAACCCTCTGTTTCTCCAAGAGAAGCAATTTGCCTTGAAGCAAGATTTTTAACCTCCAGGTCTGATTCAGTTCTATTTTATTATCGTACTTTTGATTTTCCTTTCAGTCCTGGTTACTGGTAGGCCTCACTCTGCTCAGTTCCAAGCTCCTACCTCACCCCAGATCTTGTACAAATCATATGCCACTTATGGCCTAACACAAAGCTTACTTATGTGACATGAATGTACATTCCTTCTTTTTACACACACACATATACACATATATGCCCGAGTATCGATGCTCCACAATTACAATTATGTTTCAGCCATAGCTTTCTCAGAAACTGCATTTGGAATCAAGACGCCTAAGGTTTGAGGGTTATCTCTGCTGAACTTCTTTAATGAGCTGGCTGAAGGATTATCCTAATAAACGAGGCCTTGAACAGGCTGTAGTCAACACCAAAAGGGGATTAAGTTATGCAAATTACTATATTCCAGTCAACCATCACTACCATGGAAGTTAAGGATAATTATGTTGGCCTAAATTATCCTAAAACGAGGTGAGCCTCTGACCAGCTGGGAATCTAGAGGATGTTACGATGGCATGATAAATCTTTCTTTGGTCTCCATGCAACGCTTGAAAGTGGCCTGCAACTCAGACCATAATTTAAAAGCTACTGGATCCTCTCTAACCATGCCATGTACCAAAGGCCATATTTTCAGCACTGAAAACAAGAACATATTTCAGAAGCGGCAGCTTTGTCTCGGAGGCACAGCAAGCAAAGAAGGGGGCAACACAAAGAGGGGACACACTGACGTATGAGAGGCCCCATGGTCTGCAACAGCTATCAATTTCCAGGTTTGATCCTCAGCACAGTCCAGCCATTTGGCAGTCCTACCTCAGCCACCACATAGGTTCTAGAGGGCTTTCGTGGTGAGCAGAAAGAGTTTCAGTTTACCTCTTTCAGCTCCCCTCTCAACTTCAAGCAATAATACTGTGTTCCATATTGAACAGCAGTGGCCTGACCAGCTTCTGGATCTCTAAAATTTAACTTTAATGTTGTGATTTCCGAGTTCCTCTCAATAATCCCGGTAATTTATTCAGGCTGTTGTAGCTGTGGGCCCCCAAAAGGGTAACTCCTCCTTTCAGTGGCAAATGGTAATCCAAACACATTTGCGGCTGATTCCATAATCTTGTGGGTTATGTAACTCCATTAAATTCAACAAGGCATTGACAAAAGTGCAAGAACCAAATGTACTTGTTCTCAGAAGCAATCTAAAATATTGTAATTTTACAGTTTAGTCGACCGTTGTGCCATGGCAACCGCCTTCCCTCTAGTCTTAGCTGTTCTGTGGGGAATTAAAAACAAATTACTATTCTGATATATTAAGCAACTTAGTTGATATGCACCTGCAGTATATTTTGTCAGGACATCAGTACATCTAACCCAGTGCTGTCTGGTAACATCCGTTTGGGTTCAGACAGTGGTATTTCCCATCTCCTGCCAACTAAGATCCTAAGGTCCAGTAAGAAAAAATTTCCAGAAGTCTGAAGCATTCCCAGGTAGGGCTGGGAAAGATTTCTGTCTGAGAACATAAAAACTCAGTGCCAGCCAGTGAGGGTAAAGAATATTGAACAACATGGACCAAATATAACAGCTTCCAGTGTTTCTGTGATGTGGATTGAACTTGGGTCCTTTGGCGATAGATACAGTGCCAAAATTTAGCACCAGGGAGCTTGCAGTGGGAAACTATCTCAAGCTTGTGAGCTGCTGAAATTCATACCTAGTTGGAAAAAGATCTCCTCTGTGCCCTCACTTTGGGGACCTTCAGATGACCCTTCTGTTTCTGTCCCACCCCAACCCTTACCTGGCAGTGACCATAACGGAGGTCTCCATTTTTCACAGCTTGGGATGTTTTTGAAAAAAGGATTAATTCACATTCTGCCTTTCTCGCAGTACAGATCCAAGTCATTTCATACACCACAGGTTATAGGAAGCCCCCTACTTTTGATGCCTTGTTATCTAATGACTCACTTTTTGATGCTTCCGAATGAAGAGCAAGTTCCATTAATTCAATGAGGCTTCCCCACTTTCATCAATTCTTCTTGCCTATGACGGGTCACTTGGAACCATTTGCATGTGCATGCTGATTGCAAAGTGAGCTGAGAGGGGGGAAAAGGTACTAAGCTGGTTGAAGAGATTTTTCAGGCAGCAACCACACAGATGGCAACAGGTAAGCCTCCGTAAGTCCTTCATGCTCCCTAAAGTACAGTATACAGGGCCAACTTTTCAATGAGTTCCATTTGCTGACAGTGCTCTGACCCCTAACCTGTCAGATAAATGAGGGAAGCCCTTAAAACAAGCCATTGGATTACAGCCCTTATCTTGAAACTGGACTAGACTGGCTGACCCTTTAAGCAAAGAAGTCCTTCTAAAACAGGACTGTCCTCTGTAGAGTATGATGCTTGGATAGCCCAGAAAGAAAATCACATTTCTGGTCGCATTTGAGTGAATGTCTGTTTGTATATTTGTAGGCTGGTCATGAACTGTTCGATCACTTGAGAAACTTAATTCGTGTAAGAGAAATAGGAGGGGGAGGGAAACCACTGAAGTGCTAATGAGTATTGGATAAAATCAAGATCTCAGGGCAAGACTTGTAATTGGTCTCATGACTTGCACCAAATACAGCTGTTGTATAGAAATTGTGCTCTCTCTTTCTCTCTCTCTCTCTCTAGGAGGGTTTGCTTCTGGTTGAAAGGGTGTGTGTGTGTGTGCACATGTACACACATTGCATGCAAGATAAAACATTTAAATGGGTGAAGTTCACTAACTGAAGTCAATTCTGGTCATGAGTTTTGCCTTAATGTTCTCTTCCTTTGGGGAACAGTCCTCATCATGGATGAGCAGTCAAAAGGACAGAAATGATGGACTAAAAGCCCTGCTTATTTAAATGATGGGCAGCAGAGATCTAACCAAGGTGGAGGGATACTAGAAGTGGAAAACAAATTGAGCTGGGATAGTCTGGAGATTCTGTCTGCCTTTGGGGTGTTAAGGATGAGATGAGGATTCAAGTTTAAACCTAGAACCTGTCCTAGAATCTGAGGTGCCCCAGAAGATGGACATGTGGAATAGGACCTCCCTCAGCAGTGTGATACAAGTATTGTCACTCCAAGTAGACTTCAGGCAGACTCTATATCAGAGGTACCCATGCCAGTTGCCAAAGCTCCTGGTGGACTTTCTATCACATATATTTCACCACCTCCAGGACCACAGGAATGAAGAGATGGCATGTCAGAGGAGAGTTTTAGGGCTTCCAACAAAGTGTTTAGCTAGCTCTACGTCTGTCTATTTGGAAGGTGAGGAAGTTCATGTAAGCAGCTGTCCACGTTTGGGTTGACTGAGAACCAGGAAGGGTTGGATTCTCTAGCTCTAGACTCCTATGTCATTTTACATTCCTCCAGGACTTTCCGGACCCCTGACCTCTCCACTGCTGCAAATGAAGCAAGGATAGTAGAATTACTTCTGGTGGACTGTGTACTTTTTAACAGCTTTAAAAAGAGAGAGAGAGAGACATTTTGAGAAAACTGGTGTAGACTTGCAGGTAGTTTCAGTTTCATTTTCTCTTTTTTTAAAAAGTGGGGGGAGCAAGGTAGGAACCTGGCATCTAGATCATCAGACCTTGTTCATCCCCGGATATAGACAGACCAGTAATGGCTCATCAGCATTTCAGAGTGTTCCCAAGCTTGGGCTTTGGCCGTCAGAGACTAGACAGGGAACCTTTTCTGTACATCGTTCTCCAGGGCATTCCAGCCTTCTCCATGGCTTGATCCATCACTTGATTAATAGTCAACAAGTGCTGAACATGCCCGTGTGTAGCAGCCCGAGGATGGCATACAATTTAAGTGGGCATTTGAGCCACACTGAAAGCATTTCCAGTGATTCAGGCTCTTAGATAATGGAAGAACAAGGACTTTGAATAACAGGATAATTATAGCTAAGGGTTTACAGCAGCTCTGCAGACAGCTTCAACAATGCTAGGGATTTTTTTAAAGGGTTTGGAAGAGTTGGGTAATTACAAAAGAGTGGGACCAGAAAATTGTGCTCTATAATGAACTAAATTAAGTCCCTGGTGGTCAGGCACATCTCTCCGCTGACTTTCTCTTAACCTTGTCATGGTTCCTCAATGGATAGTATTTGACCAGATATACATTTTATATCATGGGCCCGATCTCCCCCAAAATGAAGCCATTGGGTTGCAAAGTTTGCCAAGCAGGGGTTTCATGTTTGCTGAGAGGTTTGATTTCGCTGGACGCTTGGAGTGTTGCCTTTGCACTTTGTAGGAGAAGAGGTCCTAGCCTGTTTCTCGGTTATGAGAACAGAAGCTGTGCGTGCTTCTCTGAGACTTGCTGTTTTTATAATGGCCCTTTGGCAAACCTATAATGGGTTTTCTTGGCAAGATGTGTTCAGGGGAGCTTGCCATAGCCTTCCTTTGAGGCTGAGAGAGTGTCACTTCTATATGATCTTTACCATAGTTGCCTGATGAAGAAGCCAGTGAGCCTTGAAAATCAACACTGTTGTGGTAGTAGTAGTAGTAATAGTAATAGTGGTTGTTCTTGTTGTCATGTGTCTTCAAGTCATTTCCTACTTACGGTGACCCTAAGGCAACTCTATCGTGGGGTTTTCTGGGGCTGAGAGTATGTGATGCACCCAAGATCAACCAGTGGGTTTCCATGGCCAAACAGGGATTTGAATCCTGGTATCCCTGAATCTTCACAATTCATTTACAGGGTTTCTTAGCACCTTTGCTGTGTAGCTAAGTACACATAAACTTAGGTAGAAGGTTCCAGCCAGTATATGTATTAATATCGGTAGTATAATTGTTGCAGCATCAGTGTTAAAAATAGCATATTTTAATTAGAGATTGGCATCAAGGGGTTAGTGTTACTTACATTAATTTTAACATAAAAAATATTGACACATTGGTTTCAATTTCTGGTAGAAATCAGTATGAAATATGACAGCAGTTCCGGGTTTTTGCCATTGCAAACCCTACATTCTGAATTAGGAATGGGCAATCAGTTCCATTTCAGTTCATTTTTAATCTGAATTTGTCCATATTTCCAAAACTTGAAGGTGGGAGAAAGTTGAAAGTGACCAGTTTCTCCAGGTATGAGAGAGAACGTCATCACAGCTGGCGTTTTTCTTCACAATTTACCCAAATCTGCAAAAACATGTGAATCCAGAAAAAAATGAATCCAGAAAAAAATGTATTTAACGCGAACCTGTGTTTATGTGCTTTTTTGTGGTGGCTTAAAAAAAAAAATTGCAAGATTAATCCCAAAATAAGATGGATCAGAGTTTTGAATGAAGGTGTTCAAAACTCACAGTAAGTGAAAGCAAATGGACCCATTCATCGTGAACTCCGAGGGATGACTGAGACGGAGTGTGCTTGGTGACCCAGCATTCCTTTAGCAGATTAAGACACACACATCTAAATGTAAAGCTTATCCCTGGCCAAAGTCTTAAAAACTTGAACAAATCCACAGCAGCTGAACCTGGAATTAATCCAATGAATTTTGTGCATCAGTGACGCTGGCCTTTCCAAAGGAGCTTTTTCGCCTCTTTGTAAATAATTGGGGGCTTTTTTGGCTTCTCCAAGCTGCTACATTGTGATAAGCTGTTTGGGAAGTAAAATGAATCAGGACAGTCTTTCTCCCCCATCATTAGAAAATAATAACCAGTCTTTTCCCCTATGATTAGAAAATAATAACCGGTCTTGGGGGAGACTTTTCCCTATATTTGCAATTTGTAAAGATCAGCTCAGCTTGCCGAACAATGCATTCCATCTGGAGACCTTGTTGTTTTACCATTCTCTTTTGGGGATTTCATTTTCTACTGAGTGTTTTTGTGTCTGTGTTCAGCGCATTGGAGCAGTCGATGCATTGCATGTGATACATAATTTAGACTGATAGGAAATAGGTAGCATAATAGATGCAACTTTTAGGTGGATTTGAATAAGACGAGTGGATCAAGCTTCCAGGCAGAATTAACACAGGAAGAGCTGTCCAAGGAAAGGGTGGAAGGTTTTTCATCAGATGGAATTATGGCCTGCGGACTAGCGGCATTCCTCTGTCTTCACCAATAAGGATGGTGAGAGAAAGTCAGGAAAGAGAAACCAGCACTTTCTCTTCCCCAAGTGTTGGGGTGGATCCATTTACGAAACGGACAAATTTAGAAGCAGGAGAGAAATCAAAGTTCACTGAGGCCAAAGAGCTTCTTGGCTGAGAATTCTAAAGGTCCTTCTCTAAGCTGCAAACCCCAGGATTCCATAGGAGGTTGAAAGTGGAATAATAGCACTTGATAGATAATAGATCTTGAGATATATTACAAAGCAAATGCCCTGACCTGGTTGAAAGAATGGATAAGTCTTGAAAATGAAAGAATACTGGAATTGGAAGGATCAGAATTGAAATTTGGCTGGCATGGATATCTTTGGTATAATAAAAGCAAAGTAGATAAAGAATTCCTCAACCATCATCTTAGAAGGGCATTATTAGAAAGATGGAAGAAATTTAAAAGGAAGATGTATATTAAAATCCCGTTATGGCTATCTCCACATGAAGCCTTATTTGGAAGATGGCGAGATGAGAAAGAAAAATGGATCAGATATGAAGATATTTTAGTAGAAGAAAAGACAAGTCTAAGAATAAAAACAAGAGAGGAACTAGAGATGGAAGGTTTCAAATGTAAATGGTTCTCATATAATAAATTGAAAGAAAGATTTAAAACGGATAACAAATTGGAAGGATTTAAAAGTATAAGGAAAAGAAATGAATTTGAAAATGTCATTCGTGAAAAAAAGACCATATGGTGGCTCAATTATACAAAATATTATTAAACAGAGAATTAGAGACAGAAATAATTAAAAATTCAATGATACAAGGGCAAGAAATATAGGACATGAAATTAGCTTGGAACTTTGGGAGAAAAGCTGGAAGAACACACAAAAATTTACATTAGCCCAAAAGATGAAAGAAAATTACTTTAAGATGCTCTATAGATGGTACTTAGACCCAGCAAAATTAAGAAAAATGTACAAGATTTCCAGTAAATGTTGGAAATGTAAGACAGAAGAAAGAACATTTTTTCATATGTGGTGGTCATGCCCTGAAGCTAAAAGATATTGGAAAAGCATTCAAAAGAAAATATTGGAAATATTACAAATTAATATTCCATTGCACCCTGAAATATTTCTTTTAAATATGTTACATCAAATAGAAAAAGAGCATATTAGATATCGGAGAACAATACTATATATGGTATCAAATGCAGGGATTACTTATGCAAAGTACTGGAAGTGTGAACATATACCTGATATCGAATGGGATGTTAAACTATCAGAAATGATAATGATGGATGATTTGACAATGGCACTTAAGGGTGAAACGAGAGGGAAAAACAGGGAAGAACTGAAACCAATTAAAGAATACATACAAAGAAAATGGGCGATTCAGAAAGAAACATGAAAAGAATGAAAACAAGCAAAGGTATGGCAAGTCATAGAAAAAGGGAAACGATCTATTTATCTATCTATTTATGTAGATTAAGATAGAAGATCAATAGAAGAACAAGAAATAGAAACAGAATTAGATGTTGGATAGGTATATAAATTTATAAATATATAGGTATACAAATTTGATTGTATATATTTCTTTGCTTTCTGGTTCTTATATATTTATAAAGAGAAATAATGATTATTTGTAAAAAAAAAAAAAATAGCACTACAGCAGAGCAGTGAAGGAATGGCCTTAGCCTAACCAAACTCACATTATTTTTAAAAATAGAATGAGAACTAGGCACAACATCTTTATTTCTTGAAGGAAAGGCAGTAGGTAAACGCATTAAATGATTGTTAAAATACCCTTTGCCAGAGCATGGAACCCTGCCCAGACACGCAACCTGACAAAGTGAAAGTCAAGATTTTATATCCCTTTTATTTTTATGCATTTCAATATTCATTTCCCCTGACCCTTGGGCTGGAGTATGCAGCGTTGCTGACCTCTCTGAATAGTCTTTCTGGATTGTTTCCATATATCTCTCATTCTTAACCTCCCTTGGCAATTACTATTTCGGATGATCCTGCGAGGGAATGAAAACTTTGGGGAGAACCCTGTCGACTCTTTTAAATAAATAAAGATTACTCTTTTTAAAAATGCATTAGAAGCAAATGACAACATATGAGAATTTCTCGCGACTTTGATAACAGGATTTGACTTCGAGTTGTTCAAAGCAGCCTATATGTCTGAAAGTTTTTTTTAAAAAAAAATCTATTCTATTCATATCTAGCATTTCCCAGAAAAAAAAAAAAAAAGAAGACGAAATCATTCCCCTCTCCTTTGAACTAAAAGACCTTTTATGTGTTGAAAGTATTCTGAAAAGTTAAGCTGGAGAGGAAGTTGCCAAGTATATGCCAGTAAACCTTATTAAATTTTATAAAAATGAAGAGAGGGTAATTTACACTGTATTAAAATTGCAGTTCGTGAAGGGCTTTCTGAACTGTTCCCTGTGAGGAGAAACCACCATTTTGAATCACTCCCAACCACTCCTATTGCCTTAACTCAACCTTCGCGGATTAAAATGGTCCTCAGCTTTGCGTTGTTTCTAAAGCTTGGAAGGTTACACTTAATAGTAATTAGTTCTGGTTATCATGAGTTACCATTATAGTTACAATTTCAAAAATGACACTTTATTGTTTCTCAAAACTAACTATCCTTTCAGTACCACTTTCAAAGGTGAAGTAACTATAACGAAAGTGAGGGAATTACGTGCAGATAAGCCCAACGTGTTCTGGCCAAGAAATATTTGTATGATCTACTTCAGGAGAAAGCTATTTTCAGGGATTTCAGAAAAGCCTCTCCAAAACTTAGGACTGGCATTCAATGGCTCTTAGAGCAGAAAGCTCAATGCCACTGCTGCCCTGGCTTGTATAACAAGAAAGCTCCCAAATTGGTCCTCCATTCTCTGTTTTGCTGCAAATGTCAGCAAACAACCCCAGGCTCTCTTTCCATTCCTTTTCCCTTGCTCCTGGCTTTTGGGTGCATAAGCATGACCTACAACATAGCTTTGCTCTAAGTCAGGGAGCCCTGGTGCCACCCACAAATGGTAGAGATACGGGCCTAGGGTGTCAGGCCACCTCACAGACAAGAAGTCAACTTTTTGTGGAGTCTCCTTCCTTGGAGGTTTTTAAGCAGAGGCTAGATGGCCATCTGTCAGGAGTGCTTTGAGGGTGTTCCTGCGTGACAGGGGGTTGGACTGGATGGCCCCTGTGGTCTCTTCCAACTCTACATTTCTATGATTCTATGATTTCTCCTCTCCCAGAGCTTCTCTTCCTGGGATTCGTCTTTCCCATCTGGAGACTCAGAGGAGCACAGCAATTCCTGGAGAATTCATCTAGCCTCTGAAGTCTAAGAACCTCTAGAACTGGTGGAAGCTATCTTCTTTTGAAGGAAGTTTCAACTGCCTGTCCAGTTAGGTGGACACAGAAAGGGACACCATCATTTTCTTCTCCTCCAGCAGGACAACACCTTGAGGTGGCCCTGCTGAAATGAAAAAAGCATTTTACATGTTCTCGTTGTTCTTTTCTTTTTTTATACAACAATATCTTTCTGCCATCCAATTGCAGATGTCATCTCCCATCTCTGGTGCAGTGTAATCCCTCTTAAATTAGGTATCAATACTATGGGTGCATATTTCTTAATAAGACAATTCCAAAACCATAATTCAAAGCCCTAGCAACAAGCCGTGTGCATGGCAAAACACACTCCGCGGCAGAATGCTAATGTGACAATTAATTACCATGATATTCTTTGCTCATTCACTCTTGTTGTCTTGCTCAGATATGTCGCCGCATGTCTCTTCTTCTGTGTCTGTATGTGCACTTGTGTGTGTCTGAATTCAACTTGATAGCAACCCATAAGTCTGAAAATTCTCCTCTTGGGGAGCAACCTTAAATATTTCACCCTGGGAACGAAACTAAAATCAATGAATATAATTTGGTTATAGCATTCAACTGAAGGGCAAACACCAGTGCTCAGAATGCAAAGGAACAGTTAGAGGCAGATCCAAATTGGCTTTGTCGTAGAAAATGAAATGTATGGCTCAGCGGAAGGAATGTTTTTGTTTTATTTTGAAACAAGAAAGGATTCCTGTGTTTTTGGGACAAGGCTGGGCTTCCTATTAGAACACGCCCGTGGAAAATACAGGTCCCATACTTAAGAGGAGAAGCTGTATATACGTTATATCAATCCAGCATTGTAGTGGTTCATAGAGTTTGCCACCTGTAAAATGTCTGAGAGCCAGCATGGCTAGTGGTTAGAGTGGTTGGATGGGGACTTAGAAGATCTGGGTTTGAGCTCCTATTGAGACACAAAACTTACTAGGTAAAGCTGGGTGAGTTGGTCTCTCCTATCCTGACCTTTTTCGGAGGATAATGTGAGTTTGACAAGAGCAATGCATGCAACTTTGAGCTCACTGGAGGAAAGAGAGGAGATGAAGTTAACCAACTGATTATGAGAATAGTGAGGACTTCCTTCCCTTCTTCCTTCCTTCCCTCCCTCCCTCAGTATTTTGGTGATAATTGCAGAGGCTATGACATAGAATCAGTAACTGGCAGGGATTATCCCATTCAAAGTGAGTGACTGCAAGAAGTTTTCCTCCATTCTTAATGACGTTGGTAGTCCCAACTAGAGTAGACCCATTGAATCAATGGGATTTACCTATATGTTGCTTCACCAATCAAGAACTGAAAGCATTTGCCATTAAACCAGTGGTAGCTGGTGCTTCCCACGTCAGCGGGGCAGTGAAGCTGCTCCATGTTTTAGCCTGGATTTTTAGAGAGCTATCCAAAGTGCTGAATTGGTTTGGAGTATACGGTTCAGCAGTTTGGATGCATCTTTTAAAAACTGGACTAAATCCCAGAGGGGATTACTACTCCATTTGCATGAGAACCACTAACAGCCAGTGATTCAAGCCATCTGAATGTGGTAGAAAGCAGAACTAAGAAGTTCACCCGTCCCTTGTTGAGCTCAACAGTACAATGCTGGAAAGGAGGAGGCTTTGAGAAACCATGTCTTGAATCCTTCCCCTCCCTCATCTCGTCTAATATACAGGCCTGGATGTTCCTCCTGATAATTAAACACTAATGTTCTTTTATGAACACATAACAATGAAATGAATTGCTTCAAAAGGAATAATAAACTCATGGGAGCATCCGAGGCATTTAAACAGCACAAAACTTACTTCTTTTGCGGCTGCTGTGGCAACGCTTTAGCCAAAACGAACTGGGATAAACAAACATCTTGGATTCAGCTTTTTTTTTAAAAAAAAACAAACAAACAACAACAACACACAAAACCCATGTTTGACACTTTTAAGAACTACACAGGAAAAAAAGAAGAAGGAAATGTTTAACTCTCAGCGCACTCCAGAAGACTTTGAAGCAGACAGAACAGCATGTTGACATAATAAAAACTCCAGCAACTGGACTGGCTGGTGGTATGGGAGAAGGTTGATGTGTTTATTCAAGTATACATGGTCAAAAAAGAGATGTCTCTACTACTGAGTCCACTCCTTGTAAGGTACAAAGGAAGCAAATTTCTCACACACCCCACACAACAGCATTTTTGGTAGAAGGTGAAATGTATGGTCACGTAGAAGATGAGAGCAAACTTGTTTTCTACTGCTCCAGACATGAATAATGAAATCAGATTGCAAAGAAAAGAAATTCTACAATTCTACCTACACATTAAGAAGAACTTCTTGATGGCAAGAGATGCCTAAGGGTGGAATGAACTGACTCAGAGGATTGTGGAATCGCCTTCACTGGAGATCTTTAAATAGGGGTTGGATGGGCATTTTTCAGAGGTGCTTTGGTTGTGTATTCTTGAATGGCAATGGATTTGATAGCCTTTTGGTCTCTTCCAACACAAAGATTCTGTGGTTCTAACTCTGACCATTGGCTGCACTGGCTGGGGTTGATGAGAACTGAAGCTCAATAAATGTCTGAAGGACCACAAATACCATATCCCTTTTGTATATGAATATATATTTAAAGTTTCACAGCAATTAGTGACGATGTATACATCTTACACTCATGTTGAAGCTTTGTCTTTTGCTGTTGTTGTTGTTCTGTGGTTGCGTAGGGATGTGTGAGAAATTTGCTTCATTGTACTTATGATTTTAGCCAATTCTTCACTTCCCAAACTGAACCCAGGACGAGATGCAATCGACAGCTGGCAATTTGTACATTTTAGGGGTTGTGATGGATTCCATAAATGGAGGAAAAAATGTGTTTAGCAACATACAAAATTTGGGGGAAAAGTGGCCCCAAAGAGTGTGTACATTTCAAAAAATGAGCACAAATATGATTTAGCGGATAGAGCATGAATGCACATCATGCAACCTTGGGTGTGTGCATTTGGGGAAAAAAATGTGCATAAAAATTGTTGTTCTGTACCTTCAAATCATTTCTGACTTATGATGACCCCAAGGTGAACTTAGCACAGAGTTTTCTGGAGGTGAGAGAGTGTGATGTGCCCAAAGTCACCCAGTGGGTTTCCATGACTGAGTGAGGAATCAAACCCAGGTCTCCAGGATCATAGTTCAATGCTCAGAACCACTACACCAATTCTGGTAGTATTTTTATTTTTAAAAAATTACATACCTATTTTTTCCCAGTTTTTTTTTTTAAACCACACAGAATGTACCTGGAATGAGTTTGGAGCTCGGAAAAACAGAAAGTCCAAGAAGTGGACTAGTGAGACCTGTTCGGTCCTCCTGTGGTCTATCCACTAGGCGCAGGATTTTCTGGCTGTGTCCCTGCTTCCCACAGTGCTCCGACATGACAGTTGGAAGAAGAATGCTCTGAGAGCAAGTTAGAGCAGAAAGGGGCCTTTAAATTCTCCCTGCTGTCAGACATAGACAAAGAACTGTTCACAGCTCCAATTATTTTGCCACAACACATTATAATTCTTCTCCCTTGATGTTTGCTTTGGGCTGTCACTTTTGAGAGGGATTCGTTGGCAATGCCGTTGGCTTTCAAATATTTGGTTGGGACATCAAAGTGCAGCTCAGCTTTTACTTCTAAGATGTAGAGGATGGCAGAATAACAGTAGTAGTAGTAGTAATAATAATAATAATAATAAGGCAGCTAAGCACCACACGCATGCATGGAAATTAATTATGGAAAGAAAAAGAGCATGTATGGAGTGGCACAACAGGATTTGTTTGCTTCTCTTCAAGATTAATGTGTGCTGCTCTTGAAACTAAGAGAGTGTCATTTTTCTAAACACCCTTTTGGTCCTGAGCATGTTTTTTTCTGGGCAATTTGTTGCCCTTTAACTTGGAAAGGAACACTTGGAAAGGAACACAGGGAATGCCGGTGGAAGAGAAGCCAGGGAAGGGATGCTTCCAGAGATTTCTTCCTTTCTGTCCAAGTTTAAATTAGCTGGTTGAGTTCAGTTCCTATGTCAGCAGGTGACTCCCCTTGGGGTTTCAGTCTGAGTTTGAAGGTGCTGAAGCTCGGGTACTGAGCTGGTTTTGTGGCTGGGGTTTGGAACCTCGCATAGCCCCTTCAAAAGATCGGAGTTGTCAACCACTCTCAATCATAGTGGCTTCCATGTCAGGGAGTAGTGAATCTGGCCTGAACTTTAAATGAGCTAGGCAAGGTGTTCCACCTTATCCCCCAAATAAATTTTAAAGTTTCTTTTAACTGGTTTTAAATTGTCTGGTTTTAAGTGATGAATTATTTTGTCTATTTTTTTGTCTTTTGAATAGTTGTTATTGACCTTTTCAGATATCAGGCAGGATTCAGATAGATGGATGGATGGATGGATGATAGATTCAGCCCAGTAGGTAGCCGCTTTAAAGTTTGCACTCAAATCCCGATTCATGACTCCACCGAAATGAGAGCTCCTAATCATGAAGGACCCTGTAGTCTATTAGTCAGTCCTTATCTACCTTCTGCCCAACTCTGGATTAAAACAGCTTATAATAATAATATAAAACAGTTTATATTATTATTGACAAGAACTCTTGACAGTCTCAGCTTTCAGCAAAACCACGCAGACGACTACTAACCCAGAAAGCAATTGGGAACAAGGCATTTTGCACTCACATACTTCCGAGCGTGTCTTCAACCCTGATTATACATATTTCTCTTGGCTTGATATGATGTTCATTTGAGCAGATATTTTTCTGCTTGTCAAAAAGTGGGGGGGGACCCATTAGCCACTCAGAAGTTATCCAAGATGGGAGGCACTGGGATTCTTTGCCTCTCGCTGGCAATGTAAGTCCAAAGAAAACACCTTTTTAATCAAAGGAAAAGGTGCAACAGAAATAGACAGGTTGGCCTCAAATCGTGTAATGGCACACAGCATTGCAAATTTCCCCCTACAGCTGCAGTTATGTGAGTGAAATAAACGATGGAAAGGTTTATTGCCTACTGGGGTGAGGTCCCTCATGTATGATATTCTTGAAACAATATATACTAGCAAGTGTGATGAGAAGTTATGAATTTTGTAAAGGAGCACATAAAGGAGGGAGGGGGGAATCCATTCTGCTGCTGCAGAAAAATAAGTACTTTAAAGTCCAGGAGGGCAAGGCATGGACTCTATATCTCAAAAGTGCTACTAGTATACTTTTATATTAATTTGGGATATACCTTTGCAGGCGTTAGTTCTGATTGTTTTACATTTAAATGACAAATCGTCTAGAGACCAGACCCTCTCATGCACACACTAAACACCTGCTGCCAGACATAAAAATCCTAGAATTGTAGAGTTGGGAGTGATCCCAAGTGATCTAGTCCAGTGATTCCCAATCTGGGGTATGCATATCCCCAGTGGTAAGAACCAGGACATTTAGGAGTACATGAAAAAACTGAATAACAGCGGAGAGTTCCAAACTAGGCATAGCGCTTCCTCACTATGGCGCTGCTTCTCTTTTCCAGTTCTGTGGAATTTCCCTTTCAGTCGCTCTGCTCCCTGAGCAGACGACAACCGTTATCTCAGAGGCGAGGAGCTTTGCTGTAAGCCCTCCCGGCTGGAGGGACTGCTGATGCCTTTGCTGACATATCCCAATGCCAGAGCAATTTCTTTAAGTGCCACCTACCCCTGATCCATGTAATGGGCTCCCATAATTACAGATGACATGACGCTCATGATTCAATTTTGAGACACTAAGAGGAAAGGGGGCAGGGAAAGGGGAGGGAATATTAATAGCCCAGAGGCTGTCATCAAAGAGTATTGAACAGTTTACAAAGCTAATGGGATGTGAGTTGTTATTTTTTTAACCTACCTACCTACCTACCCTCCTTCCTTCCTTCCTTCCTTCCTTCCTTCCTTCCTTCCTTCCTTCCTTCCTTCCTTCCTTCCTTCCTTCCTTCTCTCTCCTTATGCCTTTCACTAAGTTAATTAAGAATAAAGCTGACCATACCCTTAATAAGAACATCAAGGCCTCCTCCAGTCATCTTAAAATGCAAAAAAGATATCTATCTATGCATGCATCCATCCACCCACCCACCCATCTGTTTTGGTCACTAGTGGAAAAAACAGCCTGGCCATTTCCTGCCAGGGTTGTTTCATTGTGGGACTCATGGATTGAAAGTTACCGACATGGTACGTACTTAAGAAAAAGATGTTCAGAACCTGACTGAAATGCAAAGTGCTTAAGCTCCCCTGCTGCAGTGAACTTCATCCCAGATCCACTGTTTTCTGTGAATTTGCACCAACCAACGTAGACCTATTGATTCAATTCTTGAACGGTGAGTCAACACAGGTGTAAATCCCATTGATTTAATTTGACTCCTCTAGTTAGGACTCAAAACAAGATCTAGGCCTCAGTATTTTGCACAAATGAATTTTTTGTTTGGAAAAAAGAGAGAGAGAAAGTCCCCAACTGCATGCATGCATGCATGCATAAATAAATAAATAAACAAAGGCAAACAGAAACTCCTCCATAAACTCACCAAGCGGGGAGAACACCATTAAAATTCTTCATCGTTGTGGTCAAAAGCTAGATAAGCGAAATATTTACCCCACCCACTATATCAGCTGGGAGAGAGTTATGCAGCAGAATGATGCACAGATTGGGTGGAACAGACCTCTGCCTGAACAGATGAAGATATGACACGGATAAGATATAGACTGATTGAGCTATCCCTAATGCAATCGCAACACTAACAGAGTTTGGAAAAATTATGTTTCTGGACTACAATGCCCAGCCAGAGTTCTCACTCACATTACAATACAATACTTAAAATAAAGTACAGTTGGCCCTCCAGCTTTGTGGGTTTAACTTCTGCAGATTTTATTATTTGCAAGTTTCTCCAATTCCTGCCTCCCCCTCCTCAAGGACTTCTTTTCTGGAAGAACCTTCCGTTTCAGTGGCTTCAGCCAAACCTCACAGTCCTTTAAAAAGACACCTCTGATCTTCCTCTTCCTCCACCAGCTACCACCTGGCCAGCCTAATTTGTCAGCACCACAAACTCTCCCAGTGCCCCCACACACCCAAGGAAGAAGACGGGTGTGGGAGAGGGCCACCATGCTGAGCCACCCCTTTTCTCTCTCCTTTCCTTGACCTGGTTTGGGCTCTGGGTATCCTTAGCCCCCATCCCATACACATACGCATGTTGATATTTGTTGTTTTTCCACTTTTGTGGAGCTCCTGCACCCTAACCCTAGTGAATGTGGAGGGCTGACTGTAGTCCCTTTCTCCAACTGTGTTGAATCATATGCATTGGCCAAACAGAGCATGAGTGGGCAAAGTCACAAAGAAATGGCAAGCTGCCTCAAAAAAACAAAAAACAAAACAAAACAGAGTCAGAGCACTCTATGCAAACCAAGTTCAGAATAAACAACTTCATCAAACAATGGGGGATTCCTGGGTTCCCCTTTGAAAACCCGAGTGCACTCAGAAAACAGAGAAGGAGAACATCAACA
Organism: Iguana delicatissima; assembly: GCA_948472985.1. Taxonomy (NCBI): domain Eukaryota; kingdom Metazoa; phylum Chordata; class Lepidosauria; order Squamata; family Iguanidae; genus Iguana; species Iguana delicatissima. The sequence continues at coordinate 361,635 of CAOKZL010000684.1, forward strand.
GTGGTTTTCCTTTACTGTTCTGTTCCCTCAACTGCCACAACAGTTGAGGCACTGGAGCTCCAGGTAGGCAGGGAAAAGGTAGAGCGAAGCAGAGAGTGAAGCCCCTTTTAAGTGCAACATCAAGTAGGGAAAAAGCAAAGGACCGCTTTCTCCCTATTCCGTCTCCTTCTGCACATTAGCAACTCGGCAGGCTGGTCCCGCCTGCTGCTCTTATGGATGTCTTAACAAAACCCCATTCGAGCCCTCCAACTGCTCTTTAGAACTTGCACTACTCCTGTTCTGGAGGCATTTTGAGTGAGGCGGCAGAACAGCAGCTGACGAGTGATTGAACAGGGAGTACTCCTGTAAAAGGATATTAGAGTTTACCAGAGAAGGGAAAATAGGCAAGCGGTAGAGGTCGACATAAGTTCACCTTCTCCAAGTCCAGTGGTAAGTGTTCCGCTCGAGTTCTTTTTATAGGCCATCTCCTACGGGAACCTCCTTAGAGTTTGCGGGCCAGGCTGGCTGACATGAATGTTTTCCAGAGTTGTTTGTCCAGAGTAATAATGAATGACTTCTCAGTCGACAATGAGTTTCGTTCTTTCTTGTCAGACAGGTATGACACTTTAATCTCGGGAGGTCTCCCGGTGCCACTCTGTTAAGAATGTTAAAACTGAACAATATTATATAGGATAGCCATTCTTCCTGCAGGCTATAAAACTATGTAACCACTCTGCCGGAGGGCTTTCTTGTCCCCTCCGCTACTGATCTAGCTTTGGGAAAATGACATACAGCAGTTTCATGAATCTAAGAGTCTAAGATAGCAATCATTTTTTTTGTGGACAAATCCCATTCAAACAATGATAGCTCATTGTGAAACCTACATTTCCACTACCCCATGTCGTTTCTTTCAACAGAGAGTGTCTCTTTGGAAGTTAATCATGCATATATCCCAGAGCTTGGAAAAGTTACTTTTTTGGACAGGGGAGCTATCTGACAGCATGGCCAATGACTGGGGATTCTGGAAGTTGTAATCAAAACGGACCTTATTCCAATCTTAAGTCTGATCTTCAAGTTGCCGCTTCAGTTTATGGTTAAAAAAAAAAAGACACGTGGAAATCTGCACACATCTCCATGCACATTTCTCTGGATGTGCACAGGAGGCAGGTGTTCTCAGCTTCTGGCACACAGTCTCATCTATGCATCGCCCTTGGTCACAGATGGCACAGTCAGATAGCTGCTCCCAATCATGTACTATGAATGTAACACTATGTACTATTGTACCTGTACTGTTACTATAACACAAAATACCTTCTAATTTTCTACCTCTTGTTCTTGTTCTTATCTATGTGTTTTAAGAAATAACCTTGTTCCTGATTAAAGCCCATATTGCCAACATCACCATGCATCATGTTCCTACTGTACAAAAGATGTTCCACTACACATCAGAATGATGCCTGCTGAGGAGAAATTTTCTCTATGCACCAACTGGGTAAAAGCCAATTGGCCCTTATCACTCCTGTTTTTTTTTCTTGCCTCCTCCATGACAATCATGGCCCTTTAGTACCATTTGCTGTTAATATCTGCAGCTTCTCATCGCAACTTTATCTCCAATGTGGTTGGCATGGGGCTGGATCCATTGTTGAGGAGCTGTGTTACTCCAAAAGGTGGGTGACTCAGGAGTCCATCCACGATGCCAATGCCTCTATAGCAGTGATTCTCAACCTGTGGGTCCCCAGATGTTCGTGGACTTCAGCTCCCAGAAGCCCCAGCCACTATGGCCAATGCTCAGGGCTTCTGGGAGCTGAAGTCCACGAACATCTGGGGACCCACAGGTTGAGAACCACTGCTCTATAGGAAGGTGGGGAATTATAGCTCAAAAAGGAGCCCTGTGAGAGGAGGGGTAACTTACAAGAACTTTTCAGTAGAGTATACTGGTACTAACTGACAGACACCAGTCAGAGGTCAAAAGACTGTTTTATTGGGAAAGAATCACATGCACATGCAAGGTTCAAGCATTCTCGCAATCATACAAGGCTAACAGGAGGAAAGGAGGGAAAAGTTGGATAACGAGGAGTTAGGACGAAGTGGATGATATTTACCAATCCTAATCAGAAGAAAGTTGAGGTAAAATGGCTCAAACAAAAGAGTTAAAGGGTAGCCCAGGGCACGAGAATTGGGGAGCAAATGGACGGAGTGATACGCCTATGTGGATCCAAGGTACTACAACTAGTTGGGCTTGGAGCTCAGGTTTAAATACCCCTTTTGTGCCATGAGGTGAAAAGTGTTACTGGCTTTCTGGTAGAGCAAACAAGGTCGTCCGGAGCTGGCTAAGGGTCTTAGCATTAGGTGAGAAAGCATTGATGGGAGTCGTGACAGTCTTAATGTGAATACACAGCATACCTGGATATCAAGCAATTATGGTCTGCAACTCTGGGTAACAAATCTGTAACTGCAGCATAGGATGCCAACTAACATTTTTTTTGTTCTTCCTCTGTTCTTTAGGTCACGAGTCTATCATGGCTTGGGCACAAAAACTGAAAAAAGATAAAAAATGAAATATGAAAAAAAATGAAATCTGAACCTTTTGCATTTTCAGTCTGAAGAAGAAATTTCAAAGAAGAGAGCAAAAATTTGCATCAATTTTGTATCATCTCAGAGTTCAGTAATTCTGCCTGAACACCTGCTGTTCTTATCTGCAACATGTATTATCTGACATTTCCTGAAAGAAAAGCAGGAAAGGCACTATAGCTCTCTCTTATAATGCATGCTAGGTCCATGCCCTTTCCCCCTCTCATCAGATTTGTTTGGCTTTGCATTTTCTATTATTAAAAGAGAGAAGGGGAGATTATTCCTCCCCCTGCTGTAAATCAATTTGTTCCATACGCACAATTAGATTGCACGGTTGAATTATTCAGACAAGAACTCCAAGATCTGACAACATACTCCCTCATCAACTAACTGTAGCAATGTGGATGGTCCAGCTATTTTGAAATGTTCTGGATATGGATCGCTGTGCGTATCACACTTCCTTCAGCAGCAGCTGTGTTAATGAGTTTGGGAAGAGGAACTGGAATCCTCTTTGTGACTTACATCAGAGTCTCTCTCTAGTATCGTTCCCTTTTCTTACAGAAGATGGATCCTCTCCAGAGAGAGACAGACTCAGCCTATGCTGTATTTGTTTGTTTGCTTGCTTATTTGTTAAATTTAGATCACACCTTTTTCCCAAATGGGATCCAAGCGTCATGCCCCCATCCCAGGACCCAGACAGGAGCTTTCCCAACAGCCACAACACAGAGACATGAGAAGGACAATGCTTATGGCAGACATTGTAGGCAGAAAAGGGAGAGCCCAGGAGTCTTGGAGCGTTAATATAGTAAGGACTCATCAGTTAGGCAAACAGCTGGAAGAGGCTTTCAGCCTATATAAAGAGGGACCAGAACGGAAGCTGTTGCAGGCAATTGTTCTATTGTGGATAGCAACATGGCCTGCATTTGGACTCCTTGCTCATGCTCCTAGAAACCTTTACCTTTGCCTTGTGTATGGGCTTTGCTACTGGACTGTTGCTTGGGATTTACTGTGGAGCTGGACTGTAAAAATCATGACCAGTAACTGTCTAACAAACTGCTACAAACTTTTGTTCATGGCTGCTGACAACAGACTCTAAATAGGGACCAGTAAGCCTTGGCTGGCTACAGAGATTCCTGCAGGCTGTTGGTGAAGACCTTGGGCTGAGGGTGCAATGCAGTCTTCCGTCTGAGACCCGTACGCCTGACCCTTGCCTTCCCACAGGGACTCCTCTGGCCAAGGCCCGACAACCCAATGTTCGTTGTGCCTCTTTGTCTTACCTAGACAAGCCAATTTTGAGTCAACTTCATTGGCTTGCAATTTGTTTCCAAGCTGATTCCAAGGTACTATTGAAGCCCCAAATGAGCTGGGACCAATGTCTCTCCAAGATTGCTTCCCTCCATTCGGAACCCAGAAAACAACAGCAGTGACACATATGCCAGTAGAAATGGGGGAAGGGTGAAGTCTCTTTTCCATGCTGGGTTATTTATATTTATTTGGAGAGGTTTGGCATGACAGTTGCTTTCTTTGCATTGTACTGTGAAGTCCATCATCTCTCCTGACTGTGCCAGATAAAAGCAACTTGTCTGTAAGAGACTTTTTGTTGTTGTTGCATAAAGAAAGCAAAGCGAAGCGACAACCAAAAAACAAACAAAGAAAAGTAACAAAATGAGGTGTGTTTGTGTACTTAGTTGTTACTCTCATTATCTGAAAATGAGACTGGAGAGGAAGGAAAGAAAAATTTGAGAAAGATGTTATGGTAAAGTAGGACGGTCTTTCTTTTCCTGAATCCATTTGTTGTGCGGCTGCAAGGAAAGCAAACAAGTACTGTAACGAGATTATTAGGGAAAAGACAGTACTTTAGCTTGGCACAGAGTTTTGTTGGTTTTTCCCCTGCCTTGAGTTAGAGGAAAACAACAACAACATGAGTTACTTTGGCAGGGGGGATAGTAGGCAATTAGCATTAGAAAAGCAGTCCAGTTTGGAGTTGAAGGGATTCTTCCTACCCTTAAGCGTCAATTTTCTTTTACCAATTTTTTTTTATGAATCTGCAAGAGAACCATTTTCCACTTGCAGAAGAAGGAAGTGGTTGCTCTACAAATCAGGTGACTGCATGCCGCAGCATGTCAGCTATACACCATTCTCCTTTATCTAGGGAGGAGAGATTTCCCTGCCACCACTGTTTTCATTTCTTTCAGGTGTTATACAGGGTGACCCAAAAGAAATGAGGCCCACCAAACTGAATGGGACTTAGTCGCAATAGGTGTGCACAGGATCATAGCCACCCACATGTCTACTTGCTATACATGACCACTCATACATGACATACATGCCTGTAACCTTGAGTTCCACGCAGGTATCTCACTAAAAGGACTCTGGCCTGTCCGTGGGAGATACCAAACTGATAGATTCAGTCACCCATGCCCAGGGCCTTGAGTGCATAGCTCTTCAAGGTCTAGGTTTGCATTTAACCAAGTTCATGCTCAAGTAGGGTTGCTGCAACTGTTGCTACTGCTACTTCGACATCAACAGTGGGTCATCGGTATCTGCTAGGGTTTGGTTCCAGGACCTCCTGTGGATACCACAATTTGTGGATGCTCAAGTCTCATTATATACAATGGTGTAGTAAAATGGCATCTCTTATATTAAATGGCAAAATCAAAGTTTACTCTTTGGATCTCTCTCTCTCTTTTGGGAATATTTTCAGGCTGTGGTTGGTTGAATCTGTGGGTACACAATCTGCAGATATGGAGGGCTAACTCTACCTCTTCCTTTCCTCCTCTTTTCTGAGTGGCTCCTTGTCTCTACCAGTTATGTGGTGGGAATATACAACTTGGTCCTCTCCACCTGGGAACAACTCCACCTATTGAATTTGGCAAACGTAAATGGGCGAAATCTTATTCCTGCTCATTTTTGGGGAATTTACCAAACCTCACAAAATTCATCTATGAAAAGTACAGAACCTAAACATTTAATTTCAATGTGTGTGAGAAAGTAAAACTGACAGACCTCCCGTCCCTGTCTCAGACAGTCACATCAGAAAGAAGAGTTAATAATTAGGAACTCCAAGTTTCATGCAGAAACCCAGATCAGACTAATATTGGACACATCCTTAGCCATGTCAGCTCTTAACTAGGGAATATTGAAGTCAAATATCTTTGGGTGGGAAACAGAGATTCTGACATTTCAGCAAATACCAAGAGACTCTTCGACATCAAAATGCACAAGGCAAAGGATTTCTGGGAGCAAATTGATTTCAGCTGTAAACTCTTATGCTTTGAAATAAGAAACATTTGCTATATCCAGTGAGGATGCAAGGCTTTTGGAGTATCCTTTGAAACTAAGGGACATCTGGCAAGCCTAGTGTGATGGTAATCGTAGGCAAGCAAGCTGCTGATGTCGAGCTTACACAGCAGTTCATCCTGCTCAAATATTTAACAGCGTATTAGTGGCGGAAAGCTACATTAAATACTCGCCTTTGACACTGAGCAAATTTTACCTCCAGCCAATACTCCGGGTGTAAGCAAAGGATGCAGGATGGACGTTACTTTGTAAGCTGGACACATTTATGAGAGGCACACTCATAAGCTCTTAATCTAATGCTTCCGAAGAGGTCAGCAAAAGATGAGATGAATATATATTCTGTCTCTAAGGTGGAGGCATACATCTTGACCCATTTCACCAAAAACGTGACCAAGTTTCTACTGGGAAGAAATATCTGGTCTTTTCTGTAGAGTTGATGGATGAGGCAAACTCTATTTGTTAATTAAAAATAAGGGGACAATATGAAACCTGGGAAGCTGCCTTATATTGGGTCAGAATGAATGTTTGGCACACAGTAAAATGTCATCTATGGATGGAGAATTCTAGTCACCCTGCCTTGAATTTATTAAAATGTCAAGTTCTTTTTCTCAAAAATATGAAAGCATTTGCATTTTGAGGTAAATGCTTCCCTCTCGCCCAAAAGATCTATTGAAACAAAACTTTTACCTATCAGCACCAACCAAATTCAGTGGGTACAGTTTTTCCTAAAGTGATAAGGAGCATCTTGTATCCGCCTGCCATGTAGATGTAAAAGGCTAGGAACTCTCCAAAATAAGTGATGGCAGTCTTAATCAAAAACCACACAGTAATTGAACACACAGGGATTTGAATTCAGCTAAGCATTCAAGGGCCTTGGCCTAGATTGAGGTGGGCAAAATGTGGCCCATGGACCACTTGCAGCTCTGAGGGCCATTTTAGAAACCATCAGGGCTCCAAAAAAATTGCATTTTGTTTTTTTGCAAAAACTTTGTTTTTTTGCTCCAATGTACCCAAAAAATGATCTCTAGGGAGAGTAGAGGCATTTCCACATGCTCCGAAAATGTTGGATTTTTTTTTAAAAAAAGAATTGGGCTAACGTGGCCTTCTAGTCTTCCACAGTTGCCCACCCCTGATCTAGATGAACCAATCTATCAGGTCTGGTTTCTCCTCATTCAGAATTTTTAAAAAAATCTCAAGCTCTTTCTATCCAGATCTAAAGAAATATGAATATTTGCCAAGAAATTGAACTGAACTGAAAATTCTCATCTCTTCTTAGTCTGTTCTGAGTCCAGAACCTTGAGAGAATGAGAGCCCCGCAGCTTGTCAAAAACTCCATGCAAAGATGCATCAAGGAAAATGATCTCCTAGACACACACGCTTACAAAACTGTGGGTCCAAGTCAAGGGGCACAGAAGAGCCTTGTGTGCTCAAATGCGTGGATATGGAGATCCATTGAACCTCAAGATCAGGGTGGTCACATTTAACTCAATTGCTACATGTCTCCTGATTCTTATCAGAGCACACGGTGCTTCTGTCCCAGCCACTGGCATCGATATCAGTCAGTCAGCTGGGGTTTTTACTTTATCTCTGGGTCTTTACTTACTTGCATCTGCTGGGGGGGCAAAGTTCAGCACCTTGGATAGCTCTTTCAAAGTTGCATTAAGACCTGGAGCAGATTCACCGCCGCCGCTGGTGACAGACACAGGTTGTTTTGGTGAGTGTGCTATTGAAATTGCCAAGTGATTCATCTAACATAATCAGCATTTGGCTAGAAGGTTGAGAATATATAGAGAGAGAGACAGAGAGAGAGATTGAGAGAGAGAGGGAGGGATGGAGGGAGGGAGGGAGAGATGGAGACTGTTAGGTTAAGGAAATGAAAGAAGCCTGTTGGCACAGGACAAATGAATTTAATTCTTAGAACTCAGTGGCTGGAAGGTCACTGTGCTTAATGAAAGCCATAATGATACATGTATAATAAAAAAAAAATGGGTAAGAACTTGAGGTTGCTTTTTAAAAAAACTTAAGCCTTTGCTTCAAAAACTGAACAAATACAATCCTTTTTTATTTTTTATTTTTTTGTAAAGTTGAAGGCTTTCACGGCCGGAATCCATAGGTTGTTGTGGGTTTTCCGGGCGTTGAGCCTGTGTTCCATTAGTATTTTCTCCTGACATTTCACCTGCCTCTGTGGCTGGCATCTTCAGAGGATCTTTTATTTATTTTTATTTTTTTTCTGTTTTTCTAATTTTTTTGCAGTGGCCTCAAATGAATTTACATATTTTCGTTGCATCATTATGTCTGTTTAAAAAAACTGTGGCTGCAAACCAGTCCCCGGATGCCTTACATTGGAGGGATGCTTTCTGAATGACCTATCTATCTATCTATCTAATTTTAATTATTCATTTTAAGCGATATACTTCGGTACACACATGCACACCACCTCTGTAAATAGCACCCAAGATGAACTGATTATATGCATACACATGCTCCCTTTGTGTCATAACATGCAAAAGTGTCACAGGAAAAAAAAACATCAGTTTATAAAAAATAAGCTGGAGAAAAACAGAAAACACACTCATCTACAGAAATAAGACAGCCTGGAAGAGCAAATTAATTCCTATACTTAGTCAAGTAGACCACCCACTGAGATAAGGTTCAACAGAGTTGCCTGTGTTCTGGAACTCTCTTTGAGGGTGTGGCTGGGGGGAGTTGTCACAGTATGTGTGTCTGCACATCAAAATATACCACCACACTGCAGCTTTGGCATCATCGATCCCTTTCAATGCTAGGAACCTGACCCACAACTTTGTCCAAGCAAGAGCTTGTGTTCCGCCACGGAACTAAGACCTTTGCCAAGTGAGGCAGTCCAAACTTTCAGAGCTGTTCGCTCTTTTGCATAGTTTAATCCAGAGCCACATTTAAACACCTCATGTAATCCAGTCACAATGACAAGGCCCATTTGCAGCTGACAAACAGCTCAAACAAACAGAGGAAGTCTGCAGGTAACGTGGCTAGCTTGTGAATAGCAATTAACAAACATTCACACACATTCAAAAATCTATCGGTACACCCGGGATCTGGTACAAAAGAAGCTACCGCTGTGGGGACTGAGGAGGGGCTGTTTTTCTTTCGCATAGCAGCAACCCACCCTGTGGGTAATTAAGCGCCTTTTCAGAAAAGTTAAAATGTTTACCAATTCCTCAGAAAATGCTCCATAAAGGGGGAGAAGAGGTGCTTTAAAAGAAAGGCAAAAATGGCCATCATTACTACTTACGATGTCAAACCGATGTGAAGGCGACCCAGTTTAAGAAAGCAGGGAAGAAGAAGGAGGAGGAGGAGAAAGGGGGAGAAAAAAACAGCAGCCAGCAAAATGTTTATGTACTGAGACTGACAAATAATGGGACCACAATGACAAAAGCTTAAAGCACAGCTTTGTGCATTTTTGAATTTTTATATGCGTAAATCAAGGGAATATAGGGCTGTCGGCTGCTTATTTAGCAGTGGCACAATGGGAACATCTCTTTTCAGAGGACACAGAGCTGATGTAAATAGAGATTATGTTGTGTGATAGAGGAAGAGCTATGGAGCGGTTTGCAGCAACAAGAGGTTCTGTTTGGGGAAGTGGGGAAAAGTGGATGGTTTATCTGTAACTCAGTGTGCTTTTCTTAAGTACTCTTGACTCAAGTGTAGGCTTATAGTTCAGGTGGGGAACCATTGGTGGCTTATAGTTCAGGTGGGGAACCATTGGCCCTCCAGATGTTACAGTCTACAAACCCATGAGCAACTGCCGAGAACCCAAGACTGCCCCACCCTGGTCCTTCTTGTGTCCAAAGTACCTAGTTATTTCATTTGGAATTGTCTTGATTCCAAAACTTTCCTATACATTGAACTTAACTGGGGCCATGGCAGTGGTGGTGATTCTCTCCCCAGCAACAGTTTGAAGAAGAGAGTTGCAGGCAAGCTTTTCTTCTTTCAAGGCCAGCAGTGCTCTTCAGCAGGCACTGTGTCTTTCAAGAAGACATTTCAGGAGAGATAGAAATGGCCTCTGGGTATTCCAGATATTGCTGCCCTGCAGCTGTCATCAGCACAGCCAATGGTGAGAGAGGACAGGAGTTGTGGGTCAGTAACATCTGGAGGGTCATAAATCCCCCACCCCAGCACAAAGTAAGCATGTTTACATTCCTCTTCAGCTACATATTCTAAGCCCCCAACTTGGCAACAGCTCTTTCCATTCTTCCCATTCTATATATAAAAATGGACTGAACTGGCCCTTGAATCTTTTTTTTGGGACTGAAAGTTCCCCCATTCCAGGAATATTTTGCTCAGTCTTGAGATATCTTTAGCTTTCCTTGGACTTCCTACATATCTAATCCCGGTGCAGAATGTTCCTGATTCACTTCCACCGTTTTTGTCCCCTTCAGATAGAATTTTGAAGTTTCTTGGAGCACCCAAAATTGCCCTTGAGTAACTTCTTTGTCTTATTGCAACTGTTTTGGCTTTCCTCAAAATGTTGCTGATGACTTGCACAAACAGGAAGGACTCAAATTCGCCCAAATGTCAAATTGGTTACCTTTTGGAGGTATGTGTGCTTGAAATCCTAGCCTTATTCCTTTGCAGAATAAAAGCATGTCTTTCCATTGCCACTGGATGGCATTAGTTAGTTGAGAAGGAGACATGGATGGGAAGCACAGTAATTATGCAGGGGATCTTTCTAAGTGGTGGGCATAAAATCCAGGATTTTTAGGGTAGTCACTCTTGGGTTGTCTTCTGTAAGAACCCGAGTTCTTTGGAAGCTCATTGAAAGGTTTTCAAAGACAAGATCATCATTCACTGTTGAGTTTCCTTGTGAAATAACTTGCCCACCACTTCTACTCGATGCATCAGCCAGGCAGGACAGCTACCTGCTGGGGATGCTCTTGCTGGATTTATCACATTGAGCAGTGGCTAAACCTGATAGTCTATGATTTTACATAACGCCATTACTTCCCCATTTAAATAAAAAACAAGCAAATAATGTTTCTCCCCCCACCAACACACACACATCGTCAGATCTCTGAAAAGGACCTTGGGTGTTACATGATTCACACACCTTCTCTAGAGCCCTGTGTGATAGATACCTGCATTCAAAATTTAACACGGCAACACCGATTACTGCATTATGGTTGTTGCCATGCTTTTTTTTAAACCTGCCAGAAATTTGCTCTAATATAAATTAAAATGATTTTATTTCAAAACACACATTGCCAAACACATTTTTTTCTCCAGACAGCACACATTTCTAGATGTATTTTCTTTCACAATATGTCTTTCGATAGGAGCTTTCTTGGCTTTTTTTTTTTTAGCAGAACCATCAACAGAATTTCATGTCTCTACCACTACGTTTTTATACTTGATATATATAAAACCTTGTGCACTAGCTTTCACCCCAAGGATGTTCTGGGCTTGCAAGTTATTGGAGACATAAATGTCCACAGTTTCAGGTCTACAGCCAAAGGGGGGGGAGCCTTGTAGTCAAAATATCACAAGCAGCAAACTTGTTTCATAGGAATCACCTGCCCTGAAACATCTGGGAAGCACAGAGGCTAGGGGGTAATGAAGGATCTATCAGAATTTGTAAAGATGAGCAAGACTTGTAATAGAAAGTTGCAGCACTGATTGCACTCTGCTGAGGAATCCAGATATTCTGCTATATTTTCCTCCCTTCTGGTTTTCTGTCTCCTGCCCCTGCTCTCCACCACCCAAAAACCTTCTGGGGGTCTTCCAGATTGGAATGGCATCATGTCCTTTTGCAAGCTATGCTAAGGTAACAGGCACTGGATGTGGTAGCCCGTTTGACACATTGGAAGCCAGTTAAAATTTCCTCCCTCGCACAGGACACTCAGAGGATCTTCTATATAATCTGGATTGCTGATTCTGGCACCTAGGGGACATGGTAGGTATCTCTGGAAGTGAAAGTGGATCAGAGGAGACCGGGACAATACATGAGCCTCTTCGCATACTGGCAGCCATTTTTCAACACTAGCAATGCACAACCCACTTTCTTAACCTCCTCATAATATAAGATTTGACACCTAAGGATGCCTCCAGCTGATTGGAGCAGTTAACTTCATCACTAATACTTCTGCAACAACCGCACGAGTGAAAACATCTGAATTAAACTTTTTAATTCATAATGTGAACAATGAAATAGAACTGAATTAAAAATAAAACTGTGAGAAGACTTAAAACTCTGGTAACCTTTGAGATTTTGACCTCCTTAATGTTTACTGACTAGCTCTGTCTAACTTAAATGAGTTAAAGTTACTAAGAAGCTCTTACCATGCAAAGAACATGGGCTTATATAGCTAAGTTTCAAGGCAGGGAACTGGTTATGAACCCAGGGTGACCTGAGCTTCACCTTCCTGGAGAATGAGTGCTGAATTGAGCCTCGAGAGAACAGTATAGAGAGAGGCACTGACCTCTAGAGGTGGAATGGAATAACTACAACAGATTTCTTTTTAAAGGAGTTTGACAGCTGTCGAAAGGTATTCAGGAGTGAGATCTATGCAGATACAAGCGGCAAATGTGGAAAGTGGCTGAAGGGCAGAATATAAATACTCTAAACAAACAAACAAACAAACAAACAAACAGCATGTTTTTGTGCACAGCTCTCTGCTCCAAAACTTTGCCAAACCCAAGTATTTTTGTGCGAAAGTTGGAAGTTCCTTCCAAAAATACAGTTACAGACTTGTGGTGCTGATCTTAGAGGTCTACCAACAGAGACATCTACAAAAAGATTTTTTTTTCTCCATGTGATGATCTGCCAGCAGAAGGGTTACAAAGAGAACAGGGAAGGAATGGGATAAAGGAGACCCACATTCTGTCAGATCTCATACTCTTCCAGGCTAGGATGCAGTCACTGTCCCAGCCTAACATTAGGCCAGGGCTAAGGTAGTCCTAAGCAATTTCGAACATGGGTAAGGTTTAAGAAACATAGACTCTTAGAGCTGGAAGGTCCAGCCTCTTGCCATGGAGGAAGACACAACTAAAATACTCCCCAAAGATGCTTATCCAATATCTGTTTAAAAGAAGAGGAGTCCAACTATAACTTTAGCCCTTTTTGGGGGGGAGGGGGGAAGTAGAACTACTTACAGTTATCTTGCTCTTTGGAAACAGTAATTTTCCATCTTTGATCTCTCCTGAATAGTGACCATTTGGATACATGACCAACGGCGTTCACATCTCAGTGGGTGGGAACAGAAAGGGAGACAGAATCGCTCCAGCTTCCCTTTTCACAGGATTGCTGACATTGAAAGTGGCCTCTCAATCCATTTAAGAACCGTTTGATCTGCAGCAATTAACAAATCGTCTTTCATCCCGTACAAGAAGCATCAGCACTGATCCTCCGGCTCAAGTATCTGTGAAAGAGACAAAAACAGACCAGGATGGATGTGAGCGGACTTGTCAGCTGGCACCTATTTTTAAGCACATCACCCAGGAACCATACAGTCCTACATTTCAGGGAAATCAATCTTCCTTTCCCACAAGCCCAGAAAGAGATCAATTTTCATTTAATTGGCATCACAGGAAAACAAACCCAAAGCAGATTATTTAATTTGTGGGTTTCAACTGGATTTTTCTCCATATGAAGGATGAACAACTAGAAGTCTCTTTCTTCCAACCCCAATGTATGACCCAGTATAACACAGAACACTTGCCCACCCTCTGGCTAGTTTTGGATTAGTAGCGTGGGTCCCATTTGTTATCTTTGTGCAGGGCCAACCCTATCATTAGGCAAAGTGAAGCAATATACTCAGACAACAGATACAAGGGGACAGGGAGGTGTCCGCTTAGCTGTTCTTTCTGTGTGCTCTGTAAGTTAAAGTTGTTAGAGGTCAGACTTGCATATTCCATAGCCTGTCCTGATTTCTCCAACCTAGCCTGATGCCTCAGGTGTATAGGAATGTGCTCGCTGACCTCAAGTGTTGGCAAATGTTTCAAATCTCCATCCACTTAGCTTCTGCAGCTGAAATGGGACAGGCACATTACCTAGTCCTTTGCCTCTGAGAGCACACTCTTTCAGATTGTTGCTACCTTTGTGATAGCTGAGTAGAAGTGTTTTGCTCCTTAGCCCATTAGCATGGTTTGGAGTTTGTTTCCACATACTTGGCAGTGTTGGTCAAGAGCAGAGCTTGGAAAGTTAATTTTAGGGACTGCCATTACCACAACCCCCCACAGAATGGCCTAGCTCCAATTTTCCAAGCTCTGACTGAGTGCAAGGTTAAAATGGGTGCTACAGGCCGCTTGTTGAACCAAAAGACTGGAGGAAGGCTTTGTAGACCCTCTAGTCCAGTGGTTCTCAACCTGTGGGTCCCCAGATGTTTGTGGACTTCAGGTCCCAGAAGCCCCAGCCACTATGGTCAATGCTCAGGGCTTCTGGGAGCTGAAGTCCAAAAACATCTGGGGACCTACAGGTTGAGAACCACTGCTCTAGTCCAAACCTCTGCTTGATCTAGGGAAGTCAGAAGTACAGCATCTCTGCTAGATGACTATCAAGTTTCTACTTAAGAAGTCCACTGTGGAAGAACTTATCCACCTTAGGGAATTGATTTCATTGCTGAACTACAGCTAATGCAGAGAAGTTTCTTCTAATGTTCAGCCTAAATCGACTGTGGAGGATACAAAATGGTGGCCAGGCAGCAAATACAGATGTACTATTGAAAGAAAAACGAAAGGAGCGAATTCCTGGGATGGGGGTGAGAGGAGAAAGAAGTTTACCTCTCACTTGGGGAATGTCCTGTATCTACTTCTACATTGCCCTATATACAAGATTTGATTCCCATGGAGGAAGGTACTATTTTGCATGCGGAATCACAGCCAGGGTGAGGTGTCTTAATGGCATTCAGCCACAAGAACTTGGAACACCTCACGGCAGGTTGTCTGTGCCATTAGTAGAGTTGCCATTCATAGAACTGGTGGGACAATAAATTGTTCCTTTCCAGTGCTAAAGTCGCCAAACTGAAAACTGGAGAGGACTTGTATACCTTTAATAGTCACACAGAAGAGGGAATTTCAACAACTACTGCTTGTGACTTCGGTTAATGAGAAGCAACACCCTCTGCAATGCCCTCTTCTAAGCAACCGTTAAAGGTACAGGAGACTGCTCCAGTTTTCAATCTGGCACCCTGAGCCATTAGGAAGGAATAATCTATTATCTCACAGATTCTATGAATGTCTTCTAAAACTCCTTCAAGATCCTTTGTGTGTAGCGGGGGGAACATACTTTCTATGTTGGGGAAATTTTCATTGTCTTCCCCTAGCTTGGAAATAAATCATTTTGCAGAAACGAGGAGAGGAAAAGTAGCTCTCCCATAAACGGAGCTCTTCCTCTCCCCTGTCATGAAGCAAAAACTTTGCAATAATGATCAAATTAGTCTCCATCCAAAATATTGCCATGGTTGAGTAGCTTTCTACTCCAGGCTGAGCTAATGAGTTCTCCAAAAGCTAAGGGGAAGATGTTCCTAGAAACTGGAGGGAAAGGAGATTACCCGTGTCACTTCTGTAGGCTTCATTCTAGAAGCAAAATTATTTATCGTGGGGGTGGGGGATGAAGTAATGACATCACCTTGCTTAATTATTTTTTCATCATTTTGTTATTAGGCTATTAATAATGCATCAGAGATGTGTCTCCTTCTGCTCTGTAAATGTTTTTTTTTAATTCAGAATGATTTCCCCCTACATCTATATTCCATTATTGATGGGATTTTTAAAAAACACACACACAGATTTTCATTCGAATGCTTTGAGAAAAAGAAGTCGCAATTTGAATGCATTTAAGGGCCGTAATAACAGCAATGAAATTATGTTTTCACAAAACGATGACTGAGAAAGTTGTCCTCAAAAATGGTCATTAATTGCATCCATAGTAACAAATATAAGACATTCAATAAATGTTGAAGGGACAGTAAACTCTGTTGGGTAACAGGATGCTTTTTTTTTTTTTTTTTTGCATCAACAGCTCTACTATATTTATGAGATTCCAGACAGACTGTCAAAGGAAGTGAGATAATGCATTCTTATTATAATGTATTTAGCGTGTTTATGAACTGCACATTCCTTGCCCTACTTTGGTGACTCTCCAGAAAGAGAGCTCATGGTACGATGACATGGTTCTTAGACTTACCACTTTCTCTTGAAGACGAGATGCGCAGATGACTATTACACAATCACAAAGGTGGGACAGTGTAAGAACCTCGGGTTAATTTTTTTTGTGAGCAAGATGGCTGTGAGCCAGACACTCACACATGGAGAAGGTTCACACCCCAGGGGTAGAGGGGGAAATGATAGATTGTATGCAGATGGTCCAGGGTTAATCTTCCATTAGAACAGGATCACAGAATCATAGATTCATAGAGCTGGAAGAGATCACAAGGGCCATTGAGTCCAACCCCTTACCATACAGGAATACGCAATCAAAGCATTCCTGACATATGGCTGTCCATCCTCTTTTAAAAACATCCAAAAAAGGAGACTCCATCACACTCCAAGGTGGAGTAATCCACTGTCAAACTACTCTTACCTTCAGGAAGTTCTTTCTAATGTTTAGGTGATGCCATTGCTCCATGTCCTAGTCTCTGGAGCAGTAGAAAACAAGCTAGCTCCATCTTCCATATGAGATCCTTTCAGACAGGGATGTAGCGATGGGGAACCTCAGACTTTGAGTCTAAATCTACCCTGATAGAACCCAGTGTGACCCTCTAGAATTCCCCATAGATCTAATTTCTTCTTCATGACACCATCATTTGGTGCTTTTCCAGCTTTTCCCCACCTCATTCCAAAAACTTGATGCTCCTTTCCCAAGGCTTAAGTGCTGGCAAAGCAAGACAGAAAAGACTTAGCACCTATGTCAGATAGAGAAAGGAAGACCAAGGTACGATGCTATAAGGAAATATACTTTCATTGGTGGAACTGACGACTTGATGCATTTCAGTATTAAGAGTGCTTCCTTTTCAGAAGCTACAAAAGTAAAACAAGACTGTAAGAAAGCACCCCATAATAAGCAATAGAATGTCACCTAGAAATGTACAGACACTGTAAATTATGTTGTATTACGCAACTGCGGTAGCAAACTAATAAGGATTTTAGAAACTATATTGAAAAATTGGAGACAGAGAAAAATATTTCAAATATCGTTACAAAATCCTAATGCATAGATAAGGGGTGTGTGTTGGTGGGGAAATTCTTTCAAACTATAATGAATTTGCAAACATTACCGAGCAGACGGCTTCCAAGAAAACCCATTAAAAGCAAAACTTGATAACCATTAATGAGTGTTGATTAATGTTTATCAAGTTTTAATGGCATTGAAACTTCATAACCATTAATGCTGCTCTGTGATCCTTGGATATAGAAACCGAGATAAATATTTTAATAAAATGAATGCATACATAAATAAAAATGTGGGTCCCACCTTTGTCCTGATCCACCACTGAAATGAAGTTCCTGAACACTTCTCTGAGATGAAATTTGTTCCTTGTTTGAGTGATAGCTAAACCCACCGTGATGTTATCTGAGAGGTCCCCCCCCCGAAGCAAATAGCAACCCGGGGGTGGTTTTCATCAAAATTGCAGCAGGGGAGAAAGCGTCAAACCTCCTTTCCTTGTGGGGTACAATCCTGAGTGTTTAAAACAGTTACAAGGATGAGATCACTACTGAAGAAAAGGCCAACCACTCTGCCTAATGGTAGGGTCTGCCCTGCCTCCTGAAATGTGCTTCGGAAATGTAGGAACATACCTGCGCGGAGGGCAGATTGATGGCCACAATGGCAGAGGATTTGGGGAGCTGTAGCCTAGAAAAAAAGTAACTTTCTCAGGCTCTGGTTATAACCATGAACCCCAGCTCAGCTCAGCAGGCCTCTTGACTCTGCCAATATAGGCCCTTTCCGCACCAAGCTATTAAAACGGTGCAGAGCGACCTTCGACGGAGATCTTCTGCACCGTAGAGTGGACTGGGGCGGACTACTTTTTGCAGTTCTGCACCTCAGTCTTCTCTGGAGCGACTGGAACTGGTCGCGTGGCGTGTTTTTTAAAAACCTCTTTTTAGAGGTTTTCAAAAAGCACGGTGCACGCGACCCGGAGTCGCTCCGTCGCCGCGCTCCGGTGCCGATTTGCAGGCGCGCACTAGTGCGTGCCTGCAGATCTGCCGGGGATGGGCTTTAGGCTGGTGAGCTTCTCCGGTTGCTGGAGAGCCTCCACCAACTGGAAGCCATCATTTTGGATGCTGGAGCAGTGCGGAGCAACGAGCTCGCACTGCTCCTCATCCCGACGGACTCACCTGGACGCCGAAGAAGTGCGGTTCCTTTCCCATATGTGGAAAGGGCCATAAACGAACCATCTCTACCAAGAAAGAATGTACCAATCCTGCCTGAAAATGGCATGAAAGCCAGATCACATTGTTTCTTGGGTTTTTAATTGCTTTGGATCTGGAAGAACAATGCAAATCTCTGGGTCATTTTTATCTGCCTTGAAAACATGATCCAGCAGGGTTCCTTGTACACAGCAAGAGATGCGGGAAGTCCTGTGTTGGTAAAAAAAAAAAAAAAAAGAGGGAGAGAGAGAGAGACCAAACCGCCTTTAATTAGCAGGGGGAAAAATGATGAGTGCTTCCCTCTCTCCCAAGGCTATGTAGAAATCCTTCCAGCAAGCTCTTCCCTGAGGTTCCTTCATTTGTCATTACAGGCCTTGGTAGAACTCCTGGGGGGAAGAACATTAGCTACTGACTCCAAACTACAGAGGCAATTGGAGTGTCATAACACTTGCTCTTGGCTTTTGCATGAATAGTTCAAAGCAACATGGTAGCCCTTCCCTTGTTAGGAGGAATCAGAATCCAAGGAAAGGGACTCAGAATGCCATTACTTCCTGTTCAAACTCCTTTGAGCCAAAGAAAGGCGGGTTCTGTCCAGGGATGGGCGAGAATTTTGTCCCTGTTTGTATTTAATAAGAACTTACCCACATTCCCAAATATATTTATACTCAGGGTGGAAAGCACTTGAGATTTAAGGAATTCAGACACAGGAAAAACTGAACTGGACCTTTTGTTCACATAGGCCCAGCACAGAGACTTCCAGAGCCTGGGGGCAACCGCTGAGAAGGCCCCCTCCTGTGTTCCCATCAGATATACCTGGAAGGGTGGTGCGATGGAGAGAAGGGCTTCTCCAGCAGATCTCACAGCCTGGGCTGGTTCGTAGGGGAGAATATAATCCTCATGCTGGGAATGGGGGCATCGATTGACTTTGACTGGTGCAAAAGAACGGAGGGTGAATTTGGTTTCGGTTTGTTTTTGAAGACTTTAGCAAAATTTGCAACTTTCTTCTTTAGGGTGGAAAGAACTTGAGGCTTTAAAAAATTAATGGGAAGGAGAGTAAAACTGACAGATTTTCTCGTTCTTAGCTCAGTCTACCTTGAAACTCCTTCAGTTCTCAATTTTGCCCATGGCCTCAGCCTTTCATAGGCTTCTACTCCTGCTCCAAGGCCTATCCTCACCCCTCAACCAACCCTTACCATCAGGAGAAAAAGAACAGGGCAGTCTCTGGAGAAAGGGATGCGTCTTGCATGTGTAATTAAGATCTATTAGCTTTACAAAAGACCTGTCCCTGGCAGCATTGAAACTGCAACTGGTTCACTGATGTGTTGTAATATAGTTGTCTGGATTTTTGGACTCGCCTTAGGGGTCTGGCTATGGGGATTGCCATGGTGAGTAATTGCACTTGAAAATGTTAACGCTACGCCACTTGGCAATGGGAGAGAAAATAAAATAAGTGCTGTGCCCTCAGCTTTCATTTTACAGATCTGAGCAGAAGAGAGTTTATTCTCTCTAGGTTTTTTACAGGACGAAAAGCTGTCAGCAATCATTCCATTTACTTCTCTCTTTTCTGTTACTCACCAGGCAGCTAAATTACTCTGACATTTGGCATGCAGACAAGTAGAGTAAATAAAAGGTCACTGTAAGTCAGATCGGACTATCTAGACTGGAGAGGGGCAGAAAAAGTGAGAAGGGAAGTTTTCTTGACTCCAGAAGAATACAGCAAAGAGAGCACTGATGGTGATGATTAATCTCTAACTCCTTTGGTGAAACCTGTTAAGAATGTTTGCGAAAAACCCAAAGAATTTCTCTAGAACTGTCATAAGTGTTCCAAAGGATACCTTTGACTCATCCCAGAGTGAAAGCTGTTGAGTTAATTTGGAAGTTGCTGCTCCATCAGACATCTGTTGAAAAAACCCACAATGTTTGGACAAGATGAAGGGCCATTCCTCATGGATGGAAGAACACATCTCCTCATTCATTTCAATGAGTCTCTTCAAGTTGGAACTGAAATTGAATTTTGCCCAGGAATGAGAATCCTGCAACCCACCAGATGTTATTGGACTACAACTCCTATTGGCCCTAGCTAGCAGAGCCATTGGTGAGGAATTCTAGGAATACAAGCCCAACAAGATCTGGAGAGTCAAAGGATTTGTGGTTTATTTTTAACTGCCATCAAATCAGCTTTGACTTGTGGCAACCTGACATATGAGACACCTCCAAGATACCCGGTTACTAACAGCCCCGCTAAAGTCTTTCAAACTTAGGGCAGCCGTGGCTACCGTGATTGAGCCTATCCATCTGTAATACTGCCTTCCACCTTAGCAAGCATTATTGCCTTGTCTAAAGAATCTCCTAATACATCCAAAGTAAGACATCAGTTGAGTCATGTTGGCTTCTAGTGAGATTTCATGTCTGATTTGCTCTCAGATCTGTTTATTTGGCTTTTTTGATAGTTCAAGGCATGAACAGAATCCTCTTTCCGCACCACATTTCAAATTGGTTGACTCTCTTCCTGTCAGCCTTATTCACCATCCAGGTTTTACAGCCATTCATAGAAACTGGAAGTACCAGAAACTGGTGACTTTGGTATCTACTGATATACCTCTGCACTTGAGGATCTTATCTAATTCCTTCATAGCTGCCCTTCCAAGTCTCAGGGGTTTTCCACACTACATTGGTTATAGTGCTATTATTGTACTTTCCACATCCTATGGAATCCTGGGGTTTGCAGTTTAGGGAGGGCCATAAATCCCAGAATTCCACAGGATGTGAAAAGTGAAATAATAGCAGTATAACAGTGTAGAGGGAAAAGGGGTGCTGTTTGGCATCCCATTTCTTTTTTTATGATTTGAAGCTTTCCTTGATTCATGCCTCTTCCATTCTATGTTTCCACTACAGGTGTCGTGCAGCTTCAGACTTTTCTTTCATCTCTCTGCACGTCAGCAGCTGAATGTCTTTTGGCTTGAGTCCAGTTGCCCCATTAGATTTGTCCTCTAATGGGGCAACTGGACTCCTCTGCTCTTCCCCAGTAGCTGGTTGGGTGCATCCTGACCTGGAAGTCTTATCTTCCAGTACTATCTCTTGTTTCATTTTGCATTGTTTCATCATACAGCTTTTATGGTAAAAGGCATTCGGGAGTAGTTTACTGCTGCCTGTTTCCGCTCAGTACTAACAAAAGTTGGTTCAAATGCCACTACTGTCACTTCCTGGAGGTCACCGCCCTTCCACTACTGTAGAAATGTAAATCACAGGGGACTAAATCAGGGCTTCATGATTCCCACTCCTGATTTCCTCCAACCCAGCTGACTCTAAGAAAACAGCACATCCCAATAAGGTGCAGATATTTCTTCAACCTGAGATGGTGTGACAGTTGCAATCACTGGAATGGCAATCTTCTTCTGAAGTGGATGAATCAAGAACCCCGGAACTCTAGCACGCTCCTTTGGAAGAAGAATGCCTCTGAACCTGCAAAACTGATAAGAGTAGAGAAGGATATTGTGACTGTTCCAGAAGGTAGCACCGAGGGCCATTGATTTCTGTGTTTCGTCTCCTTCCGTTTTTGCTCCTCCAATTCCCCTTGCACATTACATGTCCCAGCATATCATAAACATAGGATAAATGAATCACAAGCCTGAAGCAATGACTGGGCAGGTAATTGATGCAAATCACTTGTTTAATGATTCCACTAAAAGGAAGTGACAAGTGCCTGTAGTGGAAATGCTACCTTGGCCAGAGAACAAGGTACTAATTCAGAACATAAGGGCATGGAAGAAATCATGTTCAAAGGCTGGGACTGAATACCAGCCATTCTGTTGCTCAAGTCTCTCTCTCTCTTTTCTCAGTTTCTACCCCCTCCACACACATATACATGTGTGTTTACTTTCAAGTTGCCTGTCGATTTATGAGGACTCTATAAATTTCATAGGGTTCTCTTAGGTGAGGAGTACTCAGAGGTGGATTGCCAGTTTCATCTTCTGAAATATAGCCTATAACACTTGAAATTTGTTGATGGTCTCCCATCCAAGTACTAACCAGGACTGACCCTGCTTAGCTTCCAGGATCAGACAGAATCTGGTGCCTTAAGGCTATGCTTAGACATACATTCTCTCCCAATCTTTCTCATCGCTGTTCACAGGATGCTTTCATGCTTCCAAGGAGGACAATGTTTCAGTGCCTCCTGGCGCTACTTATTTGTCTATTGCAGAACAGGCAACCTAAATGTTACGGGGAATGTATGTTTCCTACAATTAATTCCTACAATTAATTTTCCCTTCCATGACAGGATTTCCTTAAACATGCATGCCTCAGCAACCTGATTTGCAAATGAAGCCCATGTTTCTCTTCAATCACAAATCTGAAAACAACACACAGTAAAATGCTTCCCCCAGTTCTCATGGCTGTCTTTCTTACCTTCCTCCCCTGGCCATTTGCCTTGCCCATTTTAAACTGTCCCATTCTTCCTCTCCTCCCCAATCCCTTATCCCCAAAAGGTCCTTTTTCTCGACTGGGTTGGTTGGGCAGAGAAGTGACCAGCCTCTCTAGGTTTCTTCTTCCCCAGATGTCACTGCTTTCTCTGTTCTGCAGCTGGTCTCTTCCTTCTTGGTAGGAGCCCTGCTGTGGCAGTTCCGCCATTCTGCTGGGCTTGTTGTTCTTGTGTGCATTCAAGTCATTTCCAACTTATGGTGGCCCTAAGGAGGGCCTATCACGGGATTTTCTGGGGCTGAGAATATGTGATGCATCCAAGGTCGCCCAGTGGATTTCCATGGCCAGGCAGGGAATCAAACCCTTATCTCCAGAGGCATAGCCCATTATTATTATGCCACACTGGCTCTCACACTGTGCTGGCTCTTACACTTTCCTAAACTCAAAAGCCCATAGTATGCAGCCTTCCTCATAAAGGAGTTGCTTCAGTCCTCCTTATCATCTTGGTTGCCCTTTCCTGCACATTTTCCGGTTCTCCAGTATCCTTTCCAAGGCTTACCCAAGACGGGAAAGAGAAGAAGAAGGGAATGGAAACAATTAGAGCATTTTCTTGAATCCTGACAGTTGCCAACAAGGAGAGGCATTTTTCTCCACTAATTCAAAGACACGCGATATGGGCTAAGTGGCATTGGCTGAGACCTCCTCACTTTTCTATATTGTGAAAGAAGAAAGTGGAAACACAGTGAAAACAACACAGGCAAAATATCTCCCCACAGTTGCAAATTGACACGTTTAAAAAAAAAAACCAAAGGAGGGGAAGAATAAAAGTGAGTATAAAAATACATTTCAGTAGGCATCCTTAAGTGCAAAAGCATAAGTTTGACTAACAGATAAAAATGAGTATTATCATGAAAGCAATAATTTCTCCTCTCAGCCAGCCTTAACAGACTAGCTATTGTCTATTTAATCTTTTCTTTTTCTCTTTTGCACTCAAAAAGCAAATGTTCCCAAAACAATAAATTGTCCTCAGAGAATCAGGTTTTAAGATCTGTGTGTTTTTCTTCTCCTGAGCACAATTTAGAAACTTCAGCATTATCGGCTGATAAGTACTTTCCACTCGGCAGTGTATTTATGGGTGGCATATCCATAAGTGATGGTTGAAATCTTGTCTGGCCCAAGAACAGCCCATTAGACTGTTCATGGAAAGCTCAGGTGCAGAGGCTGAGCTAATATAGTTCCTCACTTCTACGGACATACTGGTTTCAGTAACACAAAGACCTCTGTGGGTTGGGTTCCAACCCATGCCATATCATAGAAATGGGGGATCTGTAGCCACCGAGATGTTAGACTACCTGATCACTGGCTGGGGCTGATGGGAGCTGGAATCCAGCACCAGGTTTCCCATTCCTGCCCCATCAGTTGGTTCCAAAATGCAGTGGAAACCTGTGGTTTCGCAAGCTTGCACAGAGATGTTTGTGCCTTTCGGATTGGGCTAACAAAAGAATTACCCTAGTATGAATCTGGAACTCAAGAATATGGTTCCTTGTACCTTCAGCCTCAAGTGCTATGGCTCTTTTTCTTTTCACTGGAAAATTTGGCCACATTGTTCTGCTTCCTATGTAGTCATGTGAGGTCAGAATTCACAACACAGCAATGAATGATTTGCCTCCAACAGGAGGATTTGTGTTCATTGTTGGTGGCAATTATCTGCCCTTCACAATGAGGGAATACATTTGCTATCCACAGGTTGATTAACGTTCTTGCTGCTGCTCTTTCTTTCTTGTTTCTTTTTTTTTTTTGCCCCCAGAGAGAAAAAAAGTAGGGGGGGGGAAGGAAGGGGGGAGGTTTTGAAGGCACGGACTATAAAACGAGAAATGTCTAGGTCATGATTTGTTTTCTAGCTTTTACAAATTAAACCTATGTGAGATTTATTTTCTGAGCTAATCTTCAAACAGCATTCAAGCTCAACCTATAAATGAAGCATTACTTAGTCAGAATGATAAAAAAAATGAGTAGAAAATTAATTTGTATTGTAGTTCTGCCTCGGATTCAGATGCTGATCTCCGATTGCCTGTCTTGAGCCAAGCACTTGGAATTAAAATTTCTTTAAAGTACAGATTGATTCCCTTATTATTTCGGCTTTCACAGTTGGCATTCACATCAGAGCCGGACACGGTTTGTTACCTATGAGCCAAAATGGCTGACAGACAGAACACAAAGGGTCATGTCTTATTCAGGAAGGAGGTTAGAAACAAAATTAGATTTTGTGTGTGTGTGTGTGTATATATATATATGTATATGTATATATATCTATCTCAAGCAGAAAACTGAAAAGATGCACAAGAAACATTGCCAACAATCAGGTTTTAATAAGGGTTGAGATAAAGTCATTTTCCTTGGTTGGTGCCCCTTTTCTTTAAGTGTTGAAAGGCACCTGTTGGATGGGGAGGCATTTTTGCATTCCTTATGAGTGCGTTCACAGCATGTTGATGTTCTGAGCACCATGCTCCATCACGAGGGATTTGCTGCCTTCAAACTTAGGGCCTTTCTGCACTACACTGTTATAGTGCTATTATTCCACTTTCAACATTCTGTGGAATTCTGGGATTTGTAGTTTCCTGAGGCCAAAGAGCTCTCTGGCTGAGAATTCTCAGTGCTCCTCCCTAAACTGCAAACCCCAGGATTCCATAGGGTGTTGAAAGTGGAATAATAGCACTATAACAGTGTAGTGTGGAAAGACCCTTAATTGCTATAGGACCGTTCCATCCTATTGACTGTGGCCAATCACACAAGCTCTACTTTATCTCCTTCTTCCATAATATTTAGGGTCACCAAGGAGAGAGAAGGTTCTCCAGCAAAGAAGTGCCTGAGGTCAAGAAGGCAGGGTTGAAGAAAATCAAATCCATGAAACTCAAACGCAGAAATGTGGAGGGCTGACTGGAAAATGAAAAGATAGGTGACCAATGTACTTCCAGAAGGTAGTCAAAGCATTTTGTTCCAGTGGAAAATTATTCATTTTTACCTAAATGTGTTGTAGGGCTTGTCAAAAATACATTCCATCTATAATTTTCTTTCTGGCTAAAAATAAAGATTGTACCATGCTGTCTTTGAAGTGTTGAAAGGGAACAACCCCCTGCTGAATTAGTTGACCTTTCATTTTCACCATTAAACACAGAATCCTTCTCGTTTCAAAAGTTAAAAGAATTCTCTGTGATTGTCCATTTCTCAAAAACTGCTTAACCAGCTATAGAACTATATCAGTGGGCCCAACAAAAATCTTGGCTGTTGTTTAGCCCCAAAGTGGGTAATCACATCCCACTGCATCTTTTTGGCTTGCAACTCTAATTAGCCCTAGCCACCATAGCTGACGGTGAGGGATTGCAAGAGGTGAACTCCAGAAACATCTGGAAGGCCGTAGCTGGCCGTTCCCAGTTTGGCTCAAAGGCAGAATCACAGCTGGGAGGCAATTACGAAGAAATAAATCAACATGCACAAACATTGCACATACACACACATTGTACCCCAAAGATCTCTGAGACAATCTAAATAAAGGTAAATAAATAGTTTGAGATATGAATGCCTACCAGAAGACCATCTTAACCCAGATCATTATTGTTGTATGCCTCCAACTTGTTTCTATGGTCTTAAGGAGAACCTATCACAGGGTTTTCAGGCAAGAATTGTTCAGAGGGGGGTTTGCCTTTGTCTTCCTTTGAGGCTGAGAGTGTGTGACATGCCCAAGGTCACCTAGTAGGAGGAACCCTGATCTCTGGGGTCATAGTTCAATGTTCAAACCACTACATGGCACTGGGTCTCGGTGAGGATCATAGGTGACCTCAAAGAAAACAATTATAGTGACATGAGACACCAATATGGTTGACCCAACAAATTTTGCCACCTAAGACAAAGAACAAAAGGGAAGCCTTCTCCAGTTATGTCTCAAAATGACTTCTGACATAATGATGTAAACTGATACTTGTAAATAAAACAGCCAGTATTGGATTATACCTTTCAGAACTGGATCAAAACACAGCACGGACAAAGGAAGCCATGCGCTGCAAGGGCAAAGACCGCCTCAGAAAATGTAAAAGCCAATCTGTGAAGACAGTAAGTTGTCATTCTCACTCTTTGCCAGACCTCCATCTCAACATGATGATAATGAGCAAGAACAATTAGCTTGTGCAGAACAAGAGTAGTACCGTAATCTCAAGTACCCCAGCTCCTTACAGTTGCAAGCAAGGGAGGCTAGGAAGGTGAAAAAGACGAACTGTTTCAGAACTAGCTTTGCATCCCTTGACATTTAGAAATAACCCAGGAGTCATGTTTTCATCTTCATCAGGGTCCCAAACTGACCGCAGCCTGCATGAAAATGAGAGGCGACATTTTGGAAAGTATTTTCCTTCTCCATTTTAATCATATTTGGGTATAGTGGGTAAATGCCATTTAGCTCTCCAGAATCTAATGTACTTTATATCTTATCCACTGTAGTTTCTGTTGCCCACTTCCAATAAAGCATGCATATTGCAGGAAGATTATTTTATCCAATATATAAAAGACATCTCAAAAGTGAGTCATAGCAATATAGGGCAAGTGGTAGCAACCAACTGCCAAGGAAGGAGGCAGAAACAACTGTCCAGGGTTTTGCAGGAAGGCCAGAAGCTGGCAGCCTGGAATGTCTGAACCTTTCCACTGGAGAAGTTGGAATTCTAGCTTGGGATGTATAGTTGGGCTGTGAAATCACCCTGCAGGCTGAGTTATGGATCAGCTGTGGAGCCCATATTTTGCATGTGACAAGTTGAATATTCAATGGCTAGCATCTCTAGGTAGAACTGAGAAAAAACCCTGCCTGAACTCCACAGGAGATGCTGCCAGACAATGTGTGACCGTGTGTCCTCAAACTGACTGTGACACATGGCGACTCTACCCTTGGGTTATTTGATGGTTTGCTTGTTCTTGGTCATGATTTGCTCTGAGTCAGTTTGCCATTGCTTTCTACTACGGCTGAGAGAGTGTGACTCACCCAAGGTCACCCAGTGGGTTCCTACGGCTAAGCAAGGCTTCGAGCCCTGGTCTCCCAAAGTCCTAGTCCAACACCCCCAACTGCTATACCACACTGTGCAGACGATACTCAGTTAAAATGGACCAATGGCCCGATTCGGCCCATTGCCACTTGTTGTCTTTTCGAGCCTGGTCTGAGAAGGCAAGCTGGGTCATCAAAACCCTCAGAAGCATTTGCTCTTTAGCATGTAATCACCTATGCCTCTCTAAAGTCCCGTGGCCTTGCAATGCAAGAAGAGAACTAAGGAAAACTGTCATTCATTATCCTCAGCCCAGATTTCTTTCTTCCCTGAACTGGAAGTGCTTGCTCCAGCAGGGGAAGTGCATAGATTTGGAAGAGGCTGTAACGGTCATCTTGCTCAATGTCTTGCTCCAGTGCAAGGTCTTGCAGTTACAGCATCCCTGACTATTGCCTCTCCAGAGAAAGAAAGACCATCTCCACCTCCTGAGACCATCTGTCTCACGGCTCGACAACTCTTGCTGTTCCAAAGTTTCTCCTAACCTTTGGCTGCAAGCTGCTTCTCTGTTGCTGACTGGTACTAGGCCTGCCCTCTGGTGCAATATAGGCCAAAAACAATATTCTTTAGGGATGGAGGCTACTTTCAAATCTCTGGCCTGCTTGTCAACCTGTTTGGAATATGTGTGCAGGAATGGGTCACCAAAGAGGTTTGGCATGTCCCCTGATTGCTGGAGAATCCATCACAAGTTGCAAAGGCAATGGCAGCAATCCCTTAAATAGCAGGCTGTGAAAATCAGCTGCCTAGATGTCAGTTGAGGTATGGGAGTTGAGAGGAGATGGGTGGATGGCAGCGTCCAAAAGGAATGTGAGAATTAAATCTGTCTTTTCCATTCTGCCTCGGGCAGTATGTTTTGCCTGCATTCAGTAGCTCAATGGTCAAAAGAACCTCACCAGAAGATATAGTATGCCGTTCGGAGAGAAACAAATAGATGTTGGACATGTAATGAGAGCTTCCCCCACTCCTGACTGGTAGAATGGGAAAAAAAAACAGCCTTTGTTCTGTTTTATTTTCTCACGCAGCTTTTTCATCTTCTTTTCAGTGGGGGGACATTTTGGGGAAATGAAAAACCCATTACCACCCTCCTTGAGGCGAAAAAGCCGGCTTCCCAGAGGCCAGACTTAACCAGGCAGAAGAAGAAACCCCCAGCTGATCCAAATTTGCTCAGAGTCATTATTTTCCTTCATTCCTAAGGCTGGAAAGAGACTCCCTAAATGAATATCAAATGAATAAAAATCAACACAAGAGGGAAAGATTTATAACTGATGTTCCCATCAGCAGAGGTTGTTTCGGTTCCATCTTTTTGACATCTGGCTGGGATAAGTAATAGTAAAGGTAAAAGCTAGCATAATGTATCGACTAGAGCAGCCTTTCCCAATTGGGGGACTCTCTGAATGTTGTTTGGGGATGCTGGAGTGTTAATTCTGGCACATCTGAAAGGCGTAAGGCTGTAAAAGGATTGGGGGGAGGAGATTTTTAGATTAATCTTAGTACAAACCAGTTATCATCTCTCACCTGAACTGTCTTCAGGGGTTTTGGGTTGGACAGTGTGCATCGAGGATTGGCAACCTTTGGCTCTGTTCTTCCTTCTGTAAAACTCTGTATGGTCTAAAACTCTATTTTCTGTTGTCTAGAGTCCTCCTGTCAGCAGTAGGTTTTTGTTTCTATTTCCCACAATGATACTCCGGAATGGCACTCCACTGAGACAGGGAATCTGGCACCTTGCAGCTGTTGTGGGCTATGAACCTCATTGTGCCTTACCATTGGCCTTACTGGCTGGAACCTATGGGACTGTAGTTCCAACTGATGTGATTACTAAGACCAGGGTGTGTTTCTCAACAACAAGGCATGTCAAAATAATCTTCTATCTTTCTCTTTTTGGTTACAAGCTTAGTAGATCGGAGGGTGCTGTGGATGTAGTATATCTTGATTTCAGTAAGGTTTTTCACAAGAACCCTTATGATATTCCTGTAGGCAAACTGGTGAACTGTGGACTAGACAGATTAGGTGGATTTGTAATTGGTTGTCCAACTGAACAAGCTGTCCTGTAAGAGTACTCACCAATGGTTGCTCTTCATCCTGGAGAGAAGTGACTAGGGGGTGCCTCATGGTTTTGTCCTGGGTCCAGTGTTCTTCAACATCTTTATAAATGACTTAGATGATGGAATAGAAGGCATACTTATCAATCAATACAGTTCTAGGCTGCATCAACAGGACTATAGTCTAAAGATCAAGCAAAGAAGTAGTGCTGCTCTGTTCTGCTTTGGTCAGACCTCACCTAGAATACTGTGCCCAGTTCTGGGCATCACAGTACAAGAAAGAGATTGACAAGCTAGAACATGTCCACAGAACCCTTGTGAGGAATGAGCTGGGGACTTGGATGTATTTAGCTTGAAGAAGACTGATATTATCGGCAACTTTAAATATCTAAAGGGACGTCGTGTAGAAGATGGACAGAGCTTGTTTTCTGCTGCTCCAGAGAGTAGAATGAAAACCCAAGGGTTCAAATGACAAGAAAAGAGATTCCACCTAACCATTAAAAAGAACTTCTTCACTTTAAGAACTGTTTGACAATGGAGTCTTTCTGGCGTGCTGTAGTTCTGCATTCTCGCATGGCATTGGGTTCGACAAGATGGTCTTTGAGGCTCCTTCTGACTCTGAGATTCTCTGATTCTCTGAAATATCCAGAGGGCACTCAGTTGCTAGTCCTGCACTGCACTGTGGCAGAGCATTGTTTCAAGTGACATTCTGCAGTTACCCAGCTATGCCAACTGCTGGCAACAGCCCTGGAATGCTGGTATGAGGGTGATCAAGCAAAATGAGAAGCGGATGTTTTACTGCCAGATATTTGCATCAGTTCTATGTTTTTTTTTTTAATAAATGGTAGTGCAAACACTTGTCATGGGCTTTGATTTATAGCGTTTATGGCAACCAATATTAAATGACTATACACTGTAAAGAATGTCACTCAGGCATTACAATCGTGGTATCCCGTGCCTCTGTGTGATTTATAAGAAAATGCATTTCTGCAGCTGGGTGAACGTGGATGCTGTACGTAGACAACACTGTTACTTGTAACAAATTACTTCCAAATTCTGTATTCAGTGGCAGCTAGTAGCTTCCAAATTAGCAAGGCAGGGAATTTGCTCTAGATGTTACTCTGAACTTTAAAGGAGCTATGGAAGGTAGGGCATTTTGGATAGCATTCTGAGCTAGTTCTTTATTTAGAACTTTAAGAGATCTAGCTCCCCGTACAAACTTAAACCTGTTCAGACAGCCATGAAGAAGTACAATGGGTTCCTATGTATGTGCCTGTTCGATATTGAAGTTGTTGGACTCTGTCCATGAGCTGGAGCAAGAAGAGATATAAATCCAGCAAGGATCTGGAAGGAGACAGAGGGGTAATCTATACACTAGCAGCTACTTCTCTTCCTGGTTCTGCAGCTGAAGCTGGGTCTGCTTCCTCATCATCTGAAACTATTTTTCCCCTTATGTCTGGGTCTTGAGTGCACTATTCCTCACAGACAAATCCTTGTCTCCAAGTAGGTCCACCTAGTACAGCTTGTGAGTTTCCCATCTAGTCTGCTGCAACCTCTGGAGAAGGAGAAGCAAGGGGAAGCAACTAAGACAGGCCTCAGGATAGAGTCAAAGAGGTTCTTAAAAGGACCCAGATGAAGCAACGTTTACTCCTTCTGCTGCACTACATCTTGTCTGTGTTAGTGAAAATAGCCATAGCATGTCTACACTCAGTAGTTCCTGGTTTGCATGGCCTTCAAAGAGTTTACTTACAGCATGCATTTATGTCATTTCCCACTCCTTGGGTTTAGACACACCCTCTCCCTTCCAACACCTTAGTCTGCAGTTAGTCTGAGTTTGTTCATTCTCCACTTTGTTGTCTGCTGTTCTCTCTTTCCCTTCCATGTTTGAAGGGTGCGTGTTACGGAGCCTTTCACCTTGAGACACTATGAAGCCCTTCGTGCATGTAAGTAAACCCGCTTCATATGTTTTATAATCTAATCTTTATTTCTCTAACAGACCCTGTTGTGGAGTTGACGGTGGTATGGGACTGGCTGCTCTCATCTTCTGCCTGTGACTACTAATTACTGTGTTTGCAAGATACATTGCTGTCACTCATGTTCCTCAGTGCTGTAGGAGTGTGGTTTGCCATGGAATCCTTTAACCTTCTTCTTCTCAAGAGGTTTCCAAAGAGTTCAGGTCACCCATAACCATACTTGACCTAGAATGTTTCTCTCCATTTTCCCAGCTTCCTAAAGAATCTTATACCTACCTTTTTTGCCAAACCCCAGTTCCTAGAGAGCAAACTGGCAGCGCGGTACAATTGCCTTCATGCCCTGCTTGCAGATTTTCAGAAAGAATGATCATGGCCCTCAGCCCTCAAAACTCAATTTTATTTTTATTTCATTTCCGACCACAGTACTATATTTCCTTTTAACACAAATGTTCCTGAGCTGGTTTACATGCCACAACAAAACTATTTTAAAAATTGAATCTATATTAACCATTTTAATTAAAAAATATATCAAAAAAAAGGGGGGAGACACAATAACAATCAAAGCACGCTTCCTGTTAAAGCCCAAATGCCTAACAGAATAATAATAAAAAAATTGTTTTCCCTTGTCTCTGAAACATGATCAAGGAAGAAGAACACAGACATATTTAAATCCCCAAAGCTGAGGCTTTCTTTTGAGGCTACCGATGTGTAGCCGTAACCCATGAGCTCCCCCTGCTGCTTCACAAGGACCAATGCCACAAATAAGATGGCAAAAGCTGGCATCAGTTTCAGGGCCGTGCAGAGCAATGCAGAGGCTGAAAATGCTCAGCAAACCAGCACCGCTGTTGCATTCTGAAAAATGTAACTCAGTGCACAGGCATTTGTCATAAGGAGGTTTGGCATTTACGCTAGTGGAGTACAGTGGGCTAGGACTGTGAATTTATGACTATAAAGCCACAAAACAGGAGTAAGTGCTCTGGCTGTTTGCAATAGGATTAAAAGGGGGGGGGGAAGGTACCTTAATGGTTTCAGTGGACCCATTCAAGAGATCTTAAACTTGGCCACAGAAGCACCTACTGCTTCTATGGAAGCAGGTTAGCCAGTAGGTGCCATGGGGAGAGGACACCACATGTGATCGCCCCCCCCCCAGTAAAAGGAGAACAAAGTCAAGCAAAGCTTCTGGAACAGAGATAGGAATAATGTGGCCCTCCAGACTGCAATGTTCCTATAGACAGACACAGGCCCAGGACTTCTGCTGAGATCTGCTGGAGGTCATAGCCAAGGAATACTTTCAGAGATCCCCTCTATTCCCCACCAGCTACTGAATGGCCATGGAGGGGGGCTATCATAGCAAAATAGTTGAGTCTCGATGGGGGAATCTTTAGTCTCTGTGAAAGGAGGAAAAGAATACCAATATCTACTGCCAAAAAAAAAAAAAAAATACACTAAGTCCCTCATACCCATGAGTGATACGTTCTCAGAATTAACATGGATAATATCAAATGTTATATTTTGACCCCCAGGTTGGGCAAGGTGGTGAGAGAGGGAGACATCTTCACATTCTGGTTCCTCTTTCTCTCCTGCTTTCCTTCCCGGTGGGGCTTGGCAAGCGGCCCCCTTCGTGGGAGTCAAATCCAGTGGGAAGCCTGGCTGCTCAAAGCGGTGCACCTCTCTCAGCCAAGGAAGGAGTGTTTCTCTCCTTCTTTGGCCAAGAGAGGCACATGGTTTCACGTCTTCCTGCGCCTCTCTAGGCTGAGGAAAGAGTGTCTCTTTCCCTCTGTAGCTGAGAAAAGCCTGTGGTTTCATGGAGTCAGACTTCCTGTAGATTCCATAGGATGCAGCCATGGCAGTTAAAATGGAAGCACGGTGTAGATGGGCTACAGATCTTGAGGGCAAATCCCCTCAATGAGTCACAATTACACTAGTTTTAATTCAGAAAGCAATCTTTTCCAATCTTGATCCATACTAGCTCCAGTTCTGATGCTAGGCCTGTTTGCTGCTTCCTCGATGACCTCTGGATACTCATGGGGGGGATTATGAAACTTTGGACCATGAGGGACTGTGGAACTCTGGACATCGGCTCTGAGGTCCATCCCGCAGTATGCCACTGAGAAACCAGGAGGCTCAGCATCTCACTGAATGCATTTGTAATAATTTTGCCATGCGACAAGCAGAGGTATTATCAACAGCTGCCATGGTTTCCCTTCCGACAGAAGAAGCTGATAAAGGAAGGACAGCCCGACACAAAAGGTTCACTTCTTTTGAAAACCAGACTGCGGAGAGGAAAGGGATGATCACTTGTCATCATCATTAACACAGCACATTTGCACAATAAACAGCAGCCGGGAGGTTCTTCCCTTCCTCCCCCCAAATAAATATTCAGAACACTTTAATTGACAAAGGCGTCCCCTTTTTCCAGGAGTGGGGAAAGTGCTGGGCTCCATACAGGTGAAGCCAATTAATGTTTACATCAAACTTTTGCTGACGAGCAAGAGACCTGTCAAGTCCCCCGCCTTGCCAACAGTAAAAGAAAGAACGGTAAACTGTTGCGATCAGCAATTCATGACAAAGAAGTCATGTAAGGTGATGAGAAAAACTTTCCATGGAAAACACACATCTCGACACGAGGTGCGTGAAGGACCTTCTGTCTGTTGTGGGTACAAACTGTGATCTGGTTTCCTCTTACATGCTACACAAGAAAGCACAAACACACAATTATCTCTGCTTTGAAATGGATGAGGCTTTTGCTGCTGTTGTTGTTGGCCTCAGAGAGAAAGTGCAAAGCCAATTTTTTTTTTTTTTTTGTAAATCTGTAAAATCTGACATCGTAACTACTGCCTGGTTGCATGGACTGTTAAAATGTAGGAACACTGGATGGGTTGTCGAACCATAGGGTTCTCCTTTTTTGTTCGCTGTATACATGGTTAGACCTAATTTTTGCTTATTTGGTTTCTTAAATGCAAAAATAAATCATCTCAATAATCTCTGGATAGGATCACAGGAGATTTTGAACGTTTCCCTGTGATTCTGTGCACCTCAAGATCTCTTGTGAAAAAAGAGAATACAGCAAAAAAAAACTTGTTCTGTGCAGCAGCTGACCTTTTTGCAAAAAACCACAGTGCACTTTTGTGCAAAAACATGCTGCTTTCTGTGCAGATGTGCTTGATTTTGCTCAGAAATCAAGTGGTTTGCCCAAATGCATTTTTCAAAATGGGTCTCCTAATACAAACCAGAAAACAAGATTCACGGTGGGGGCTTGAGAGAGACCATGAATTTCATCACTTGAAAATCTGGGGAGAAATTTAGGAGGTCTGGGTGAGCATTTTGCTTCAGTTTACTTTTCATAACAATTTACTGAACTTTGCTTTTTACACACACACACACACACACACACACACTCACTCAGGGTAGAAAGAACTTGACCTTTTTAAAAAATAGAAAATGAAAGACACCAAAAAGAGGCAGTCATCCACCCAAGGCCAGGCCTGGGACTGCTTAAATCTTTGACATCTGGCCTTGAAATGCCACGTACTCAGCCTAGGATGCCTAAGATCACCACAACTTTTTCCTTAACTACTTCTGATCAGCAGCAACTATATGGAATGTGACATCTGTTTTAGGAAACAGATGTTAAAATGTGCTAAATTTGGACAGGGAAATTTGCTTGCAACAAAACTGAAACGTTGCTTTTTCTTTTTGTTCATTGTTTGCATCAAGCCTTGTGTTACCCAAAATTCCCTTCAGATCTCTACTTTGAGGGGTTATGTCTCTGCCAGAGATTCATGGTGGGGGTTGCTCTCTTGCTGCAATACACACATAATGTGTTTGTGCGGTTAAATATATATAATACACATATGGAAGCTACTTTTTGCAGTTTGCAGTTATGTACGTGTTTGGTTGTGTGGATGTGAGCACACCTGTGTATGCTTTTGGCACATGAGATCTCATAAACAAAAAAAAATCAACGCTTGTGTGTGCATCTATATGTCCAGGAAGTATGAAAAAAAGTTGAAAAATGTTTGTTTATAAAAAGCCCTAAAAGGAAATGCATGAAATTTTTTTAAAAAAGGATTTACAAACAGAAAACAGGCTGGAGATGTGATAGTAAAAGGAGGTTTATCAAACCATTAGTTGTGATAAAATATACACTTAAAAAGTTCTCCCTTAAAAATCCAAACAACACTCCATCCTTTTCTTGATTATCTAGTTCTCTCCTGATACAGTTAATTTTTCTAATACACAAAACCTTCCCCCTCTATGTTTTGTTGAATCCATATGAATGTAAATCATGGTTGTAAGCCTTTTGGGAATTTAAGTTTTGTTGAGGGGGCTTATGTATGTGAGAATTAGAATTGTGCAGTTGCATTATGTCCACATCCAGTAGAGGGCTTCTGTTGTGTTACTCTGCAGCACAGCCAGCAAAGTGCCCAGCACACAATAGGTACTCTTGCTGGTGTGCTGTTTTGCATCTTTGCAATTCAGTGAAGGGCTTTCTTAGCACCTCTGCTACATAGCTAGGAAGTGTTGTTGTTGTCTGCCTTCAAGTCATTTTCAATCTGTGGCAACCCTCAAGTGACTCTCTCCCTGGGTATTCTGGGGCTGAGAGTGTGTGGCATGTCCAAGGTCACTCAGTAGGTTTCCATGGCCGAGCAGAGAATTAAACCCTTGATCTCCAGGGCTGTAGGCCTGGAATTCAAACCACTACACCGCACTGACTCTCAGTAGCTGAGGACATGTAAATTACATATTGTTAACAGGTCATATAGGATTCCAGCACATAAACAATTTTCTCATTTTCCAGATGTATAACTGAAACAGCCACCAAGCATTTATAAGTGATTTGCAAACCATTATAAGCATCTTTGCCTTGCCATTTTTATAGCTGGTTTGATGTGATTCATAACACTCCAAACAATTCCCCTCTGTCTACATCTCAATTCTGGAAAGCGCCTGGTTTGAGAATTAAAACATCTCCATTGATGTTGAGATGCCGAAATTCGGCTCGTTTCCACTGTATCATGTTACACCCAGTAGCCATTTGAGTTATTATCTAAACTTTGTTTTGCTTAATGACCTCGGAGGAGGAGTTTAGGGGTTGAGAAAACTGTGAAAGGTGGGTAAGGAGTTAAGGAGAGCTCTTTTGTTTAAAAATGTGTTTTATACACTTTAAAATAATATATTACTTGATAAATAGACATTTGCTAGTTAATATGCTAAACTGTTTCTCTCTGGTGTTGAGCATGCAACTTCAAAATAAACAATTACTTTATGACAGCAGTGGGTACAAGATTGTGTTACTTCTAGTGATAAAAAATGTTTTGCTTCAGCTTCTGGAATGTTAAACAAAAATGATATGCAAAGACTTAGCATATTAAAGAGTGAAAAATATTGTCCAGAATATACTTGGGCAGTTATGAATGTGTGGGCACTGTAGTTACATAGCTCTGCAGTGACTCCTGGCCTGATCCCCACAATTCCCACTTACCAGGGAGCAGCTGCTGCAATCGACAGGGGTCTGTTCCCCCATCAGTCAGCTCCCTTCTCGAATGATGGGGGAACAATCCCTCTTGTCAGCCGTCTCTGGTGTAACAGCCAGATTCAGGACCAAAGATCACTTGCACAAGGTGGTGGGACTGTGAGCCATCTGCTTTCCAGACCTTTTCCGCATTTTACTTTTGAAATGGGCGGCGCGTCCTCCAGTGAGGACATTTACACTTGGGGGCGAACTGGGTCTGGACTACTTAATATTTGTCCAGACTTCAGCCCGCTCCGGAACGCCCAGAACTGGTGGTTCCCCGTGCTATTGAAAGACCGATTAAAAGAGGACTTTCAATAGTCTGGCGCGCCCCAGTCCGTCGCTGCCCTAAGTGTAGATTTGCAGGCTCGTGCCAGCACGAGGCGGGCTTCCGGCTGGCGAGCTTCTCTGGTTGGTGGAGAGCCTCCGCCAACCGGAAGCCTCCATTTTTGTCTCCGGAGAGTGTGTAGCGCGAGCGCACCCTGCTCCGAAGCGTCATGG
Source organism: Iguana delicatissima (assembly GCA_948472985.1). Classification (NCBI taxonomy): domain Eukaryota; kingdom Metazoa; phylum Chordata; class Lepidosauria; order Squamata; family Iguanidae; genus Iguana; species Iguana delicatissima. The sequence continues at coordinate 399,349 of CAOKZL010000684.1, forward strand.
ATGATCGGGGGGAGCGTGCCAGTCCGGTGAGTAATGGACTGCCCCGTTTCCCCCACAAAGTGCGGAAAAGCCCCCAGTCAGTGGGAACAGACCCCATCAACCACGGCACCTGCAGCCCAGTAAGTGGGAAATGGGAGACCTTTACGATCTCTGTGTATTCCCTAAACTAGAATCTACATAGCGATTATGAATATGAAACTCCAGGTTACATATTCATATCTGACTTTGTGGATTCCAACCATCAGTGGGTTATACCTTGAGTTTCTAAACTGTTTATGTTTGTTAGACATGTCTGTCTTTAAATACATGTCTTTTCAAGGTGTTTTAGATTTTAAATGTTATGCACCTCTACACTGCTAAAGCAGATGTGAGTTTAAATGCTGCCCAGCAGCTTTAAAGGGATTATTTTGTTTTACTGTGTTATAGTTTCTGCCTTTATGAGTTTGCTTTTCTATCATTATGCCAGAGGAATTTTACACCCATGAGAGCCAGTGTGGCATAGCAGTTTGAGTATCGAAGAACGACCCTGGAGATCAAGGGCTGTTTCAGCACCACATTGTTATAGTGCTACTATTCCACTTTCAACCTCCTATGGAATTCTGGGGTTTGCAGTTTACTGAGGCCAAAGAGCTCTCTGGCTGAGATTGCAAACTGCAAACCCCAGAATTCCATAGGAGGTTGAAAGTGGAATAGTAGCACTATAATAGTGTAGTGAGGAAAGGCCCCAAGGTTCAATTCCCAGCTTAGCCATGGAAACCCACTGGGTGACCTTGGGAACAGCACACACTCTCAACCCCAGAAAACTGCATGATAAGTTCACCTTTGGGTCACCAAAAGTCAGAAAAGACTTGAAGGAACACAACAATAATGTCAGAAAATGAAAATGACAGATTTTAATGTCCCTTAACTTGATTAGGGAAGAAGTTTGGAATCTTCCGTTTACAGCATTACTTTTTTAAAAAAAGGGGGAAAGGAGAAGGCCATTGTCCAGAGATTCCTCCCAACTGTGGTTATGATCTGGCTGAGATACCCCTTTTAATTTTTTTGGAAACATCTCAGTATGGAGCAAATCACTTCCTTCTCCAGAGCTCCAAAGGTACAGCAAGGAGGAGATCCCAACAGCCCCAGTGGGGAGCAGCTAGTGAAATTGCCTCTCCCCTGGGTTGTCTGACTTCTTATTAGTCAAAGCAAGAGCCTGGCTTTTGCTGCAGAAACCCACAGCCCTGTTGCACATTACATTTGTTTTGTTTCATGTCACATTGTTTGGAGTGCGTGTGTATGTGTGTGAGTGTCTGTCTTTCCTTCCCAATCAGCCTCATTTAAATCAAGACAATCAGGCCTTTGTGCTTGAGAGGATATTGGGCAAGAAGCATCAACGAGAAGAGGTGCGATAAATATTTGGATCGGCAGCTGGGAAGAGCTTACTCATCCGCGTGTGTGTGTGTGTGTGTGTGTGTACGCATGTGTTTTGCAAAGATTAAAGGAAGCTTGCAAAAAAGAAAGCTTCCCACCCACTCATGTTCTTCTTCTTCTTCTTTTTAGATAAGGATCACACTGGATATTATAAGCAGGCAATGGTTCATAAAAGATGAGCAGCCACATCCGTAAATGACTGATTTGATCCTCTGCATGACAAGCTGCACAATGTAGAGGGGAAAAACACAGGTGTTTCTTACAATCTCATATTTTTTAATCAGACAGCTGTAAAATAGGATGCACTCCTTACAAGAGCTCCGCATGCCTACGTGCTGATAGGAGCTGGTGGGGCCAGAACTGGGAAGTTTTGCTAGCCAGTCAGCAGCCCTCGGTGTCATTGCCAATTGGTTTCAGGAGCAACTTTGTCAGCATGCTATTTTTCCAAAGCATAAGTGATTGGGGAGGAGAAGATGCCTTTGAACGAGCAGTATTAGGGCTGCCTTCCAAGCGTCACTACCAACGTTACATCCGTCAGTGTACATCTGCCTTCACTTTTTGTCAGTGTGAATGGAGTAACACATCCAGTGGAGCTCCCGCTGGACTGTGTGTCTGAGGCATGAATGGTATACTGCATTTCAGGTCAGATTGGTCTACTCTCAATGTTCTGCTGTGGGTAACATTCAGAAGCGGGACAGGAGCTAGCAACAAGCCAGGAGTCAGGACCAAAGGACACCCAAGGATACAGGTACACCTCAAGGATGAGAAAGATTCTGTGGTGCAAGTGAGGATCCACATGATATAGGAAGCTCTTTTATACTGCTTTCAGGCCAGAAGGATCCAATGACCTGCCCAGCTTGGAGGAGTTGCAAAGGTACAGTTTTTGAGAAGGGTGCAATTCTGTGGCCCACCACAGAGGACAGGTTGTCACGCCCCCATCCCAAGACCCTTCCCAACAGCCACAACACAGTGACATGACCAGGACAATACTTACAGCAGCCAGTGTAGGGGGACAATGGAGAGCCCAGAGACTCAGAGTGTTTATATAGTAAAGACACATCCATTAGGTAAACAGCTGGGGGAGGCTCTCAGACTACATAAAGAGGGACCAGAATGGGAGGAAGCTGTTGCAGTCAACTGTTCCTATCAGTGGAAGCAACTCAGCTTACATTCAGATTGCTTGCTAGTGCTCCTAGAAACCTGGACCCTCACCTTGTGAGTGGACTTAATTACTGGATTGCTGCTCTCAATTTACTATGGACTCAGACTGCAAAAACTACAACTGGAAATGCAGGCAGACTGCTTCCCAAGTGTTCCCACTGTTCCATATGTGTTACATCCCGCCTTCGTCTTAGTCAGAGTGAGCAGAGCAGAGGTGGGAACAGCCTATGGCCCTTGGGGAGTCCCATGTGGCTCTTGCCCTCCCAGACTCTCCAGCCCACCCAAACCCTGAATAATTTTTTTTAAATAAAATTGAGTTCAAAATGCCTTTTTTATAAGGAAAAACCCTCTGGGAGTCTGTGGGAGTGTGAATTGGCTGTAGATGCTGTTTCAGTGACAACTCAGAAACAGAAATAAAGATATATATATATTAAAAGTAGGAATTTAAAAGTGACTTCTAATTATCTAAAACATCACTTCCAGTCACTGTCAGGTATAGCCCACTGACGGTCAGAAGGACATAAAACATGCCTTCTGACTTTCAGTGTATGTACATGAAAATTTTCTCAGATGAGTTAACATCATGTAGCCTTTTTGGGTCAAATTGACCAGCAGTAGGTATGAGGACTTTTAAAAAGTCTATTAGTAATCCTTTTTTTATTTTTTTTTTAAATTTTTGTTCTTTTTGGCTGAGCAGGATAGAAATATATGCCTCAATTTAAATAGAACCTTGATTTAAAAGTGGGGACTAATTGCTCCAGAAAACCTGGCAAGGTCTGTTCCATTTTAAGCACCTTTTTCACAGTAGGTACAACAGTTTGGGCAAGTGACTCATGGGCTGGTTTTCAACCAGCTGTATCTCTGATCGTGATTATTGTCCATCATACTTGCACACACAGTACAGTTCTGGGAACAGATTGCTGTAATCCAACTCATGTTCAAAGGAGCCCACAGGCTCTCAGAAGAGCCAAACTTATTTCGGGAGGAGGCATTTGGGAGAATTTTTTGAGGTCTTTAGAAGGCATAATGGGACTAATTAGGATACCCCCCCACCACCACCTAAGAAAACACCAAACCAGCAGACCAAACCAGTCTTTGACATTTGGACTCCAGATGGCTGGTTCATAACTTCAAGACGACAAAAGAAATGCCCATTTGATTTTGCTCATTTGAAGACCAGTGTTCAGCCTACAGATCTCTTAAGTCTCACCAGATGTGTGAGAGTCAGTGATGCTGATGAAGCAACACTTGCAGTATAAATTTTCAGTCCCTGTTACTACTGGCTAGAGAGGCTTCTCTTGCTCAGCTGAGAAAGTTCCCACAGAAAAGATGTGCTTTGTATGGTAGGGGACATGAGTTGGAGAAACTTGCAAAGACTCAGATCTGTGAAATTCAAATCCACAAACGCGGAGGGCCAACTGTACTCATTCAGTTAAAGTGGTAATGTAACTTGCTTGTGCCTTTATTACTGCTCCAAGAGGGGATTTGTTGCTATGTAGCAACTCACTAGTTGTGATTAGTTACTTCCAAGATCTGGGACTGCCTTAGTTTTAATTGTCCTAAACCTCCAGAGATGAGACTGGCTAAAAGTGAAGTAAACAAGCTAAAGTCACATAATACACAACCCTAGTCTCCCCGTCACTGGATTTTATTATGGCTGACAGCTCTGTGGCATGCAGCCAAACACCTTTATAAGATACCATCTTCTCACTTAACCACACAAGCCAAGCAGAAAACAATTACTGCCACTAAACCTTTGGCTATTTTTCTTTCTGTTCTTCTCTTCCTCGCTCATATCTACCTAATGAGATGAGAATCCTTTACCGGAGTCCTCAAAATTTCTGTGTCAGGTTTCTTTCTAGTCTGTAACGCATGATCCAAGAGCAACTTGGCACGCCAACCATCTTTAGCAATGCTGATCTCAAGGATTCTGCAATGATAAGAAGGGGAAAATTCAAGTCAGTCTCACCAAAACCAAAATGAAGCAAATTTATTACCTAGCTTTGTTGTCACCTGGTAAGTGGGAATATACCATCTTTAAAAAGTGTTAAAAGATATGTCAATATGGTTCTAACTTGCTTTTAATTCAATTGTGTTTTAATGCTGTAATGTATGTAATTGTGCTTTAAAACTCTCTCTGTCTCTGCATTTTTATCTGTAACAGTTTTTGATTCAGTGGCAGCCAATGCCCAGTGAAGCTGATGGGGTTTTAACCAAGTTTTAATATTATTACCCTGAGTCCAAGTCTAGAGAAAAAGATGGGATATGAATCCAATTAATAAGAAAGGGAAAAGTAAACCAACGGCCCTGCTGAGTTCAAGGAAGAGCTTTTTTGGTATGATTTTGACCAAACGGAATTCTCTGGCTCCTCTTTCTTTAATCTTAGCCTTTGCTTTCCATCTAACATTAACCGGATAATGGTCTCTATGGTGTCAATGTTGCGTCTTTTATTAACCACTGTTAATAATATATATGAAGAAATCAATGGGCTTCAACATGATCTAGTGCCATTTTTAGTACAAGCTATTAGAGGTCTCTTTTTCTTCTGACAGTAACTTTTTTTTTTTAGAAAAAAAGCAGAATATTAAATCGAACACCAAGTCCATTAGGAAGTCATGCAATTAAACAACTATGTAACCCTTGCAGCAGTTTAAAAGCATTTTCCATTATGCAATTAACTACACATTAGCAAAGAGCCATGCTAAATGGACAAACTTTCTGACATACTCAAAGAACTAAGCCCCGGAAAAAAAAATTGGTGGGGTTGGGGGAAGATTAGCAAGAAATCAACAAAAATCTTTAAGGAGTTGTGGTCTCTTTCGAGAGCTGTCGTTGTGGATCTGATGACAATCCCCCTCCAGCTAATGTATTGTATGATAGTATCACTGAGGTGCACTAGATGAGTAATTAATGACTGTGTGAGTCATTAATGTGTTACCAGCATAATGCTGGGATATACAGAAGGAGGCAGTAAGAACCTCATCCAAGGAAAGCTTATTACAGTGAACCACCTTTGAAATCAGCTGGAAAAGTTAGCCCAAGGGGGATGAAATCAGTGAGAAAATTTTGTTACTGGGAGTAACACCAGCAAAATATATTTCTGGACATTGCTAAAGGAGGTACCCATCACCTCCTTTCATGATGCTTTCCCCCCCAGGCTTGCGTATTAACAGCCAGATGGTGTTCATGGGCAGCTCTGCTCCCTGGACACAAACCCCCATTCCTCAGCTGCAAGGGTGCACCAGGACAGCTCCTTCATGCCATCGTTTCAAGCCATAGCCCACTTGCTCATGTTAAGCAAGATAATATATACAAAGGAACTAAACTGAGGAGAACTGTTTGCAAGAATAAGCATATTACGAGAAAAGAGAACAAATGTGGATTTGTATGGACTTAAAAAAAATTGAAAATAAACTGGAAATGGCCTTAGCCAGCATCACCAAGAGCTAGGGACACTGAAAGTCACAGAGCTCCAATATCTGGAGTGCTGTGCCATCACCTCCTAACACACTGTATAGTATACCAGCTTAGCAGGGCAAGATCCCAAGGTGACGAACAGGTGAGAGAGAGAAAGACATCTCAACATGAGGTGCAAGGCATTACACAACTTTGTTTTTCTCTATATGAGTTGCTAGGTTTTATACAAAGTGGGAGGGTTTTATTTTTTTGGGTTTTGTTTTCCTCCTGCATAGAAATCATGGAAAGGAAGCGACGCATCATTCCACTTACATGAACAAACAGTTTCTTCTCCTCTTATCCAGTATTAATCACTGTCAGGCACACCATGTTCCCATCTTCCACCACATCTGTGCAGCAATCAGTCCCACCATCTCTATTCTAATCAACGTCTGTTCCCTGAACCCGTTCCTACCACAGGTACAAAGTGTAACTGTTTGTAAAGTCATGGCGAAAAAAGGGAATCCCTTTGCATTCTTAATATGCAGAGATTTGAATCCACCTCTGTTCTTCCCTCCAGGGTGTTCATCCCACCAAGGTGACTGTTTCTTGTAGTTGTCTTTCCTTGGTTCACCTTGTGCAGGCTGGAAGGCAATACTGTTACACCCCAATGACGTTGTCAAAGCTTGGAAAGGCAATTTCTCTTCCCGTATCTTCCCTCCCTCCTCATTCAAACTATACTGCTGATACAGATAGTACTTCATTGGGCTCCTCAACTAGCACCAACAAGGAAGCAGGCTCAGTTTTAAAGTCTCTTCAGTTTCTTTCAACTTGGCTGTAAGGTCTGGAGTTTTACAGTATTATACAACATGAGGAATGTACCTCTTTCTCCCTCCATTGCCCTGCCTTGATTTTCATACTATGCCAAATAGACTACAACCATAGAAGCCTACTGGATGACCCTGGGCACATCACACTCTCTCAGCCTCAGAAAACCCCATGATGGGTTCACCTTAGGGTCTCCATAAGTTGCAAACAACTTGAAGGCACATAACAACAGCAGCAGCAGCAGCAACAACAAGCCCATCACTTTCAACAGTTGCTTTGAAAGAAATATGTTGGTGAGCTGGTGGCTTCCATGTCAGTATGTGGGCCAAGGATCATGGATTGTAGGCAATGAAGTCCCAAACGTCTGGAGGACCACAGATTGAGAACACTGTCACAGAATGTCTGTGAGTATTCATCCTGCTCAGGAAGTTAACTAGACGTGACAGTGGAAGGTCCATTGGCAGAGGTGAGGCTGCTGAGGATGCCCTAGAACTTGGCCAGGCATGCGGGCAATTTAAAGTGCTGCTTGGGTAGACAGGAGATGCTAAACCCTTCCCTTCGTCCACATCACCACCACCAGCAGCAGCAGAGGTTGGTGAGATGAAATGAGGCCATTCCACAGCCCATCTGAAAGAACTATTTCTTCTTGTCCTCTTTCCTCCTCATCCCTCTGTCCTTTTGTGCCATGTCTTTTTCAGACTGTAATCCCCCAGTCAGGGACTGTCTTTTTAAAAGTGATTGCGGGTAACTGATGCCAACAGCACATTTTTGCCTGAGAAGTGGGGTGAAATGCTATATATAAATAAAAAATAATAAATAAACTGCCTTATTAAAGCCATTTTTCTCCCTGTGGGGCTCCGTGACTGATAATAAGCCTGCTGGGAGAAAAATGACTAGAAGAAAAGTGGCTTGAGGTGGGGAAGAAGAGGAGGAATATAGAATTCTCTCTCTCATACATGCTATGTTTGAAGTCATCCAACCCACCTCAATTCTAAAGGAACTTAGTGTGACCTGATTTGGGTCATTCTACCATCTTGGTATTGGTCGGAACAGGAAAGAAGGGTACTTGGCCACAAGGAGCTTTCCGAGTGATTATTCAACACCAGACATCCTACTCTCTATTCATTTATTTACGGTTGCCATAACTCTCCCTGGAGGATCTTGACAAGGAGGAGGAGGAGGCAGGTTGCTAAGAAGCTGGACAGTAGTAGGCCACTTTGCAGCCCCCCCCTCTTTTGCCATTCCTCCCGTTTCACATCTCAATGAAACCATCTTCTGTGGAAGGTGTCTATGATTTCCACCACCACTCTGTCAAAACTTGCTCAGTGCACATCAGTACCTCCAAAGTAGGTAAGCGAGCAAGCTGTAACTCAAAGGAATCAGACTTTTACATTGCACCGGTCATGACAAACTGACAGAAGCCAGTAAATCTGCAGTGAAGGCTGACACTTTGGTCGTAATTTCTTCAGTAATTAAGGGAAATTGGAAGGGATCGGCGGAGTCACCCAGAAAGACAATGGCAGTGTCAGCTGTCAAAACCATTTGCAATTCCTTACAGATGGTGAAGGACACAGACCTGTTCTCCAGGTAGACCTTTGGTCTTATCCAGCCTGGCTCTACTGATGTTTTGATCCCTCGAGGTGGTGAGGAGGTCTGGGTCTCCTGTGTATAGTTCTAAGAAGAACAAGAGGACCTATCATCCATCCAAGACTCTCCTCCCCACTCCACAGCTGTTCCACAGCCCCCCTGACACTGTGGCTGCTGTTGCTCTGACACTGTGGCCATGGGGGAAATAGAAAGGCAGAGTCTGTGATGTACATATCAAGGAACCAAATGCACTTTGTATCATTCTAAGTTCAGGAATTGGCATTCTCCAGTGTAAAGCCTAGACGTGTCTACAGCTCTGTGAAAGTCTGCATTACTGCCATGTACAGTGCTGAAGAGTGATATATCATTATAACACACATATCCCCCCCACCTGTTTTCTGAGGTTATTGTAAAATTCCTTCTGTTGTGCATGGGAAAAAATAAAATAAAATACTAAATAAAATAAAAAGGACTTGGTGCTCACTACTTTCCAATATTGCCATCTTTGATGCACCAAATTTTCTTCTGCATCAAATGGTGTGATTTGGATGCAATGGGGTGAGGTGAGATCTCATTTACTGTTTTATATCTCTCTTCACATTTGTCATCCGAAGTGCTGAATATGCACAACAGCCCATTGCCCTACTGAAATGGGGAATGGTTGTTCCTGGAAACTTCCAAGAGAGGCCATTTACTCTGTTTCGCAAAATAAAGGGACAGTCAGGGGAAGCTGAGTCTATCAAAATTGCCTTTTGCCTATACGGGACCCATATACTATTATTCTCAAAGATGACTTCACTTCAGTCCTTCCTCCCCTCTTTGCATCTAGCTTCTTAGTAGCATCTCAAGTCACCTTTCTGTCTGGATGGAGTTGTCATCATAAAGTTTCTTTTTAAAAAACAAAAACAAAAGAGGATTTGCTGCTTAACCAAATGATCGCTCTTTTGTTAGTAGCAGCACGGACACTTCCAGGTTCTGGGATCGGATGGTCGTAGATAGAATGGACATCCATCTGAGATACAGGAGAGGCCTTGCTGGAACAAACAGATGGGGGAAACTGGAAGGAATGACTTGGATGCAGTGCCCTGAAGAGATCTTCCTTCTTGTTTTTCCCTTGTCTTTTCCCCCGCCCCTCTCCCTGTCCTTCCACAGGTTGACAGGAAAGCTGACAAGCCAAATGAGGCCATTCTGTACAAGTCAGAACAAGACAATCCTGTGAAATCTGAGCCAAGGGGAAGCAAACTTTCCCCTGTGCGTAAGAACTTTGCTCGCCTCCCAGCCACCCTTTCTAGAGTGTTGGAGTGACTGCCCCTATTAGCAGCTGAGGTCTCTTGCACTGACAGCTCAGCCAAGCCAATAACAACAGTCTCCTTACCGGCTGTTTGGTGTAATAGGGAGGGCTCCCCCGCAACCCCCAAATATAATAAACTGCTCCAACCTCCCACATGATGGCAAGCATAAGGTGGAAATCGCTTCCGCACCTCACCCTGGGCCCTTATCATTACATTTAGCTGTCAGCATTCCTCAACAAATAGTTCTAACACGTCTCGGGTGGCCCTGGGGCATCACACAATTTGCTCCTCTAAATGCATCCTTTCTGGGCTTCTTGCGTCTCCCTTAAAGGATGGATCCTTCTCTCCCTTGGTGACAGGTAAAACTCTTGAGATCATTTCTGCTCTGTTGGCAGGTAGGGGGGCACTCTGCAGATGCCTGGGGTTTGGTTAGGTTTGTGACTATGGGGACTAGAAACTTGGGACCAAATGGAAAATGCTGTCAGCCCAGAGCATCCGTAGGTTACTGTCAATATCACAGAAGGCCCCACTGCTGTGATGATGCTTGTTGGATGTGTCCATGGCATATGTGGTATGGGCGCACATTTTTTTTTAAAGGAACAATAGCATTTTTTCTGTTTTCATACACAATAAATTTGACAACATCAGAAGCGATGGGGGGTGCTACCCCTGCTGGATTTCAAAAGGGTTGCCATTGTGGCACCCCAGAAATTGCTCAGTTCTATTCTAAGCTCAAAAAATAACTTTCCCCATCCTAGGGCCTTCTAGATGTGTCAGATACCATCGACATCTGGAATGATGGGAGTTATTGTCCAACAGATTTGGAGGGCATGAGACAGGGGTTGCTGCTCTGATATAGTGTGTGTGTGTGTGTGTGTGTGTGTGTGTGTGTGTGTATACATTCATCCCCCTCTCTGATGTTTTGCACTTTAGCTCCCAAGATCTCTGACTGATGGCTTTGCTAGGTGGTATTTCTTGAAGCTGAAATTCCAATCACCAATGGAGAACCATTGAGAGTCACCACTCCAAGGCATCTTCTGCTGGCATGCAAAGGGAGGCCACTGGGATACAAAGGACACTTAACCTGGCCTGGAATGGTGTGACTCTGAAGAGGAGTTTGAAATCAGACCTGCTGTAGGAGTTATAATAACACCACCAAAAGTTGTACAAGTTCACAGTAAAAGAAAAAGAAAGGAAAGGAAAGAGAATGGCTTATGACATGATTTGCTCAAGACTCAGTGCCGCCAGTTTAATCCTCAGAGCAGGTGGCTCCAGGGAAAGAGCTGAGTTCCTTTTATATGAGAAGAGAGCATGTCAGTGAGTCTGTCCCTGGAGTTCTTTGTGGCTCCATTTGTCTCCTTTAAGCAGGGCCTGTCACTGAGGTCTTTGCTGCAAAGGTTCTGCTAGGAAGATGACAGGTGAAAGGTGGGTGGGAAGGATGACTAATGGAAAAGACTGTCAGCACCTCGCGCCTTAGAACTCGTCTTTGTTACGATCCGCTCCCTTCCTATCATCCTGACCTTCATACGATTTCAAATGGCAAAATGTCTTAGTCTGATCCGAGTGAAGGTCTCAGGATGAGAGAGCTTGAAATGCAGGGCCTAGATCATGGCTTAATTGCTCCCCCCTCCATATCCATCTCCCCACTCTTGCAAACTCATAATTATGACATTCGAAACATTGGTATTGTAATTACCAGATGGGTTTGGGGCACTTTTTTCAGCAGGTTAAGATGATTGTCATTACAATTTCATTTCGGTGCATTTTTTTCCCCCTTCAAAACTCTTGTAAGAAGCTAAACAATGTTTTGGGCAATGGGCTATTGTGCATATTCAGCACCTCGGATAGCTCCTTTAATTTTGGACTTATGCCCAAAGTGGATTCACCACTCTGCTGAGATGGAACCCAACAGCTGCCACTAAGTGAAGGTCATGGCAATGGTAAAGAAAGAATCAGTACAAAACAGCCAGAACCCAAATATAGGTCACTGTATGCCTCCCTCCCAGTTGTTTCACTCTGTATTGTATAGAAAGGATATCTTGTTGATCTTTGAAAAATTCAGAACAAAGCACCTAACACTTCCTTATTCTGGCACGAGTAATTGGGCTCATAAAACACTGAAAGACAAGAAGAGGTTTATTCCTTAGTGAGTTATTGGACTGCTCGCTTTTCCTTATATTTTCTACAAGTGAAAGGGACTAGAAACATAACTTTTCCTAAGTGAATGAGAATACAGACACACACACACACACACACACACACACACACACACACACCTAGAATTGCTTCAAACGAGAGAATTGCAAAATTACTTCCTATTTTGGTTCCTCTCCTCTGAACAATCATGCAGAAGCAGAAGAACTATGGATACGTGTTTTGCATTGACAGATAAAATCCCACGCATTGTTGTTATCGTTGTTGTGCACCTTCAAATCATTTTCTGACTTACAGCAGCCCTACTGTGACTCTAGCACAGGGTTCTCTTTGGTGAGTTGTGTTCAGAGTTTTGTCATTGTCTTCTTCTGAGTCTAAGGAAGTGTGACTTCTTCCAGCTCACCCAGTGGGTTTCCATGGCCAAGCGGGATTTCAAAGCCTGGTGTCCTAGAGTCTTAGTCCAACACTCAAATCACTTTATCATGTTGGTTCTCTCTCTCTCTCCAGTATCAGCAAGTGGAAGAAGCACAGACAGGAGTCAGGCTTTTGTTAGGGTATGAGTGTTGGCGGGTACCCACAGATGCCAGTTCCTGACACCATCCCAGGCTACCCAGGCTACTTTTTAAATGAGTATTAAAGTTAGATTCTCTTCTTCACCACAGTCCTAACCCATCTATTTACTGCTACGGAACACCCTTCAGAAACAGATCACCTTGACGTGACTAATGACCTGTTAAAGAGGAATAAGCCCTTTGCACATAAATACATGTCACCCATAATCCCGCAAAAAAGATGTGTTTTTAATAACATACAACTCACAGCTTTCACAAACCAAAATAGATTCTCCAGGGGAAAATGTACAGCAAAGAGTAATTGTTCACAGGCTACATTTCCTGCTCGGAGATGTTATTGCTACATTCTTGAGCTTTTATTAAAATGGCTTGTGGGTATCATCATCACCTCCCCCTCCCCTAACCATTACATGTGTTTGGCACCGGATATAGCACAAAACCGCTTGTATGTTATCTGAAAATTGCATCTCTGTGTATGACGATTTCAAAAGTGTGAGTTCCATTAAAAAAAATTACATTTTTTCAAATTAGACAGTGAACCAGCATGTGCTTACATTCAATAAACTGATTCATCTATGAAATGTGGTAAAGAAAGGGGGGAAAAAACCCTCTGCATTTGGAAATTAATTCAGTGTTCAATTAAAAATCCCCACTTTTCCATAATAAATAATTCCTTATGACCAAGAAGATGGGGAAGAATTAAATTAAATCATCCAGATTGCCTTAAAAAATCCATATCCATTTCAGAATGTATTAGCTCAGGCGTAGCTTTGACCTGAGTTAACCAGAAAAGAACAATTTTTGGGGGGAAAAAGTAATCATACAGCTGTTTTTCCCATTCCACAAACTATCAGTGCTTTTCATTCCTCCCCCTCCCCAATTATTGTAGGAATGAGATGGTTTAGACCACGGGTGGACCAAGTACAGGCCTTTAGCTGTTGCTCGACTGTAACTCCCATCTGACCAAGCTCTCAGATTCCACTGTACTTGCCATGGCGGTATCCTATGGATTCCTGAGCCATGTGCCATGCTGAGGCATTACAGCAATAGTTTCCAAACCTTGGTCCTCCAGATCAGTGATTCTTAACCTGGGGTCCATGGAACCCTCAGAGGAGGTCCTCAAAGTCCTGCTGCTGGATGACAACGACAATGACGGCAACAGGGATGCAGCAGTTTGAGTGTGTGTGTGCACCAAAACTGGTCCCTTGTTTGCAAATGAGGGAGCAGTTTGGACACATGCCTGCCACCATGTCCCTTTTATCCGGGATGCAGCAGCAAGGGGCGCGGATGCCAAAGGGACACCAGTAATTGCTTTACTCCAGTCAGGGCTGCATTAAGGTTTTTTAAGGCCCTTGGCATTCTTGTATTCGACTCTCCACCTCACCTTGACATGCCGCTAGGAATGTTTTTGTAGGCCCTGAAATCCCATTTACGTAGGTCCTAAAATTTTCATAGCCCCTAGGCACTGTGCTTAAAGTGCCTAACTCTAGTTGGGGTTACCAACAGTGTTCAGGTTCTTGTGCCTCTTGCCCCCCCCCCCATGAGAAAGAAATGCTTTCTAGAAGAACAGAGTGGCATAAGCTTTGGTGGGGGAGGGACATGTATAATTAATAAAAGTTTCAGACGTGCCACTTTTTGCTTACCGAAGAAATTTGTCAGGGAAAACATGGCCGGCTTGCTTAATGGGTCGCTCGAAGTCTCATTAATGGCGAGAAGATGTATCCAAACAGACAATTATCACCGTATTGTGCTTTTATCACTGGGGTTTGTTTATGTTAAACTGTTTGGCAGCCATGCTCAAATTTTATATCTTTGATATGTCAGGCTTCACCTTTTTCCTCCTTTCTTAAATTATGGGGAAAAAAACCCCCGTGCAAACATGTTTTCTCCTTTGTCCTCCCCATCCCATATTTAGTCTCATTGAATATGTGTATTCAATCACCACTTTTTTTTCCTTCCTTGTTTAAATGTGTTTCGTGTGGGTGTCAATGTACTTTCATGGTAAGTTATCCTCAATACCACCACTGCCACCACCAGGATTCGGCTCACCGGTCATGCTAGTTGGGTTGGGGGAGCAGAATTCTGAGAGCTGTAATAAAAAAAAGTAATTTTCCCATGCCTTTTGGACAGCTGGTGACCTGACACTACCCTAAAAAGAGCATCCAGCAGCATCCAGAGATCTGTGATGCCACAGTGTGGTCAGAAGGGACCTTAGTGTTTATCTAGTCTAACCCCTTTCTCAGTGGGGAATATGCAGTTCAAACTATTGTTGCAGAATTTGGGCCTTTCTACACTACACTATTGTAGTGCTATTATTCTACTTTCGACATCCTGTTGAATTCTGGGGCTTGTAGTTTACTGAGGTCAAAGTTCTAAAGGCCCCTCCCTAAACTGCAAACCTCAGGATTCCATAGGATGGTGAACCTATCATGGGGTTTTCTGGGGCTGGGAGTGTGTGCTGTTCCCAAGGTCACCCAATGGTTTTCCATGGCTAAGTAGGGAACTGAACCTTGGGGCATTTCCTGACTATACTCCTATAGTACTACTATTCCACTTTCAACATCCTATGGAATCCTGGGGTTTGCAGTTGAGGGAGGCGCATTGAAAATTCTGAGCCAGAGAGCTCTTTGGCCTCAGGAAACTACAAACCCCAGAATTCCACAGGAGGTTAAAAGTGGAATAAGAACACTATAACGGTGTAGTGTGGAAAGGCCCTTGGTTAGGCCAAGGGCCTAAACATCTCCAGCAGACCACAACCACGTGAGGGACAAAGCACTGCTGTAGACCAGCAATCATTAGAAGCTACTCGTAATGTAATCAGCCTCCTTAAAACTTCCACCCATTGCTTCTAGACATGCCTTGTAGAGTAACAGCATAGAAATCTGTTTCATATTCTCCAGCAACAACCATTCACATATTTGGCTATCCTACCTTCCCTTAATCTTTTCTTCTCTAGGCTTCAAATACTCAGCTCTTTCAACCATTCCTCAGAGCACTTGGTTTCCAGATGCCTCATTATCCTGGCTGCTCCAGGCTGTCAGCGCCCTTCCTGTATGACCCATAGCTTGTGTAGTGTCCTTGAATGCAGTAAAGAGGAAGCCTGGCAGCAACCAAGGTGTTGCAGTGTAAGAAGAGTTGCTCTCTCTCCCTCCTCCCACCTGCCACATTGACCTTTGTAACATTCGCTTCTGTCCTAACTCAAGACTTCATGTCACTTTTATTGCTCAAAGGAATGGGACAGTCTAATTTCTTTCCCCTTTTTGGATACCCTTGCCAGAGAGTGAAAATATGATTTTATGGTAAGCAATCCCAACTCCATGCTCCATCTTCAATGCCACGATAAAAAACCAAGACAAGAGCAAATGAAATTAAATCGTAAATCAGGACCACTCGAGAAGGTTACCTGAGTGCTCAATGCCAAGGAAGACAATGAGATACAAGGAGAGAAAGGACCTTGTTTTATTACTGAATAATAAAAAATTGGAGAGATTTTTTTAAAAAAAGGGAAACATACATCTTTTAAAAGCAGTGTGTTTTATGTGAGTGCGAGAAATGTAAGCTTCTGTATTACAGAAGAACCCCAATTAGGTGAGCCAAGAGATCACCTAAGTCAGTGGATGCTATCACCTTAGCTAAGGATTTGTTTCCAAGGACAGGGTCGTCTCCTCCGCAAAACAAGGAACACAAATTACATAAAAATAGGTGTTTGGATCGACCGTAAGCTGTATATCTTACAAAGGATCAACTCCTATGGTTTAGTAATAGGAGGCTAGGATCTAAATAAATATAGATATAAATATAGATAGATAAATACACACACACACACACACACACACACACATACACAACTAGTTTTGTGTAAGAGGGGAGCTGTGCACTTCAGATTATCTGTTCTGGATCAGACCAATGGACATTCTAGTCTTATTTTCTACAGTATCCAACCAGATGCCTCCTGTAAGCACACAAGCAAGGCATGAGGAAATATGTCCACCGTTCTCAACAACTGGCATTTCAGAGGTAGAGTAAACTGTCATCTTACAAGGTGAGCATCTCAAGGAGGTGTTGATATATCTGTCCTAGGAATGTAGGAGCCAAGGAACATAAGAAGCTGACTCTTGAGGAACTTGTTCCACAGCTATGTTTGGTACCTTCAGATGAAAAACTGTTGGAGAGGTAGCCGTGTTCACCATAAAACAAAATCCAAAGTCAGTTTTGTGGCGACACCTTTATTATGCCAATCAATAAGACACAAAATATATCACGCTTCCTTTCAAAGCTCCCAGGCTTCGTCATCCAGAATTTCAACATACTGCACTGATCTCAGAGAGAAGGTACCTTGTAACTTTGAACGCAGAAGCAAACCTTTATTGCCTTGTTTTTACAGCCTTTGTTCCCAGTCAGGTTATGGCCACGGATGGTGTAGCCTAACATTTTTGTCTGCATCAATAATTTCTCCACAACATCTTAAACAAAAAATATAGCCACATGACTCCAATATCTTTGCTTTCCTTACCCTGTATGTTTTCTTTTCCTGAGTGCTTGTGAGCTTTGAAAGCTGCCACCTTTTGGTTGGCCAATAAAAGTGTTGCCACAATATGGACTTTGGGTTTTGTCTTACGGTCAATATGGCTACCTCTTGCAATTTTTTTTAAAGTCTAAATCAGTGGATCTGCTGTAAGAAAGAAAAAATCTGGTTCTAGCCCAATCCATAACAAAACTGTGTTCTCTTTGGCCTGTCACAGATATATATGATCATTGTTCCATTCTCATTATGTTCCTGCTGAGATCTATGGTTCATCATCTCACACCGTTGGATCCACCAAACATCTTGGGAAGCACGAAGAGAAGACTATAGAAGCTCTAAGCTGATGGAGAAGGGAAGCAATTTTTAAAATTCCCCTTCAGTGTGAAGTGAATGTCATGGTCTCCTCAGTGAAACCTGTTTATTTGCCTGGTTAACATAATTACAAAAAGGCCAGAATTTATATTTTTTTCCCAGATTCTGCCTAATTAAAATTAAATATGAACCAGATGGTTTGTAAATATTTCAAGAGCATTATATTGACTATTAAAAGAGAAACTAAAGATGGCTAAGTGAAATATCCCTGCCTATGATGGAGGACAACAATCTCTTTTACTAAACTATTTCTATTTCACAAACTGTCTCAAATTCAGGATCCCAGCTGGGAAGACATTATGCTCCCCACCCCCAAACAACCTTGATGAGATCCTACCAACAGGCATGTTAAATTTCTTTTTGTGCAGTATTATGCTGATGTACAACACCACCCAGGGACAAAAAACATTTCATGTACAATCACATCAAGATGCTTTTACTGCAGTGTTTTTACGGATGTGTCGGATAGGCAAAATGTTGCCAGAGAGAAAGAGACCAAGCGATTGAGATTCTTGGTGCCATCACAATGCTGAGGAGTGATGACACAAAACCCACATCCTTGTTTCATAGCCTTGCGATCCCAGACGTAGTCGGTTTACAACTCCTGTGATGCCCAAACATTGGCAATGCTGGCTGGGGTGGGTCCCATTTGGTTCACTCCTGACTTCAGAGAAGGTCTTACTCTCTTCAGAGGGGCTTACTCTCAGGGAACTATGCACGGTGTTGCAGCCCGAAGGGTAGCCAAGAATCTGGTTTGCATTTGATTCCACTGTGTGTGTGTGTGTGTGTGTGTGAGAGAGAGAGAGAGAGAGAGAGAGAGAGACAGAGACAGAGACAGAGACAGAGACAAAGACAAAGAGAGAGAGACATCCTTTTCCGTACATTAAACTTGGTCAGAGGCCTGAGCAAATGTTAAATTAGTGCCATCACCACAGTGGCTAATCATGAGGAAAATGGTTTTTTGATTCTGCTAATTTACTTTTCAGTCTGTCCCTGAGTGACAGTACGAGTTTATCACACCATCTTAGAGCTGACAACTGTTTCCTTCTCTCTATGGATTAGACCCCATTAGTTATGCAAGGGCTGTTTGAAAATTCGACAGCGGTGCAGTTCAACATTCAAGATGTTCACCGGGCTAGGTGACAGAGACGGAGTACATTTATTCCTTGGGGATGGAGCAGGAGGAAGAAAGTCTTTTTCTTTCTCTCTCAATCTCTGCTCAGAAAACAAATGTACTTAATTGTCCTGGGGAGGCAAGAAAAGCATCAGAATTCGAAAGGAAACCGGGAGGAGAAAAAAATACAGGAACTTTAATTAAGCACAACAGTTGCAAATGTAGCCAACCTCTCTGCCCTTTGCAAAGCAGCTTCCAAAACTGGCACCAATCTCCTCTCTATGAATAAATCTCTCTTTTCCATATAGCACCAGCTCTCCGTGTTTCTCAGCTGGGTTTCTGATACTTATTGTTATGCTTTTCTGTCAAAGATGTATGAGAAACCCATGCCCTCAGCTGTTCTGCATTGTAGAGTAATAATTCAGGTGGGCTTTCCTCTCTCCTCTCTCTTCCCAGGTGGGAAGCAAGAAAAAAAAATGAAAAGAAACCATCTAAGGCTATTTTTTTCAGGTTCCCTCAAAACTTTTGCTTGGGAATGTTCATACCTGTCAACACTGGGCTACTGGCTGGTTGAATTGAGAGCCAGGAACTGGGAATCCAGATCTGGGAATCAGGAAATTGCTGATTCGAGAAACCTTAAGCTGCCCTGGAATACCTTATTTATACTGGAGTGTGATAGAATGTTTAGGATGGATGGATGGATGCATGGATGGATGGATGGATGGATGGATGGACGGACTGGCAGATGGAGAGACATACATGCCTTATGGATGGATATAAAAAGACAGATATTTAGCCAAGCATGTGGGATAATAACGAAGACACTCATTGAACCCATGGACACAGATACACACATGCATACATGCACACACCCGTTCACACAATCCACCTGGAGATACAATCTCATCTTTAACACCACTTAATGGTCTATTCTAGCCCAGCTCTTCATCTTTATTTGTGTACAAAGATGTTGCCTTGCTAGCAGGCATGATTACAGTCCCTGGGGACTGGATGCCTTTGTAATCTACAGCACAGGATTGCAAGAGCGTAAGGGTGCAAAAAGCCAGCACTTGAGATTCTTATTTCCAGTAACAAACAAGCTTCCAGTCAGACGCCTGCAAATATTTAGGAATATTGGAAATTTATCTAAGATGACCCTATGCAAGTGATTTCTTTTTTAAAAAAGGTCATTCTGAGCAGTTTCATTTCCATAGCAAAACACAACACAACAAAACAAAACAAAAAAACAGAAAGGCAATTATCTTTTTATGAAAGTGAGCATCTTCCAGTAGTGCAACTGCTCAGAGTAAAATGCTGAGAGCTGAACTACAATACCCTCTGGCTGGCATCCTGTGAGGGACTTACACATGATCAAGTTCCCCTATGGAAATGGTTGGGCATTTTAGTCCAGTGGGAGAATTTGTATTTGGTTGAAGGTTGCAGAAGCAAGATCGCACATGTTCTTCCATTGTGCATTGGGTGCCACTGCATACCACGCATGCAGATGTACATTGTGTTCTGAATCTTGCAATCATGCTTTTCAAATTGCTTTGCACATTCAGCTGTGCAGTGTTGCAATTCATTAATGCATAGTTGTCACATAAGCCAGTGCGTGTGAAGACAAGACATGTGTTCTGGGCACTTCTTACTGTGTTGGACACCTCTGGTGCACACATCAGGCACTTCTGATGTGCATCAGGTGCTCCTGTATTCTCCCTCCTGCCCCAATTGCCTGTTGATGCTGTTGCTAGACAGAAGATATGCCATCTGAGTTACCGCAGAAAAAATTGAGTATTGCCTGGAACCTCTCTGAGGTGGGAACGGATCCCAGAAGTGCTATATGCCTTCAGGCAACTCTGGAAAAGATGGGATGAAAGAAATAAGTGCCAGGAGAAGGAAGTTGCCAATGCCAGGCTCGATCATCAAAAGTGTTCAGGGGAGGTGGAATGGGAAAGTATTCCAATATGGGGATCCCATACTGGGAGAAAGGTGAGATATAGTACAAATAAAAGAAAACTTACCTGCTTGATTGCTAGTAAAGCAACCTCTCATCACTTCTAACTTCCTCATGCTTTTTCACCGATTCTCACTAGTTGTATTGCTGGTAGAATGAAGATAAGCTACCCTTTCCTCCAGCAAACTGTCATTTCAGTATGATTGTCATATATCTTAGTTAAATTTTAACCAGACTGAGTTGACTGATGCTTCGGGCAGCACAGAGGCGCAGCCTCAGGACAAGCGTAGCTTAAATTGCTAAGTCTGAGTAATCACTTTAAAATAATATTTTTGCTTTTAGGAAAACAGCAGATTTTACAGATGCTTAGTGCAAAACTCCCTGGAGATATCTACCTGAAAACTGGATGGAATAATTCCCTCTTCAGGATCTAAAGTGTCCCCCAGTTTATGAGAATAATAACAATAATAAGTGCAAGCATAGCCTTCGTTTTTTCAAGTGCAAGTGAATAGGAGAGGTCTGGCTACCTGGATTCCTGAACCCTGAGTCTGATTTGGGGTCCGTATCAGAACAAACTGGACCTGGATCAATTCTGATTGGATTGGGTCCCAATCTGAATCATTGAATCAGGCTCCAGACAAAATCAGCAGCCCCATGCACAGGCCTAGATATAATTATATCTATGCCTCTGCACTGTATGTGTTTGGAACAATCTCTCACACCCAGTGAAGTGATTCTTTGCCTTAAACAGAGCAGATTGTCTTTAGAGGGGATTGTTTTGCTTCATGAGTCTGTGGCCCAGCTGATCAAGGGCACCTTTTTAATCTACCAACTTTTTAAAAAAAATTAAAGTAAACTATTCCACCAATTAATTAAGCATAGCCACTCTGCCTTTTAGGTGATATCGTCATTATAAAGGGTTGTGAACATTTACAGTCTTTTTATAAATGGATACTAGTAAGGGTGGGAAAAAAATCAGTTTGAGCTTACTATAGGGAAAATCCAAAAGCTGCATGCCAACGTCAACAGCAAAACAAGAATCACAGTAAATTCTGCCTCTGCTATCAATAACTATCATGAGCAATTCCTTCCTCATTTCTATCAAATGCTAAGCACCACCATTAGCTGAAAGGTTATATTAGTATGAGAACCAGTGGCATGCTAACCTTTTCCTACCTTACAGAGAAGAACAATAAATCCATCCCCTTCCAACATGGGTTATCGCTTCGATGATGGCCCCTTAATAAATAACGGAGAGGTCTTTATTCAACTCTACATAAAGCATAACTAGAATTTTGTTTAATGGCTCAGAACAGTAATTCTCTTGTTTTACTTCTCCCCATCTCTTCCCTCCCCACATCCCCAATCCTGTCTTAATAGTATTCATTTGACATTTCTCTATGATCCTTACAGCAAGATTGATCACCACGCCGTTCAAGAGCAAAACCTTGGAAACTTTTTCCTACTGCATTTTACCCTGAGTTGTTTTTCAAGGCTGAGCCCAAACGCTGATTCTGTTGGCAAATTGGGGATTAGGGCCACTTAGTTTGATTGGGGAGGGGACATGGAAAGATGTGTTCTTCCAAACCATTGGCTTTCAATCAATGGTCCCCAGAGGACTGGACTATCTCTCTCCAAATCTCTCACCACTGGCCATATTGACTGGGGAATCTGGGAGCTGAAGTCCAGCAACGTCTTCTGTTCTAGAGATTGTTCACAAGGAAGCCTCTACACATTCAGGTAGAGCACAGAAAAGAAGGGGAAAGTATCTTAGGACCACTTGTTCTAATTTCACCAATCACCTCCTCTCCTTTTTTAAGAAATATTTTTGGGACAATTCCAAGAAAGGGGTTCTGGTGCCAGAGGCCTGTGTTGGATCCACAAGCCATCAGGAGCTGCATTACTGACAATGTTTGCACAACTGTTGCACTGCTGCCAAAATTCAGCAGTGTTTGCAGTGGCACTCTATGGTGGCCAAAGCATACCAGAACACCTTCATGGAGCATAGAGCACTGCAGAGTGGGAGGGCAGAGCGTCGTCTTCCCTTCCAGATGGGAAGTGGAGGAGTCATTTAAAAAGAGAGGGGCAATTTTTGGTGGGGATGGCAAATGGGGCAGTGGGATCCACAAACATGTCTACACATGGCCCTCTCCTATTGTTAAAGTTTTCTGCTCATGCAGTAGATATCTCAGAGGGGTGTGATGCCGGACAACCTTCTGAGCAACTTCCTTTGCAAATCCTAGACTTCATATCTTCATGTCAGGTAGCAGATGGAATACACTCCCTCCCCCGTGCACACCATTTTTTGTCTTCAATGGACACATCAGGTGAAATTATACCAAAAAAGGAACAGTACCAGGCAAGCAAATCAGGAAGCTGGGAGGAGGTGATTGGATGTTTTCAACCGCAGCAGGAAAGCTATTCAAAAACAAGAAAGGCTGTGACGGATGTCATTAAAGAGGCCTTCTCAAAGCAGCTGGAATGAGCCTTCTCGATGTCTGCCGAGTCAAATCCCTTCTCTGCTTAGAAGAAGGGACGTCTGGGCTGGGGGGGAGGTGGGCCGTGCAAGGACGACTGCTATGTAGCTGATTGGAAAATGCTGAGTGCATTTAAGAGGATCCATTACATCCCAGCACCAAATCGCTCTTCTCAGGATAACAGCTCTGAAAGACAGTGGCATAGCATATGGCATTCGGGTAGAACGGCGATGTGCAGAAGGAAACACAAGATCTACTGCTAGATTTCCAGTTTATCTGCAGGAGATCAGCAAGAGTTTCCAAGCTCTCAATGGTTCAATGCAGGGGTGGGCAACCACAGGGGGCTAGGGAACCGTGTTAGCTTGGAGGGCTGTACCCACATGACACCCTGAAAAGATGCCCCCAAATGCCACCCAAACTGTCTAGAGCCGATGGGGGCGTTTTCACTATTATTTTTTGGGAGGGTGATTTCTTTTAGGCTCAAGAGAAGCCTTTGGTAGTGAAAGGAAGCGATCAGAAGCCACTTCCTGTTCTAGAAAAAGGCCTCTCCTGGACCTAAAATGGCCTGGGAGAGAAACATGGCAGAAATGCCCAGCCACCCAAGGACAAAAATTTGAACCCTGGTCATTCAGCTCATGGGCCACACTTTGTCCACCCAGTTTAATGAAAGGCCTTATTTTCCTACTAAATTTGGCTACTGAGATCAAGAAAACTAGGCAGTTGTGGAAGCACAAGGAGTAGATTATGTGTTTCAGGCTGGCCCAGGGTATTTTGTGTCCTTGAGTTGAAGAAAAGCATGGTTCTCTCCTCTCCATCTATCTCTAAAAGCCAATTGGCAATGGAACAGCATCCTCCATCATACCTGAAAGCAGCAGGCCTAGGGTAGGTTGTATGGCACACAGATCTCTCCTGTTTCTGCTGCCTCTCAGCGACTGATGGCTGTGGGGACCTGCCCCACTTTGCCTAATGGTAGAGCAGGTTTATTGCATACATAGAAGGCCTGCTCAAAAGCAAATTCCTGGGCTGACCATGTGCACCATGCTTTCCAATTCTGTGCCTATCTCCCTGAGATACTATTTTGCACTTGGCTGCACACGGTGAATATCAGAGTGCTAGTGAAAAAGAAGGTAGATCCCTCAAGTCTGAAGCCTTACCAATGCAGATGCATAGGTAATTCTTGGAAAGCCAAAGAGACGCCACATTAGTCTTCATTTTAATCACTAAGCTCCCCTTGAAATTATCTTAGATCAGTGGTTCTCAGCCTGTGGGTCCCCAGATGTTCGTGGACTTCAGCTCCCAGAAGCCTCAGCCACTATGGTCAATGCGTAGGGCTTCTGGGAGCTGAAGTTCACAAACATCTGGGGACCCACAGGTTGAGAACCACTGTCTTAGATGTTCTTGCAAGATGGATCAGGATCATTTTGCCAGTTGTTTTGAGTTAAATTAGGACAGCAACTCTAGATCACAGCATTTCAGAATGAGGTGAAAGATGAGAACCTGCCTTCTCTCAGCTCCAGATATTTGTCCACCTACCCCCAATATCAGTGCTGTGGTAAACAAGTTCGATGTCCAGGTGATCCATAGACACCCTGCCAAAGGGATTCCAACCGGTTGTGATGATCCATATCAACAAACTGGTTCCAGCAGTGTTCATTACCTAACTTGGAGTGGGTCTTTTGTAAAGCTAATAGGTCTTAACTGCCTATTCACATCATAGAGAAGCACAGTAATTTGGGGAAGTTACTTTTATGGAGCAGAACTTTGGGGTTCTGGGAGTCCAAAAAAAGTAACTTTCTCCAGATCTGGCTAGAAACATGCCTTCTATTTTCCCATACTGCTAGGGGGCTCTCTTTTTGATCTAGTATACTGATCACTTTTCAGTCCAAGCCAAGCACAAACGAAACATTAGACAAAAACAACAACAACCGAAATCAAAAAGAGATGGGCAAGAAAAGGGTTGTGTAGAAATTATTCTGCTTGTCTCATCTGATTGCTGAAATTCTTCTGGTTACTCCACAGCTGTGTTTCCAGCGAAAAGCAGAATGGCAGAAATGAGATGAACAGAGAAAGGGTTTAACAATAATAGCCTAAGTTCGCTCTCTCTCTTTCCCATCTGCTAAGGCATACATATTGCTGCTCGCATTTTACATAATGCAAAGTCTATTCAGGGGCGGAAATGACTCCCCATGGGTCCCAGATGTACATGAGCTGAGCTGCTCTGAACAATTCCGCAGCCAGATCCAAACAGCCTGATCAAGTAGCTTCAGACATTTCTAGCAAGGGAGCGTGCTGGAGCTGCATGAGGCAAGCAGTAGGGGTGAGCCATTGCTCAGGGGATGAGCAAAGCATGCAGAAAGTCCCAGGTTCAGAGGAACTTGCTTGGGCATTTGTTACTTAAGAGGGTTGGATATTTATTTCTCTATCACCAAAATACTACAAAAACATAATACTGGTATTTCTGGGCTCCCACTTACCTTGGGTCCCAGCTTTGCACCTTGAAAAAGGGGCATGTGTACGGAGAGGTGTCTTTTCCTTGGGTCTCTAAATGCCAGCAAGATTTGTCTTCAGGGCTGGTAGCCACACTAGTTCTAAAAGAGAAGGAGACCCTAAGAATCCCAGGAGTTGGTGCTCAAGAGGCATATGCCCAGCAACATCAAGTCTCCCTACCCCCTGGTACTGGAGGAGACCACACATCAGTTCACACTCTTGTGGAAATCTAAAGTTCAACAAGCCTTTGGTTTCTCAGCAAACTGGGGTAGGCATCAGGCAGCAGAGGGGCTGTGCAGTTATCAAATCCTTGCCTTATGCACTACCAACATCTCCCAAAGCTGTATTCAATAAAATTGTTGCTAATTTCCAAGCTGAGTTGGTTCAGTCTGTTCCTCCTCTTTCTATTCTCTTCTGGTACCCATTTGCATTAACGGTGCCAACAAGATGGAAGAACTGCCATGTTGAAGAGACTGAAGACTTGTTTTCCATTATGTCAGAGAGCAGGACTGAATCTCCCAGGCTTTGGTTACAGCAGGATAGATGGAGGTTGAACAGCAGACGGCACATCTTGGTGGTAAAAGCAATGTGACAATTGCAGTAATTACCTAGGCATGCTTGTATAGGATTGGAGCAATAATGTCTTAACTGGGTTTTTCTTTTGAAGGATGTTATCTTTTAAGTGCATGATGAATTGTATGGTGTTGCCTTCATATTCTGCTTGAATGCAAGCCTCCTTGTTAGGCTTTGCGGCTGTTGCTATGTGCCTTCAAGTCATTTCTGACTTACGGCAACCCTAGGGTGAA
Organism: Iguana delicatissima; assembly: GCA_948472985.1. Classification (NCBI taxonomy): domain Eukaryota; kingdom Metazoa; phylum Chordata; class Lepidosauria; order Squamata; family Iguanidae; genus Iguana; species Iguana delicatissima. The sequence goes on from CAOKZL010000684.1 coordinate 425,487, forward strand.
CATATCAAGGGGTTTTCTGGAGCTGAGAGTGTGTGATGCATCCAAGGTCACCCACTTGGTTTTCATGTCTGAGCAAGGAATCCAACCCTGGACTCCAGGGTCATAGTCCAACACTCGAACCACTAGCTCTCTCAAAGGCTTTAGCTTTATGAAACAAACAAGCAAACCAAGCATAGCCTTGCCTGTGTGCAAACCAGGTTCTGCCTATTCATTTGCTCTCCAAAATTCCAAGGGATGGCTGTCTCCATTCACACATACACAGAATCACTTGGTGGGTCAACAGGACATGTGTGAACTCCCTCTCCAAAAGTGTGGGTCGGGTAAGAAATATCTTCTCCAACAGCTCGCCTACTACAAGAAGTAGCAAGATGGGAGGGGAGGTAAACCAACAGAGGAATCTACTTTTTGCCATATTTAAAAGCAATAGGAGCCTTTTTCCTCCTCTATTCCCACACACTAAGTCATTATTTTGCTCAATCATGTTTGTCTGAATAAAAAATTCCACCTCCAGTACTGTTTATCAGCACCTGGGTGCTGTTGACAGCTGATAGTTTAGCACTAAAACCTTCATAAAAGTGACGGAAAAGCTGCCAGAAATAAAAGAAGGATGGGAAGGGGGTAGGGCAGTGAAAACTGCTCCAAAGAATGCCTGTACTGCCTTCAATCCATACTTTTATTAGTCTGAAGGAGATAATTAACAAGCAACATGATAGCCATTCAAATATTTGAAGGGCTGTCACAGAGATAATAGGACACGTTCATTCATTATACCAAGCACATAGGTAGGCAATCTGATGCCTTCCAGATGTTTTGGATGACAACTCCCATCACCTCTGATGCTCTCTCGGACTCAAGGAGTTATGGTCAAAAACATTCAGAGGGTTCTTGTTTTTCCATGCCTTCAAGTCATTTATGACTTGTGGTGACCCTAAGGCAAATCTGCCATGGGGTTTTTTGGAGGCTGAGAGTGTGTGATGCACCCAAGGTCACCCAGTGGGTTTTCATGGCTGAGCAGGGAATCAAAACCTGGTCTCCAGGGTTGTAGTCCAGCACTCAAATCACTACATCACACTGGCTTCCAAACTGGTGGCTTTGAAACACAGTCTCTGGCATTAGCTCTCTTCATGATCAAGCAAATGTTGGGTACACTAGGACAGAAGATAGATTTTTTCTCCCTTTTTCTGCTTTCATTACATTTTTTACTGGGTTGGATCATGCCACAATCATTTGCAATTGAGCATAAAGGTTGAACTGTGTGCAACCGTCAGATGGAAGGTAGAGGTAGGGCCAAGGGACGAAATCAGGAATCAAAGCTAAAGAACATCATGAGCACCTTGTTGTTGAGATACACGTCCCAGCCTGAACAAGAAACTCTTCCTATTCAAAAGGGACCAATGTCCAACAGCTGAGAATATTTCACTGCTTTTGAACAGGGATGGAAAACTCCTTTTTTGCCCACAACCTAGATGTGGCCCCCAGGGGGTTCACAATCTAGTTCTAATTCAAAACCCTAGCTGCCCCTTCCCACATCCCCAAAGCAAAGAAAGATGGCCCAACTAGAAACTAGAACTGGAGGTGACTTGTGGTTATCATTGTCAGTTGGTGTGGTCAATTGGGGTGGTGGTGGTGGCATGGAGTGAATATTGGCCTCTGTCACAGTGATTTACCCCTGTTCAATGAGTAAAAGGGGTATTTACACAGTAGGACATTCCTTGCAAGTGGACAAATTCCACAGGTAAGCCTGATGGATTGTACCTGTGCTCTGTGTGGGACACTCAAGGCTCCTAACAGACTTCAGTGAGGGACACAGCATTTTAGAACAGAGTCATCATACCACTTAAGAATTTTGTGTTGGTTACCTACCAACAGTTCTCTGAAGACTTTGTCTCCGAACGTTTAGTGCTTAGACTTTGAAATCATAAAACTGAAGAGTTGGAAAGGATCAACAAAGGTCATCTGCGCTCCTTTCAGGCATTTCTTCTAATGCTCACCTCATCTTTGGATCCTGGAGGTGCTTTCCAATGGTGAATCCAGTACTATTGTGTAGCAGCTCTATTGTTACACCACCCAAAGAAGAGCAAGGACTTGCTCTTGTTCAGTCTTGACAGGGGCTACTGCCAGCAAGTACTTAGAGGATTACAAAGCTATTATCCCAATCTCTTGTTGTACCACAGGGCCCTCTGCTGTGCAGTCAAAGCTAATCATTGAACAAACATTGAACGTTCCAGAAACAACAAAGAGAACTGTAACATCTTAAAGACCTATGTAGTAACTAGCATGAGATGCTGGTTTGCCTTTCAGGCTGATGTAAGGATCAAACAGCCAATTCAGCCAATGCCCTGTATAGACCTTGCTTCACTCACTGACACCCCAAGCTCCTGGAAATATTTTTTGTTCAGCCAAAATCCCCACTATTTTAGCCCACAAATGGTCTAGGGGATGCAAGTAATCCCAAAATGTCATTTTCCACTACACTTGGAAACATCCCAAAGTCAATGAAAAGGGTGACCAGATATCATCAAAACATCTCATCTATTTGGGGGGATTGGTGTTGTGTAGCCCACGAAGGGTCAGAAAGTCCCAAAAATGGTTCTCTGACCCATTGTTCATATCTATTCCTGCTTTAAGATAACCTAGTTTGGACACTCCAGATGGTTCCTGTGTCAGTGGGGTGCTGAAGCAGCTTGGTTTTGCAGTCTGCATTTAAAGGAGCTCTCTGAGGTGCTGATCCTATTTTGGGACTAGGGTTTCACCACCTTGGCTTATATTTAAAATTTAGACTACAACCCGATGTGGATTCACCACCCCACTCACTTGGAAGCCACTGCCCACTACTGTGTGGGAACTGTGGCCTGAAACATCTTGAGGACTAGAGGTTCCCCACTCGTGCCTCAGAGCCCCAGTTTCATAAATTAAAACATCTCAGGGTGAGGCAGGCAAGTGTGGTTGCAATTCAAGTGATGTATTCTCAGTATTCATTTCAGAAGTTACACAGCTGATACAGGCCCTCTTCCAGCACAATGCCCTTCACATGATGAGGGGATGACAGGGATGAATGTAGTAGAACTGCCTCCTCTGCAATGTCAATATGCTCCACCTTTGTGGTCCCCCATGTACTGGGAAGAGGAACAGCTGCAGTGTATGATGTGGGTTCTCTGAATGATCTAGAACCCTGATCGCCCAGGGTTTTCAACTGCAAAGAGAGCCATCAGGAATAAAGAAGTTTTCCCACACCATCTTCCCAATCATATGTACAAGGTAACATGGAGATGCTGTGTGGTGGTGGTGGTGGGCATCATCCTTCCCATCATCCTTGTTCTCATACATCTGGGGGACAGAATGACCACATTAGGCTACTTCTTAAAAATGGAGGAAGGAACAAATTTCACATTATAACTGAACCTAAATGAAATCCTGTCCATAAAACCCAATGCCTTTTTGTTCAGTGATGTTTCTGCTTTTTGCCCTCCCTGTCTTTTGGGGCTCACTTGCCTAAGCCACTGATGAACTGGTTCAGCTCTGATCACCAATGTCAGTTTCTTTAGGGACATCCCTGAGCTATCACAGGCTGCGTAGGGCTATAATGTCATCAGCAAGGTCATATATGGGTTCCACAATTCATAAGGTGGAAAGATAGTAAGGGAAGTGAGGAGGAAAAAAATAAATAAAAAGCAATCTTGAAAAGAAGAACACTGAAAAGACGACAGTGTGCTTATGATGAGTGTTAAAAAGCAACTGAAAGGAAGCAAGGTTGGTTACTGAACACAGGTAGAAATAAGTAAGCATTTTGGCTCAGCTAGTGCATCATTAGGATGCTGTTAGCTAAAGTTAGATGAATCATATACATATGATGCCTTGCAAAATCGGTGTTGAAATTTCTCCAAACCTCAAGCAATTTTTCCCACCCCAAACAAAGGAGCATGTATTTTTCACTGTTGGAAAAAGAAATCACTGCGTGAAGAAACTAGCAACTCATGGAGAAACCCTGACATACGGCTTTCTATATGCAGGGAACATCCCCTCCCCTCCTTCTCTGACGGAAGGACATTCAGCTGCATGAATCACACCTGCAATCTGTAGGGATACAGCCAAGATGCAGGTCTACCGTCTCACTGAGTGCTAGGTTGCTGTCATCATTTGAACATGGACAGATGGCAACTGTCAATGCACATTTTCCAAAATGCACTTCTTCTGCCTGGAGGTTCTCAGGCTTGTCAAAACACCCAAGGGAGTCCCTGGTTTTGTTTTGTTTTGTTTGTTTGTTTTTTCCAAAAGGGCACTGTGACAAATCTTCAGTTAGTTAAGGTTTGTTTCAACATGGCACTCTGCAGCCCTTTAGCTCTTCGCAACCATCGCACAGGGAGAAAACCACCACACATCACAAGTCTTATGCTGGCTCAGGAATATGAAGTGCTGAGCCAAAGGGGGCTTCTCTTACATAAGGCAAAAGCTCCACGGGATTTGCATAGTGCAGGAGTTAGGTTTATTTCATCAATCCATTTTATACATCTTTATTTTTTCCTTCATTATTCGTTTTAATAAATAAAAATCTTCATTTACTATCTATCAGTTACGAGTTTCATTTCTATCCCACTTTTCCTCAAAAGAACTTAAGGGCAGGAAGTCTTTTTCTTCCTCATCTGTAAAAACCCTGCGAGGTAGATTAGGCTGAGAGAATGTAACTGGTCCAAGGTCATCCAAAGAATATCAACTTTGCTACCATACATTCTTGCTTTCTTAGGGTTAAAGAGAGCTCATGAAGCTTAGTGGTCAAGAGTCTGAGTTAGAAGTAGAAAACTCTCTCTTTGGACTTCACTTCTACTACTAGCTCATGAGGTGGCTTTCATAAAGACATTCTCTCTCAGACTCAGGTTTTCCATCTGCAATATGGGCATGCTAGCCCCAATCAGGCCACACTGCTATTATTAGTAGACCCAGCCAGAGTTGGACTCATTGACTCCACTGTCAAATGATGAAGCAACACTTGAGTAAATCTCATGTCTTGTTGAATAAGGATTACATATATCATCAGCCTGCAACTCCCAGCATTCCTCACCATTAGCCATGCTAGCTGGGGCTGATGAGAGTTATAACCGAGCAACATCTTGCAGATCACACTTTGGCCATGCTTGAACCACTTTGCACTATGCACTCTGAGGTGCTACATACATGACAGTTTTTACGATGTTGAGTGCTCTTTGAATCCAAAAGATGAGCCATACATGGGGGAAATGAAATAAATAAGTATTCTTTGGGATCAATGTGTTTTTCCATTAATCTTGCTCACTTTCCCTGGCAGATCTCAGACCTCGGGCTTCCTTTTCCCCTCCTCTGGTCCCCCACCCACCCGGTCTGGTTTGAACTTTTGGAAACGCAGCAGAACCAGCAGGGGGCACCGTGTGCACTGATAAGGTACATCAGGTTTTGACTTTGGCAGAATGTACAAGCAGACTCCAAATCAAAAAGATGATTGCCCTGCCTCATTCATCATGTGATCTCCCCCACTCCCTTCTTTTTAAAGAAAAAGAAAATACATATTGGCCAAAGTTCATTTGCTCTGTGTTTGGATGCAGCTCGCCAGTTGAGGAAAGCACTTTCGGGAAAGGCTGAAAGATGTTTATCTTAACACCTCATTACATGTTGTCAGCAGAGCCGAAGCTGCTGCAAATGGAACATGGATACAAATATTCATGTTTATACCGCAGCGATTTAACCCAAGTTGGTTCCAGAAACTGCTACAGACTAGGACAATGTAACTCAGGTATTGCCAGCTAGATGGGCCGTAAGGTCATGACAGGGCACCTGCTTTGCATGGAGAAGATTCCAGGTTCAGTTCCTGACACTGCTAGCTGGGATGGAAAGGCCCCTGTCAGAAACCCAGGAAAACTGCTGCTTGTCAGTGAAAATCAAGGGCGGACGGCTTGTGGCTCTTCAGAGTTTGGAGTATAGCTCTACTCATTGCTAGCCAGTATAATGAGTGGTAAGTTCCAGTTTGGCAACTTCTTAGAGGGCTACGCCTTGCCCAGCCCTGTGGAGAGAAATCCTGACAGAGATGGAGCCAGTGGCTCCCACATCAGTGGAACAGTGTATCTGTTGTAGCTTTCAGTCCAGACTTTAAAAGATTTATCCAAGGTGCTAAATCAACTTGGTGAACAGGGTTAAGCACCTTGGAGACCTCTTCTAAAATCCAGATTAAAGCCCAAAGCAGAATCCCTGTCCCAGGAATATGGGTGACAACAGCTGTCACTAATGCTGTTCCAGATGCCTTGAGTATTCAGAACCTTGGATACCTCCTTTACTATTTGAGCTAAACTCTGGCTTGGATTCACTGCCCACAGACTTGGAAGCCACCAGGCACTCCTGAATAGATCAACAGTTTCCCTCAGTATAAGATGGCTTCTTGTATTCTGATCAGTTGTGGTGTCTAGCTCTGTGGGAGAGTTCAGACTTTGTATACAGAAGCTGCCAGGTACTATTCCAAGGCATCTTCAGGTACAGCTGGGAAAGGCCCATCTCTAAAATTCTGGAGAATCCCTACATACCAATGCAAGCAATATAAGCTCAGTTTTAGTGTGGGACAACTTGTTCTCTTCTCACTGCATTTACTCACATGAATGAATACCCCTTACATACAAAGACAGAGAGAGAGAGAGAGAGAGAGAGAGAAAGCGTTGGGGGGATTTTTAATTTTTTAAATATTGAGTTATTACTGTTTTTGCTATGAGCCTCCTATGAAAGGCATTTGCCACACAAAGGGGGTGGAACAGAACTATTTCAAATAAATATGGAACAGTCACTTGTAGCATTTGAATGGAAATCATGAACTTGAAAAAAGATCTAAATATGAAACAACATTTGTTTGTCTCTGTGGGTGTAGCAGAAAGAAGTCTTTTCAAGTTTCCTCTTGCAGCTGTGTTATCATCAGTCTGATAGCAACCAGAGAAAAGCAAGGGCTACTGGCTTCTGTCTCTCATCTTGCTCCTTTTTTTTTTTCATTTTTGTGCATGTAATTAGTGTGTTTAGTTTTTAGTAAGAGGTAATTTTATAGCAGATTGAAATGAATTTAATTTTAAAAAAAGAATTTTTAAAAAATCCATTTTACTCTGCATTGTATGGGGAAACTCAGTGGTCAGAAAAGCAAGAAATAACTGCCAAACTATCTTGAATATATGGATTTCCTCTCATTCTGAAAGCTCAGCTGGGCCAAGCCTAGTTAATACTTTGAAAGGAACTCTGCTAGAAGATAAAAGCTGCCTCCAGGTAGGGATCAAAATGCCAGTCTGGCCTGAAATTCTGGAGAACAGCTGCCAAACTGTGCTGACAATACAAGGGTAGATAGGCCAATGGTCGGACTCATATAATCACAGAATCATAGAGTTGAAAGAGACCAGAAGAACCATCAAGTCCAACCCCATTCTGTCATGGAAGAATACACCATCAAAGCATTCCCGACAGATGGCCATCCAGCCTCTGTTTAAAAACCTCCAAGGAAGGAGACTCCACCACACTCCCAAGGAAAACAGAACTTCTCTTACTGTCAAAAGGTTCTTCCTAATGTTTAGATGGAATCTCCCCCCCCCCCGAAGTTTGAAGCCATTGCTCTGTGTCCTAGTCTTTGGAGCAGCAAAAAACTGACTTGCTTGCTCCATCCTCCATATGACATCCTTTCAAATTTTTAAACACAGCTAGGGTGTCACCTCTTAACCTTCTGTTCTCTGGGCTAAACATGCCCAGCTCCCTATGCCACTCCTCATAGGGCTTCATGGTTTGCAGTCCTTCTACCATTTTGGTCGACCTCCTCTGAACACGTCCTGGGCTGGTCAATATCCTTCCTGAAATGTGGTGCCTAGAACTGGACACTGGCCTCCGCATAAGGCAGTTCCTTACGTTCCTCAGGTATACCAAAATAAATAAATAAATAAATGGTTCCCCCCCCTTAATCCTTTGGCATAGATTCCAGAATGTTGGGGGACAAGAAGGCTAGAGGCACTCCCAGGACTATGCCTCCCTGAACTGATTGGGCAAAATGAAGACTCCATCAAGACTCCTACGCAGTTCAGCCTGGTCAGTCAGAAGTGTACCAAACAGTGAAGCCCCTACTAGCCTTGAACAGATGGAAGGGACTTCTACATACGCGTGATGCTTGTTAGAGCCTTCTTATTTGGGGATGTTGGAACGATAATGGAGGAAAGTCCTTCGCCTTGCCCCCCTGCCTGACAATGCTGAGCGTCTCTCCACCCCAAACAACCTGAGAAGGAGTTGTCGGGGTCCCTGCTCTCAGGATCTGACTCTGAGGCTGCAAAGCTTGAGTTCTCTTTCTTTAAGGATGAGGGAGAAGGAAAGAGGACGGGATCTCTCCGACCTGCAAAGCCCCGCGAGGCTCCGTGGCGCTCCCTCGGCGCAAGGGCGCATCTGCTCCGGCCGTTCCCCCGTTGCTCTCGGAATGTTGGCAGGACCGCTGCGCCCCTCCCGCTCCAGCCTCGGAGCTTTCCGCTCCAGCCCCACCAAGGGATGGGGAGAGAGGGAGGGACAAACCCCCCCTTGTGCTCCGATTGGAGGGAGACCCCCAAGGTTAACGCCTCCTCCCTCCCTCTCCTCCACCCCCCCCGGCCCGCGAGGGTCCTTGCCTGTGTCTTATGGAGATCTCTCTCCCGTAAAAGTCTGCGCCTTTCCTTCTCGGGATCTTGGCTCACCGGAGGCTTTTCTTTTCCTTTTTCTCTCCCTTTGCAGCGAATCCAAGCAAAGCGGTAGGCAGCTGGAGGGAGAGAGGCGGCGGGGAACCACCCCGAGCTCCCAGAGGAGGGGAGAGAGAGGGATGAATGAATGAATGAATGAATGGATGGATGAATAAATAAACAAGGTCGTCTTTTTTTTTATTCCCCCTCTCGCTGCCTCTGGAATCGCTTCCAAACAGGCGAGAGTGGAGACGCCACGACCAGCGCCGAAAGCAAAACATCCTTTCCTCCCCGCTTGTATTTTTGCAACTTTTACGCGCCCCTTCAGTGCCAGAGGAAGGTGAGGAGGCCAAAATAAAAATAAAAATAAAGGGAACGGGGGAGAGAAAAGTTTGCAGCCCATCCGAGAGAGTGTTTGCATCCCCTCAACCCCAGCTACCAGTGTTTATTTTTCTTCCTCCCCCGTCCACCTTCTCAGAAGCAGCATCTCTGGATGCGTCATTGGTGTGGAGGTCTTCCGGGGAGCTGGAGGGGTCCCCTCCTCTTTTTGCGTGCCGGCCCCACCTCTTCAAAAGGACATGGACATGTCCCAAAGGTTATGAGCGGAGAGGTGGGGAGCCGAAGGTTGGAGGAGGCGTCTGCCGGGAAACGCCAAGCGGGCGAAGGAGTTCAGAAGAACCCCCGCGAGGAGAGGGAACCCAGAGACCTTAGAGGCCCCCCAGCCCGTGAGCCGCCCGTCACTGCATCGGGGGAACCTCCGCGATGGGTCCTTTGCCGGCTGCCCCCTTGGCCTTCAGCTTGCTTTGGGCAGCCCTGCTGGGCAGAGGTGAGTGTGCGCCTTTCAAAGTTGTCTTGTGACTTTCGGAGTTGGAGATGGCCAAAGCGTCTCTGGAATGGACCTGGGTTGCCAACTCCCCCACTGGGGAAAACAAACCTGTTTTGCTCCTGTGCTTTGAAACAGAAGTTTTTATTTCCTGTGGGGAATAGTCAAGTGGGAGATTTTTTTTTTTTGGAGAGGAGACAAAGAAGCTCATGTCCCCAGGGGACTGAGCAGGGGTTGGAAGCACAGCTGCAACAGGCGGCAGATGGCAACCTTGCTGGGACGCTGCAGGTGGACGAGCGGCAGACGCTGTTCCATCAACAGGGAGGGTGTTTTGGGGTTGGAAAGACCTCTCCCATCACACACAGGAACCCTGTCCCAGGGCAAGGGTGGAGGCTTGTCAACTCACCCTCTCCTCTTGTCAAAGTAACTCTTCTCCAGGTTGCCATGTTCCATCCAGATGACAAGGAACATCAACTTTGCAGGCCAATGTCCTGGGAAGGAGAGGTGGTGTTTTCGATCTCCTCTTGGACCACAAGCCTGCTACAGATGGCTAGTGTGGGCCCAAGAAACAGGCGGGCAGACAGGTGGCTGATGTGTTTTTGGAGAGGGATTGATGGACTAGTGCCTGTTGGTAGACTTGTTGACCCAGGGTGTTGTGTAAGCAGAGAGCAGGTGTTTAGCGGCAAGAAGGATGACAGCAGAGTCAAGGGCTTCCCTATGTTTCCAGCAGAAGAACCATGTTGCGTTTGTCAAGGGGCTTCCTTCTCCACCCCCTGCACACACACACACCCCGGCACCATGGCTTTCCCCACCAATGATCATTTTATAATCTTCCTTTTCATGGAGTTCAGCCGGTTGTCTCTTCCAGTCCTAAGCACTGGGGAAAACCATCCAGCATGATTGCCCCCTTCCCAATGCCCCTTTGCCTTGAGGCTCAACCACCTGATGCCCTGCCCTCACCCGTTGTGGTCTGTGATGCAGCAGAGGAGAGGGAAAAGCTGTCCCTATGTTAACTCCTTGGAGCTCTTCCGGCCTCCCCTGTTCCTGTGTGTGGGACACATGCATCACTGCGTTGAACCATTTTTGGGTTCTGGCAGGTTCGTATTGTGGGTCTTTCCTGGCTTAAATGCCCTAGAGGTACCAAATGCCATCTGATTTTCAAAGCTAAGGAGGGTCAGCCCTGGCTAGTACTTGGATGGGAGACTGCCAAAAATACCAGTGCTGTAGGCTCCATTCCAGAGGAAGGAACTGGCAAAACCACCTCTGAGGATTCTTTGCCTAAGAAAACCCTGTGAAATTCATGGGGTTGCTGTAAGTCGACAGGCAACTTGAAGGGGCATGTGCGCATACCTGCACATAAATTCCTTTGTATATACTCTTGGACTGTTGATCATCTGGCAGCTAATGGTCTCCAACTTTTTTTTTAAAACACTTGGCCATGTTATATAGATCTGGTTGTTTCCCACTTCCCACCCTATGTTGCATCCTACTGTGTGTAGCAGGACGGCATCTCCTTGGTGTCTGTTCGTGGATGCAGCAGACTTTGAACTATATCTCTGTGGCAGAGCCATGGAGGGAAGGAGTTTGGGCTCAGAGGAATTCACATACAGCAGTGTTGTTGGCCTCCAGTTCTCATTAGCCCCTGCCAGCCTTGCTGGTGGTGAGGGATGATGGGATTTGTAGTTCACCAGCATCTGGAGCACCATAGTTTCCTCACCTCTGCCACGTAGAGTAGGTTAAGGAATCAAAGACTCCTGGGGTTAGAGTAGATGTCTTTCAACAAGTTTCTGAATTTTTTGAGAGTATTCATGAAAAGAGTGTTGTGTAGTAATTAGAGTGTTGGACTTGAGGTGATAATCCCCACTGAACTGTGAAAACTCACTGGTTCACCAAGAGAGAGTCACACATCCTCAGTCTGATCTACCTCGTAGGGTTGTTGTGAGATGATAAAGAGGTGGAGAAGGGCCACGTGGCCCAACTTGAGCTCATTGAAGGAAAGGTGGGATAGAAAAGCAACAAATAGAGTCAACAACTAAGTAAAAACCATAGATCTATGAGTCTATAGATTAAGTCAGTGAAAGCTCCCCTCTGGGTTGGATATTGCATTTCCATAAGGAATAGCTATCAGCCTTGAGGTTATAACTAACAAGGCTCCTTCCTTCTCCTTCTGAGGAAAATTGGAAGGAACACTGCCAGTTTTCAGAGGATAGATTGGCATTTCTGAGCATCAGCTACCCCAGCATGGGAAAAACCCAAACACTTTCCCCCTGTTTATCTCTACCAGAGTCAGGGCATTACTTAGGAAACGCACATCCAGTGCTGAATAGGGATGGAAAAGGAAAAGTTGTAGAACTGAGAAATTTCTCCTCTTTTCCAAAGAAAAACTAAAGTTAGCATCATGGAGAAGGGGGTGTTCCCACATGTGTGCTGTTAACATCTCCCTAGATTGCCTGGAAGATGGCTAGACTTGTGTGTATCATTATATATAAGGACAAAAAAATCTTTCCCCTCCTGCTGAGCGCAAGTGCGAAAGGCAATATTTAAACTGCTCCCCCGCCACACAAATGCACACAATCGGAGCAAAACAGAACCGTTAAGCAAAACAAACGTAGGGCACTTTTGTGAAAGTCTCTTTCTGGCGCATCTCAATACCTTGATCTAAATTCTTCAGCAGGTCTCCTCCATTTCTCCTTTCTAAGATGCCAGCAAGGTCCCCCCCGTTTTCTTTTTTTTTTGAAAAAAACAAACAAACGATATGATGTTAGAGCAGCTGGCACTCAGTTTGGACTAACTGTCTTCTTTAAATGGACTGTCTGGTTGTGGCTTTGAAGGTCCAAGGTGGTAAGAAACAATATTGGTGACTTTGTACGAGGTTGGGAAAGAGAGAGAGGGGCAGAGGAGAAAAGATGTAGGCCTCTGCTCTTCGGTTGTTGGTTTTATTGCCTCTGTATTCTTCTTGACCCGTAAACAAATTTATTTCTTGTCTTATCCTGTTGGCATCGGCTGTGCTCTTGAGAATGACGTAAGGAGCTTACTAATAAAAGACTTGGCTTTGGTGACTGTCTTTCCAGGCCTCTGGCTACCTCTTCTCTCCCCTCCCCAGATGAGAGTCCTGAACTTTAGGGGCTATCTAATTATGTGTGTGACAGAGGGGAAGATAGAGGAACTCAAGTTTATTAGGATTTCCCTCTCCTGCCTTCCCCCCCCCCTTGCAAAAAGAACTTGGCTGAAATGGGCAGAGAGGAAACTGTAAAAGGAAGCAATAGGGGGAGGCGAGGGAGAAAAGATTTATATAGGGCAATTAGTGTGCATGACACTTTATGGAGTTCAAGGAGATGACAGGTTGCTGCTCCAAGGAGTGTCCGATCTAAAAATTGACACTAGGGAAATGACAAAGGGAGACCGGAAAGAAAGAGGACTAGGGTTGACTAGAAACGTAGGCATTTGTTTCCTTTGGTCTGTTCTGAACCTCCTAGCATTCGTATTAGGTGATCTTTAATTTACCATTCACCATTAGATGATCCCATCAGAAAGTGAGGGTGGGAGGGGAAAGCATTTTATCTACTTTTTCTGCACCGTCGCCAGAATTCCATTGATGTTTTGTGCATGTGTGGAAGCTGTGGTCTAGTGCAGAACAGGCGTATTCATTCAAGGCTGCAGAAGTGGAGGCACACATGTGGTCGAGACAGAAAGAATGTTTGTAATTTTTGGTTGCCAGGTTGGGGAAAAAAATTGCTTTCTGGACAGTCAGGAAACCCTGCTGGGAGAAACAATAAACTAGCAAGAATTTTGATCAGTTTTCTCCTAGTCTTTGACATTCTGAAGTGTTGTAGAGGAATTATTCTTTGGAGTAAAACATAGATTGATTGATTGATTGATTGATTGATTGATTGATTGATTGATTGACTGACTGACTGACTGATTGAACGATAAACCCATTTTGTTTATAGGGAAAGGATTTCCTGTAAAGAAAACACTGTTTCCTATGCAGGAAAGCCCATGTTCTGTACAGAAAACAAGTGTTTTGTTTTTGTTGTTGTTGTTTTGCGCTCACACGCACACACACACACACACGCGCACACAAAGAAAACCATGTGTTTTTCTTCACCAAATAGTTTCCCTGCAACACTTTGGGGCATTTGAATATGGGGACCGTACACGGAGAATATTTGCATTTTCCCACACAGTGAGAAGTGAGTCATTGTATTGTGGCATCAGTGTATGTGGAAGTTTGCAAAGAGACAAGAGAGAGATGTTGCCAAGGATAACCCAAATTTCATTACTGAGGAAAATAACACAACAGAGAGAGGGTAAAGGCCAAGGAAGGGGTGCCGGGAGCTGCAAGTGAGGAAACATTATCTTCAAAATAGGTCCAACACTTTGCACAGATCCACTGAAGTTCATACTAAAATCCTGAGTGAATTCACCAGTCAGCTGACACCAGACAGTTATGGTATACTTAAAACTTGGTTATCTTTGGCAATGAGTATGACGAGATTAAGCTAAAGGACATGGCAAGAGACCATGGGAGGCCCAGCAGTGGTCCACAGGCTCCGCCTTGCTTAGTCCTGTAGCAATGGGACTTCATGAGCTGTTTGTGTGCTTCTTGCTGGCATCTGGCTGGATGCTCTGGGAAAACAGGATTTTGGACAAGAGAGATCACTGGTGCAAAGTATGTTGTCCTCCACTTGTTGGACTGCAACTCCCATATGCCCTAATCAGTAAGTCAATGGCAAGGAAGAGCAACATCATCTAGAATCATAGAGTTGGAAGAGACCACAAAGGTCATCAAGTCCAACCCCCTGCCATGCAGGAATAGACCATCAAATCATTCCAGACAGATGACTTAAACTGTGTTTAAGAACCTCCAAAGAAGGAGATACCACCATACTCTAAGGCAGTGTATTCTGTTGTCAAACTTCTCTTACCATCAGGAAGTTCTTCCTAATGTTTATATGGAACTTCTTCTCCTGAAGATTGAAGCCATGATTATGTATCCTAGTCCCTGGAGCAGAAGAAAACAAGCTTGATCCATTTCCCCATGTGACATCATTTCAAACATTTTAAACATGGCTCTCTTGTAACCTCTTAAAACTTCTCTTCTCCAGTCAAAGCCTACCCAGAGCACATAAAAGCAACAGGGGTGTGAGCCTAAGAGAAATACCACAAGCCATCCCACCGGGGGTATTCCTTACCCTTCCAGCCATTCCGCTGTGTCAGAATTGTCCCCTCTCTGACCACACTACAGATATGGTTCCTTTGAAGAGGAAGCACTGGAATAACACACTCCAAAGTTCACAGCTTTTGATTTTTTTTTTTTTAAATCCTTTCTTGAGCGGTAAAGATGTGGTAAAAGCCTGAGGAGGATGTGTTTGGCTTCAGATAATTTTGCTCTTACGCTCCCAGTGTCTGTTCGAGTTAGTAAGTTGAAAGGCTCTTTCTCGGTATGTGTGTGCTCATTCTATTTTGGGTCAATACACAGCCTCAGGTCCCCCATCCCCCCCCCACTTTTCAACCCTTGCGAGTGAATTGACCTGAGGTTGTCAACTTCTTTCCTCTCCCTGTTTATCTTCCCCCTCTCCTCCCCCTTTCTCTTTTGCAAGGAATATTAATTTCTCAAGCTTGGATCTTACAAACACAGTGCTGTTCGCGTTGGTAAAAATTACAGGAATTCTTGTACTCCCAGTCAATTGGATGAACTTTGCTTTGGGAGAGTGTGCGTTGTCTAAACGCCATGCTGACAAAGCCACTTAAGACATTTGCTGAGGGCTTGCTTGGCACCTCTTGGTCTTCTGGGTCACTAGCTTGGGAGATCCAACCTCATCGCCGCCCCTGCCCGCCTGCGTTTGAACTGCCACTTCTAAATCTGAAACAGCTGAGTGGAAAATCCACGGGCTGCTATCTGTTTCTGGACTGTGTCATTTCAGAGTACAGTTGGAGAGGACCAAGTATTTGTAGGTTCAGCTACCCGAGAAGAACTGTGCCCAAAGAGCTTTAACCAAGATATGTATATCCTCTTCCATGTACTTATACAACCGGCCCTCCACATTTGTAGGTATGACTTTCTCGGGTTTGATTATTTGAGAGTTTCTCCACCCCCTGCCCCCCACAACCTCAGGTACTCTTTTTCTGGGGGAACCTTCTGTCTCGACAGCTCTGATCAGGCTGCAAAGCCTTTTAAAAACCTGCCTCTGGTCCTCGCCCTCCTCTACCAGCCACTGTCTGGCCAGGTAAAGATGGCTCATAGCCCAGTTTCTCAGCATCATAAGCCCTCTCCTGATGCCCCCGTAATGCAAGGAAGGAGGTGGATGAAAGAGGACATATTGGGCCACCAGGCCAACTCACCATTTTTCTTCTCCTTTTCCTTGGCTTAAATCCTGGGTGCCTTTTCTCCCCATCATGCCTTGCTCCCCTTCCCACAGACACACACACAAATTTTGGTATTTGTGATCTTTCCACTTTTGTGGGAGTCCTGAGCCCCTAATCCTAGTGAATGGAGAGGACTGACTGTGTTTCCCATTTATGTCCCCGCCCCATCCATACCCTTGTCAAACAAATTTTTGACAGCTCATAAATGAATGAATCATCAATCACAAATAGCCTATTGGTTCATATTTAGTTCTATAGGTTGTGACTTGGGTAAGGTTATATAAATGTTTGAATCCAATACATTTCTCTCTCCTGCCATCCTTACCTTCAACCTTATGTATACACTGTACCTTCAGTGGGTTGGAAAAGATCTGGCTTTGAGAGTACAGTTCCCAAAATCACACAGTGCCCCTGCTGGCTGGGGAAATTCTGAAAATCGTAGTCCTCCTAAGTAACTTTTCCAAGCTGTGCCTCTGAGCCACAACCCTTAAGGGCCTTCATAGCTGCTCACAGTGGGATCTGAGAAGCAGAATGTGAGGACACTGGGTGACAGAAAGCGAGGAGTGAAGGCTCATTAGCTGTACAAAAGGCTTGCTTCTGGTAGAGATGAAGTCTGCTCAAACTTATTTGTTAATATGGGTCAACACAGAATCAGGCTGCATTTTGGGACTCTCCTTGGGGACATGGCCATAAGGACAGCCATGATGAGTGCCTTCACTCCAGTATTTATCACTATACCAGTAGGTGTGACCAAACAGTTTTGGAAAAAGAGAACAGTTCCTGGCTCCAGGAAAACTGTTGCCAAACATGTTTCTTGGTTCTGCTGCAAGCAAAGGAATGACCACTTAGATGTTCTCCTTAATGGGAAAGTATCTAGGGCTGCCATACTTGGGATGTGGATGTCCCCTCCCATCCTCTTGTTGGAGGACCACTAGCATGCTAACTGTTTAAAGATCTGGACAGAAAAATCTGGACAGAAGTGTAATAGATAAATACGTGGGTTTGAAAGCTGTTATGTAGAGGGGCTGCGCAAAGCTGCAATGCAAATTGCGAGGTCAACACGTATGGGTCGGAGAAGAACCCTGAGATGTGAATTTACTGATGCAGAAGGGCAGGAGGAGGCAGGAGGGAATTAAGGGGAGATAGAAAGAAAAAGGTTCTGAAACGACCTCTTCCAAAAGTGTTTGCTTATACCTTTGGAAGGAGCAGATCTGCCGCGGTCTCCTGAGCACACCCAAAAGCCTGGTAATTTCTTAGCGCACGAAAAGAGAGTATAAAATAAGTATAAAGTGCAGACATCCCTTGGGTTTGCCAGTTGGTGTAATGGAGGTTAGGATTTTAAGTGTGCGGATTTTATTTTATTTTCAGCGCTACACAGAAAAGAGAGATGAAACCTACCTGGTGCCTTTCCAGGGAGCTCTGTCAGCATGGAGGATTAATCCTGAATCTTCTTTACCTTAGATGCTTTTTGCAAAGTGATGGACACTGAATTTAAGAAATACAGATAATTAGAGCTCTATAGCTACCCAGAAACAACCCCCTCCCCATCCAAACTGCATCAAATTCTTCCAAAGTTATTTTTACTGACTCTGACTGAAATCCTATTGGTGGCTTAAACACTAGCCTAACCTGGGGCTTCGCCAGTGTTTAAGTACTTTTTCTTTTTTCAGTTCTTGCAGAAGAAAGTATTCAGTGACTCTTTGTGCAACTTGTGTTCTCCAGCTGTGGCTTCTTCCTGCTGCGTCCAGGAAAGGCATTTCTCCTCCTCCTTTGCTCAGTAGCACCGGAGCACAATTCTTACCTCCAACCACTGATCTCCTGCAGGCGTGCACCCAGCCACCATCTAGCTGTTGTTCTACAGTGGATGAAGCAGCAGCAGCTATAGATGTCCAGCATAAGCACACTAGCAAAACTTTATACCAGCATCAAATGGAAGCTTGGCCTATGGCATTAATATCTGAGTAATGAATGGGATTCATTCACATTCTCTCTATTTTTTTTAAAAAAAATCTATCAATTTCTTGGAGCAAGTCCTCAAAGTCAAAGGCACACACCGCATGTCCCACACAGGAACTGTGCAAAGAGAGTCCATCTTTGTCTCCTATCAGCCCAAGTCATCCGTGATGATGAAGACTGGAGTCTAACATCCAGAGGCCCTGGATTTCCCCGACCTACTTCTGTGTGGTGAGGTGTCCCGCTAACTGTAGCAGCTGGTAATGGTAGAATTGGAAGAGACTTCAAGGGCCATCCAGTCCAACAATTCCGGAATACACAGTTAAAGAACTCCCAACAGATGGCTCAGCTTGTCTATATCTTTCCTAAAAGGAGCCACCCAGAACTGAATGCAGTACTCCATGTGAGGCCTGACTGGTACAGAATAGCATGAGACTATTCCTATCAGGAATTGGAAAATACAGCAAGATTTCCACCAAGCACCTCTTGGTCTTCCAGTTGGGAAGGCCAGTGGTCCTTGTATTAATTTCCCAGCACTGTGTGTGTGGCTTAAGGAACAGAAGTAACCAGGGGAAGGGAAAGGCTTCTTGGGGAGACACTGTGGGCCAGAGAGGCAGAAGTTTCCTTCTTCTGTACTATAACAAAAGAAAGCTCTTTCCCATGTGCTACTGGTCCTGCCACCAGCACTGACTTGTAGTCTCTCTCTTGTGTTTCTGTCATTTTGTGGTTGCAGTTTCTTGTTTTGAGAAGGAGACAGGTGATTCCAGAAGGAGAGTCAAGAGGTAGACAACAGTGATGAAGGAACCTGTGGCTGCTACAGTTATGGAAAGGCTTCTTTCCGCCTCTAATGCGCAAACTCCTATCCACACCAGGGCTGCACACCCCATCCCACCCCCAGCCCCCATTGTCAGCTTTTACTAAAAAGTGGGGAGTGGATCTGTCACAAGGAACAGTTAGGGAAGTTGTACAAATTGCAGGGAGGACATGCCTGTAGTGTTTTGAAGACTAGGAGAAGCACAGAACTTGGGAACTGTTAAAAACAATTTGATTTGCTACCGCTAACTCACTGCAATATTCAACTGCGATATAAACCTTTGTTAGTGTTAACTGCTGAGCCCCCAAATGATTTCAATTTGGCATTCATCATGGCATCTATCTTTTAAAAAGCCATTCTTAAATAAGCCAGTTTTGTAGATTAAATGATGATTCAAAGAAATAATTAATAAAACCGCAAATTAGTTTGTACTAAATTTTCTTAATGTTGGAAAACCAGCAAGCTGTAATGATTTAACTTTCAAGATGCAAGTGCCAGCAAAAATGTTCCTAAACTCCAGGAAAGTGCCGCATTAGTGCTAACACCCCAGCCTTTATGGCCTCACCAAGAGAAGTGGGTCTTACGTTTGTGTAAACATGTCCAGGATGACATGTTGCATTTGCTGAGGCTGAAAAAGCTTTGCATCATTTATTTATTTAGGTTTGTTTGGTTAATTTGAATTTTCACTCTTCCATATAATCAGAATGTTTTACCTTTGCGCACGGTAGAAACAAAAGGCTTATCTCTCTGCTGGCCTGGAATAAAGAGTAGCAAACAATGACTAGCTACCGTGGAGAAGATAATATAGTATTGATGTCTCTGCAGCTGCTAATTTTCGCCGGCCCCAACAGGATGGAATGAGGAGCTAGGAGCCAATTGCCAGCTGTGGACGCTGGACCAGCTTTTTCAACCAGCATTTTGTTTGCAAACTCAGAAGACTATTTATAGAGATGTGGGTAAAAAAAATGAGAGAACATCTCCATCATCTCTGCAGACCTTTGTACCTTGCCAAAGAGTGACTGTGTGTACATTGTCATGACACTTAAATCTAAGATATATGTGTAATTTTTCCAAGGGCCAATTTGCTGTACAGCTGCTCTGAAAATCAGGACCAAGTTTTTCGATTACTGTTCTTGGTTTCCTCCTAGCTGTGGATCTGACTGGGTGGCCCTCTCTAGACTCTGAAGTCTCTATTTTTTTTCTTTCTTCTTCTAAGATTAAAGTCTTGCCTTGGCTTTTGAGTTTTCCAAAATACAGTAGAAGACAAAGTAGAAGCTGAAGGAATGTTGTTCCTGCGTAGGCATCTCCAGGACCTTGGGACCTAGTAATTAAATGAGTTTGCCACATGGAGGCACCAGACTTGGCATGCCAATCTTCAGCCAAATGTAAGTGCTGATTGTTCCAGAGGGGGCAGTTGGCTCCCTATCGCATGTGGTGCCAAGCTGTTGTTTATCCAAGATCCCCACCCATGTGCCGACCAGCTTGAAATTTCACCAAGCACCACGAGAATGTTACCTATCTATGATACCCACCCTATTACACTTCGCTATTATACTTTGGTGCTGGACTATTGTCTATCTGTGGCCCCTGCTCATGTTCTGACTTCATTGCTATTGCATCTGAAACCAGCTGTTGCTTACACATGATCTCCGCTCCCATGTGGACTAGCCCATGGCACCAGGTGGTTGCCTGTCCATGATCCCTGCTGAAATGCTCATGGCCTTGCTGTGGCACATGGCACTGAGCTATTGCCTACCCATCTTTTCTATCTATGTGGTGATTGGCTTGCTGTTGCTTTGCGTGCAATAACAGGAAAGTTTAATTACTTAGCTTGGTCATACCTCAATCCATGCTGTGTCCAGCTGTTTTCAGCAGTCCCACAGCTACTTTGGGAACTCTGAAGCCTGGAATGGAAGCAATGGGCTTCTCCCTGCAGTCCTTTTTCCCCGGGAGAGTTACAGCCTCTTGACATAGAAGCTCCATTTAGCTAGCATGGGAGAAAGCCCTCGATAAACCCAACTTCCACGGATTTGCCTAAAACAACAAACTGACCCATCTAAGCTCCACTGGATGCGGTTCTGAGTAACCAACACACAAAGGATTAGCCTGTCAATGTGATTTATCCCATGCGCAAATCCTTTAAAAAAATGAGAAAGGTAGAATTTGTTCCTCTAGTTTTAGGTCTGGTTCTTGTTGCCAGATGCTTAGGGTGGTCACATGCCCTGCAATGACAGATCACTGCCTCGTATTTGAAAAGCTATAGGGAACAGTTGTCTGTTGGATGGCATCTTCTGTTTGCAGAGGTCTCCAGTTCAAGACTGGTTCAAAGAAAAGGAGGTAGAAGAAGGGAGCTGAAGGACTTTGAAGTTATCTGTTATCAATACCTTCAACTTCAACAAGAAACTTCTTCTTCTTCTCCTTCTTTCTACTGTGAGTGATGAAGAGAGGGCCTTGTAGGATTTTTTTTTCTTAAGGGCCAAAGTAACATGGCTGCCCTTCTAACGTCTTCTGTGCCTCGACATGGAGAGGGCATCAGCTGCTACTTTGACTTAGGAAGCAAACTGTTTTGGGCCAATCCAGCCCACCAAGCTGAAGATGGCCCACCAAACGTGGATTTTTGCCTCCAAGTCAGTTAACCGTTCCTCACTGCCATTTCTGTCTGTCTCTGTGTGTTTCTGTCTTGGTCTTAAGAAGGCAAAAATGCAAAAACTTTACAGATCCAGTTTCGGATGCCTCATGTAGCTGGTGGACTCCATCTATACAGAGGCTGGGGAAAGGTCCTTTTCTTGGACTGCAACTTTCAGAATCTCCCAGCCAACATGTAGTCCAAAAAAGTAACATTCCCAAGCTCTGAGTGTCTCTGGCAGTGCCGGGCATCTTAGGCCTAGGGATTTGGTTCTGAGGCACAGCCCTCCCAGCCTCACAGGACTGTTGCTTGTAAACCTTCATTCCTATTTTTTTCCCCACAAAAATCTATTTCCCTTCACACTTCCAGAGATGGTGTTGACCTTTTTCTTCCACCTGACTGGCAGTGGATGGAGCTTTCAGGTTTTGGATGGATCTTTTTTTTTCATCTCCAGCTGTAATGAAGGCTGTTGATTTGGTTGTTTATATATTTGTTTATTTACTTTTTAGCCCCAAATGACCTGCGTCTCGAAGGGATGCCTCCCCTGTGGATCAAACCCACTCACTCCAAAGCCTATAATCAAAATCCGTTCCTGGGCCACAAAATTGGTGCTGTTAACATCAAGGGAGCCTTCACTATTGGTGTTCCTGTGATGTTTACATGTATACCAGGGAATTATTTGCCTCTTTACAAGATTGGCTATTTGCGGGATAACGACCCTTGAGTTCTCTTCAGCCTTGGATGGAGTGTGATCAAGGGCAGATTGACATGAGCTGAAAGAGAGTGGATGACCCTTGGCTCCATCCAAAGCAGGGTTTTTTTTTTCCATTTTTCAGAGCACCTGCCTTTCATCCAAGGATAACTATTGTGGTACGGCTAAAATAGATTCCCTCTGTGTTGGGCCAGCAACATTATCTAATTGATTCAGTATGCTTCTCAGGGTTCAGATACTCACAAAGCAGACAGCAACTTCATTAAAAATACAAAACACATCATCGAACTCTGTAATGAAAGTTCAATACATCAGTCATTAAAATAACAAATAAGATATAACAAACACAATAGTAATTGTTTCTGGGAAAGACAGGGAGAGGGGAGGGAAAGGAAAGATGGATGCCAGAACCCGAAAGACATGGCCAAGTTGATCGCTTTTGCTTTCTCCTGTCTTTGGATGTCAGTCAAGAATGTTGGCAAATTCTCATCCCAAATGAACGGAAAGAAAAGTCCTGTTCATCATAATCCAGCAGGTTGTCGAGGGCTTGCTTCCCTCCACCCCCAGTTTCATGGGCTTGCTAATAAAGGCAGGGGAAGTGCAAACTGGGGATACTGAGAATGATATGATATCTGTGGAGGGAAGTGGCACATGAAGTCCAATGAGCATCTCAGGAGAGGGTGTGGTGCCTGAGACGACCAGATGCTCAGGGTACACAATCATTTATTTGGACTATAATTCAGAAGTCAGAATCCTATACTGACTGAGGTATTTTGGGCATAACAGTACAAAGGACTAATTTTTCCAGGCTCTGATCCCACTCTTGTTGATGTAGGGTGATTCTGGCCTGAGTCTTTTGGTAAGCCTAAGTAAAGTAAATCCGTTGAATCCACTGAATAGCAAGTGGCATAAATACCATTAATTCAATGGGTCTGCAAAAAGGATTCAGGCCTTTTACTCTTCTCTCCAAACACTTTAACTTTCAGGGCTAGTACAAGAGTCTGCTGGGTCATTCATCTTCCCTATGCTCATCCTAGAGAACATTTGTGAACCTCTCTTGATGCCTTCAGTGGATGAAAGGGCTGAAAGGCCTCATGAGCAACTTCCACCTCTAAGTATTCTTTGCCTAAGAAAATCCTTGAAATTCATGGGGTCTCCATAGGTCAACAGAAGACATGAAGGCATATATATATATATATATATATATATATATATATTATATATGCACAATGTCCCTAAGCTCTGGCTAAGAGAGGGACTTGTTCACAATCCCTGCCACTCCCTTACTGTCCTCTCAGGCAAATCTTTTTATCTGTAAAAGATCTGGTTTTGCTGTTCTTATAGGTCTCCAAGCATCGTGGTCTTGCACTTGAACAAGGCACAAGTCCTCTCTCAGCCAAAGAAATGGAAAAACAAAGGAAAACTGGAAGTAGACTGGAAGCCAATTCTAGTTTCTGGATGACTGGTGATATGGTTGGAAGAAGTCTCTCTGCCTGGGGCTCTAGAGGGCTACTGCTCCCTGGAGTCAACACTATCTGGCTAGATAAACAGTCTGACTTCAGATAAGGCAGCTTCCAATGATGCTGCTTTTTGAACCTTTCAGGGATAACATGTCCCAGTGGGAGGACCAGACCAAGAAGTCTCACCTGAGGCAAAGTAGGTAGTGCTTTCTCCCACTTTATGTGTAAAGCCAACAGGACTGGCAGTTGAATCTTTCCTCAATAGGGCAGCAGGGCAACATCTTCCACCACACCTGATGGCATCACCCTGGCTTAGCGAGCACCACATAGTTCTTTGTTTCCCTAACACCTTGCTACCATTGAACAAAATCTACAAGTATCTCACTCTACATAATAAGGTCTGCACAATGGTCAGTACAGGGCCTTGCTGTCCAAGTTGCTGATAAATCTACCAATTTGCTAATGAATCTCAAGCACTTCTCTCATGTGACGCTTACATCTCTGTGCATGTCTGTAGATGCCGTGAGCATTATAATAATACATCTTCCCACTGTCTTACTGAAGAGAGTGGTAAAGCTTAATTTGCCTTTGTTTCCAAATTCTCTGAGGAAAAGTCAACTTTCTAAGAGTGGGAAAAGCAGACATTTTCCGTTTTCCAAAGAGAGAGAAATGCACACAAATACTTAGAGGCTCACAATGCTGCTAAGCAATAGCTCAGCTGCTTGATATCAGTAATCATAATGTTTGACATTTACATAGTGCTTTAGTGCTGAGCTACACAGTGCTTTGCAAACAAGTGTTTCCCAAATAGGCATTTTTTTGGTTCATGGTAATACTGCGGGTGGTTGGGTGGAAGAGATTAGCATCAGGGAATTGTTGAGCACCCCTCCCAGAGCCTTTTTTTAAGGGGGGGAGGAGGAGGGGCAGTTATAGCTTGGTGCTGGAGTACATGCTGGGCATGCAGAAAGTTCCAGATTCCTTGGCATCTGCAATTGAAGATGGATCAAGTGGATCACATGGAAAAGCTGTTGCCCATGACTCCTGCCAAGGTGCTAATCAGAGTAGACTGGGGAGGAGGAGTGAGTCCGCCTGAGGCCTCAATCCAGCCCTCTGCGATTCCCTAGATGGTCATGTCTCCTACCCTATGCTACCATCATTGTGTGGCTTATTAGCTTTGGAATGTCTTTTCCCTCCCTATTAAAAAAAAAAAAGTTGAAATGCCTCTTTTAATACTTGATTACTGGCAGTAAGAGCTTTAGGGGAAAATATAGTGGTATTTTTGGTGTTAACCTTTTTGCCCCTGGTACCACCTACCACTAGAATCACCACCTTGGAATTTCTCTGAAATTGAATCTGGCCCATGGACTGAAAGAAGTTCCCCACCTTGCAGTAGACAATAGTATGGACAAGTTGTCTGGTTGGGTATTAGGCAGTTTCCCATGTTTTTGGAAACTCAGAGTGAGATGATATAGTTCGCTTCAGGGAGGTACAATTCCAAACATCTCCAGGTTGGGCACATCACACACTCTCAGGCCCCAGAAAGCCCTGTGATAGGTTTGCCTTAGGGTGGCTATAGGTCAGAACTGACTTGAAGGCACACAACAACAGACATTTCAGAGTTGGCTGAGTTGTTGACCTCTTTGGTCCTGTGTTCTCTGATTCTAGGCCAACATTATAGTGCAAGTCCATCCTCCTTGAACATGAGGTGGTTCCGTCCCTTTTGACAAAACTCCAGATGATTTTGTGGGTGACATCCAGATGTCAGTCTGTTCTGAGGTTGCAAGCAGTAGGATCCTGGTGGATTTCCCACCACCAACCCAGATTGGCTCTTGAAAATTCATTAAAATTAGCTGTAGTGATAAAACCGAGATGCTGAAATGAGAAGTTTTGCCTGACATTTAAATGTGGTCATCTTAAGTGATAATGTCACAACGTGTGGAGAGGGAGATTCATCCCCTCAGGGAACATTTACTGTAGAGAATCACAATTATGTAAAGAGCCGATTTGAAGAGCAACTTGCACTTTATTGTTTCCTCCCTCCCCCTCAATCCTGGGGCGGCTGTTGTTTGAGGATGGACGTTGCAATTGGCATCACTAGTTATTGCTCTAGAGAAGATAACAGAGATGGCTGCCCTTCCAGACTGCAAACTTTTATCTGACCCCGAGGATTTTGGAGGCCTGAATCTAGTAGTTCTCACCAGACTAGGAAATGTGTCTTATCGAATAAGGATGGGGAATCTCTTGCAGCCTCAGAACCAAATTCAGTTTCAGGGACATAGATGTGGAGGGAGCCTGTTCCAGTTGTGAGCTGGGCCAAGGGAAAATGGTGGCAACCCAATATATCAGCATCTTTTAGCCTTAGGCAAGGCATTTCAGCTTTGAAGAATGGGGAAACCACCCAAAATCTGAGAAACCACATAAGCACAGGGCCATGGGAAAGGAGGTGTGGTGGGTCCCAGATGACCAGATTGGGATCCCCAGAGGGCTAGATTGGATTAAGCAGCCAGGAGTTCCCCAAACATATCACAGAGCTTTATGCCATAACAAAAATCTGATTTACAATGGGCAGGATCCAAAAGCAGAGTACGGAAGTGCAGAATCCAAGGCTGGGTGGGGAACGTGAGGCATGTAGGCTAGAAACAACCCCTAGACTTCCTTCCACCTTTGCTCAGACCTCAAAGACCCTCGCCAGTCCTCTGAACTCACCAGTATTTTCTTTAGAAAAAAGTAGGGTGATTTTCACTTATAAATGGCATCAAAACATTTGGAAATGAGTGAAAATGTCCCCCCACACCCACCCCAAGCCCAATCAGAACTATCGACCTGTCAGTGCCTCTTTCTTTCAGGTGTGTTCTCAGCCAAAATGGCAACCAGAAGTGATGTGGAGCATTTCCATTTGGGGTAGTATGCAGCCAAATAAAGAGATAAACCCTCAACAGGGGAGGGTTTAGATGGCCCCAAAATTGGCATCTGACCCTCCCCCCCCACTTGCCCATCTTTGATCTCATGTAACCAGGACAGGGGACACGGCAGCCTCCTGCGAGTCCCCAAACTCATTTTCAGAAAACCTTCAGAGTCATTGGTGGGGTAGCATGAAAGACCACAAGGGACAGTATATTATATTTAGCTCAGTAACACTCAACATTTCACAGGCAAAAATCACAACTCAGCTTTAATTCCCCTCTCTGTCACGCTGGCAATTGCTGCCTAGGCCCACCAAATGTATTCTGTCATAAAAGATGCCTTTCCAAAGGGACTTTCATCTTGAAATATGCATACTTTGACACGTTTCCATCTGTTTCTGGTGCTGCAAACGGCATCACAGAATTCTGAGAAGTACAGAACCCAAAGTATAACTCCACACTCTAGGCATTTACCTGAGAAGAGGGGCGGGTCAGGTCGACTGTATTTGCAAAGAATGAATTCCTTAAGCGGCCTTAGCCAAAGGCAAGCTTCCTTTTATGGCAGCTTGTCCGCCATTACAGATCGATTTCACTGAAGGACTCTGTAGAAATTTCCAAGAAGCCCCACCGTTTCCCAGAATATAGTTAGCAAGCCACCACTGTTGCGTTATTGAAAACTCCAGGAAAGAATTAACAATTCCATCTCTTTTTTTGACAAGAAGCCAGGCTGGTGTGCACTGAGAAAGTTCAAGAGACCATATTCTGAACAGAAACAGAAGAGAATACTGAATAGGTACCCCTTGATGAGCAGACTACTTCTTCATCTTTATGTTTGCACAAAACGAAGAAAGAATCATGGGGAAAGGTGTAATATATATATATACGGGACTACATGGATTCATAATTAAAGTCGGTGTCATAAGACACAGACCAAAAGAGTCAGCTTCAAGAACTGCCGTTTGTGACCTTGTCGCTAGCATTTCTCTGTTTTGGAGTACAGCATCCCTGTTCATTGTGCTTTTCACCTGCTAGACAGTGGCATCCTTTTGAGGGCAGATTCACAGGAATGGGACAGTTCTTTTCTATAGAGAGAGGGCAGGTGACCCTATGCAAAGGTTCTGCTGCCCAGGGATAGATGCAGCTCTCCAGCTTTTGACTGGAGGCTTCCAACGAAGCTCGCAGCTGATGGTGCAGAGAGAGATTTCAGATTCAAAGAACCTTTACTTACCTGATGCACTGACTGAGAGGAAATTGCTTCATCGAGTGAGTTCCATTTAGAATAAAGGAGTTGGAAGAGTTTTGTGCAACCACAGGAAGGAAAATGGAAAGGAAAGGTTCTTTTTTTGATTCAGTCAGAGCCAAAACAGCTTGCAGAGAGTGTTGCAAATATTTCTTTCTTTGTCAAGAAAGCTCACCTCTGTTTTGTGAGGAGGAAGATGGCTTTCTAATGTTCCTTGAGAAATGTTTACCTGCAACTTATTTATAATGCATCCATATAGTGCCTCCATTACGTTATTCATGGTGCTTCCATTGACTTTGCCTCCTCTCATTGATTTTCACTATGTAGCTCAGTCTGATCACAATCTTGATGCCAGCTGGGAGTTTTGTCAACAGGGTGCCACCACAGAAAAAGCCCTGTACAAGAAGCAGAAATATGTGTTGAGCCAGCAACAGTGGAGCTGATTGTGGCTACACAATGACATCAAGTGGCATTGTTTGAGACTGGAAGCCATTTGGGGCAATGTAAACCAATAATGGACATGAAGGTCTATTCTCCCCTTGTCTCTCTTCTCTCTGTGTCCAGTCATTGCAAGCACCCAGAAGAAATTAACCTGATGGTTCTTTGGCGGGGCTGGAGCAGCTTTGAGCCTTCAAATATTTTAGACTACAACTACTATAATCTAGTATGAGCACCCAAGCAAACTGGTCCTTTTGGGCATTGATGTCCAAAACATCTGGAGGGCCAAATTTGTTCCAGACCTGGACTTTGTGGACACTCTGTTTATTCATCCCACCTGTCTTCCAAGGAGCTGCTGTGGCACACAAAAGGTCTCCCCTATTGCATATTTTTTTCCTTTCAACAATCTTGTGCAGTAGATTGGATTCAGAGATAATTACACACCCAGCCAGAGAAACCCAGCGAACTTTTCCAAAAACAATCTTCCTAGTCTGAGCCTGGAACTCCAATCACTGTACTACAAAGGCTTTCATTCATATATACACAATTCATGAACTATGTAGTTTTCCAGAGGAACCTGTAGTAGCACCCATCCCATTGGAGGTAGCTGGAGAAGAGACTTTGATGAAGATCTTAACTGGCAAGCAGCAGTGCTGGATGGTGATGTCCGTGCCAATGGGGTGGTAAATCTGTTCTGAGATTTACTCTGAACTTTAATGGAGCTATCCAAGATACCAAGCCCCACCCCACAAAATAGGTTCAGCTCCTTGGATAACTTCCTTAAAGTTCAGAAGAAACCTGGTGCAGATCCAACGCCCCACTGTCATAGAAGCCATCAGCTGCCACTGAGGAGAAGGTTCTTATGGAAGCAATCCAGGCTTAAAGATCTCAGGAACTGTTCACATTGAGCTGTACTAGTTAGAAGCCTTGATGTAAGTCTTGGCTGCAAATCCACCAAAACCATGGCTGTCTCAAGTCTTGGCTGCATTTAACTCAGCAGGGTACCCTCCCTAGGTATGATGTTTGAGTTTGCTACAACCTTTTCCAGATATTTATCTGCAATCAGTGGCTTTCTAGTCTATGAGATTCAAGCTTCTTTTCTCAACCTGCAGGCTCAGTCAACATATGAGTTTAACTTTATACTAATATATCCCATCAGGTGCTCTTCTGGCATGATGACATCAACAAAATTTTGCAAGTTTAATTACATTCTTAATTATGACTTGGTATTGAATTAGGGACCTATTATGCAAAAGATAATTGAAACCCTGCTGAGACCACTGTCTGCTAACATCTAATCACATCCCACTATATCTTTTCCTTTTTCCTTTTTGCCTAAACTTTAAATAATGAAGTTTCACTGCCCCACACCCATGCACACTCCCTAGTATGTTACTTAGGATGGTTTTAATTAATTGACAAGAGAAACATAATTAGGGACCAAGGTGGTGGTCTACATATCCTGAAATAATCACTGGGAAATGAATTGCGTTTGGGGGAATAATTAATGGCTTCCAAAGTTGCAGTTATGTTGCAGCGATGTGGGTATGGAAAAATGATGCTAAGTACTACAGAAAGAGATGGAGAGAGAACCAAAGAATTTGCTGCACACAAGGTTGGAAATGAGATTGAACACTACACAAGTTTGGGTTGGACTTGGAGACATAAGGAATGTGATGCTGTTGACCTGGCAGCCCTCATATATATCAATCCATACCTCCATGCTTTCTGTCATGGCAATCCTCTGTTCCTCAAAATTCGACACCACATCTGGAGGAAGATACAAAAAATAATAATAATAATAATACAGTAAATAAATAGGGATGTTTGTACTGTCTGTGAAAATTATGGCAGAAGGATCTTGAGCCCTTAGCATTCTGAACATTTAGGCCTCAGTTCTTGCATAAACAACATGTCTTTTTCCCCCATAAAGGGCCTATTTTACTGCAGAGCAGGGTTTAAATTTCATAAAAAGAGTGGGCCCTAATAGTAGGTTTGATGCTGAATTCCTCCCCCTGCCCTGACGACAAACACAGACGCAAACACCGCTGCATCTCCTCTACCCTCAGGGCTGATGCTGGCGAGTCTGTTCCCTTGGACTGAACAAATGCAGTTTAGCGCAGGTGACAGTGAAATCCTCCATGGCTAAGCCCCTGAGTGGACAAAGGAACCAATGGGGAATCCAACAGCAGGGATGGAGATGAAAGCAGCTGCCGCTTTGGCTTTGCTCCTCCAATCCCTTCTTGGTCTGAAGCCCCCGCATTCCAGACCTCTGCCCCACTGGTTCCCAGTCTGATTTTGGTGGGTGGCTTTGCCTGGGGAGACATTCATGTTCTAAGCTTAGCAAATCTTCTTCTATAATCACTTTTAGCATCAGATTCCTTTTCTTTTTTTTTTTTTTAAGAAGAAGATTGGCCTCTTTCCAGAGAAGTTGTTACACAAAGGTCCTGAGAACTGTGTGCTTAAATAAAAAGAAAAAAATGTGAGATTATCTTGACTATGCTCCATTCCCCCCCCCTTTAAATCTTTTCTGCCCTCACTTTGTGATCCTTTGTCATCTATAAGTGAACTTCGGATGTCAGCATCCAACAGTTGACACAGAGCGTTAATTTCAAAGTGAACCATTGGATGGTCCTTTGATTGCTAGTTGCTTCAATGTTGTTGCCCTTTTCTGACTCCTCTAGTGGTCATATCTCGGGGCCAACATGCTAGCTTTAAGACTGGCCATTTTCTGAAGTCCCCTAACATTCTCAGGATGAGCTCCCTATTCCATAGCTAGGTCCCAGGGACTGGCTAGGAGTTTCTGGGAATAGTAATCTGAAAATAAGCTCTGCCCAGCTCAATAGCCCCTCTCTTGAAACAGATTCACACAGGCATCATCAGGAATCTGGTTTTGGTTTCCTTGTTGTTTGTATCTGATAGTGAATATGGTTCTTCTGTCTCCCCAACACGGCATCCTTACAACAAACCTTTGTGGGCTACCTCTGTGTTAGATGAGCAACAAGCAGAGAAGAAGACTTCTAGAGCTCATGGAAACAGCTAGCTGCCTTTCTAGAGAACTGGATGGTACAACCCTTGGTTTTGTATACCAGGTTTTATATTCAGGGTCATCCAAATAGGTTTTTATGCCCTAGGCAGAATGGCAAATGGCACCTTCTGCCCATATGAAGGTTCTCTCTCTCTCTCTCTCCTCCCACTTAAAAAGCCTCCAAGATTTGTTGAGCGTTCATTTGTGTGACTCCCAGAGAATTGCTTGGTCTATCACTGCCCAATAAGTCAGTTTGCGCTATATCAGTTCAAAAAGAAAAAGAATAAACTGAAGGAATAGAGGGGCTTTTCAATAAATCTGCCCCATGTTATTATTAGAAAAATATTTTTGACATGCAATATTTTAAAGCAGTTTAAACAGCCAAAGCCATCAGGTTGCTTATTTGCTGGCTGTAAGGCAGAAAGCATCTGCTACAAGGCGGAAAGCCCAAAGTTCACATTTTTGGAAGGCACTAAAATATCAGGTTTTAATAGCTTTCTATTATTATTCCCCTTCCAAAAAAACAAAACAAAAAACCCTTGAATGGATTGTGGTACACAAAGGGGTCGGCTTTGATTACGAAGTTTAATTTCCTTTGGTAGTACTAAAACAATTATAACCTCTCTCTGCATTGGAGAGAGATGACTGATAAGCAGTGAAGGATTTGAAACAAAACATGTGCAATCTTCACTGTTAACTGATGCTAGTCTGCAATATAAGTTTTGTTGGTCCTTGAGCAGAGAGGAAGTTTTCAGCTCAGCAGCCCTGCTTAAGAGATGTAGCTGAGATTAAGGCAAGAGTGCAGAAGGAGCATGTGGCCCTAGGTATTTTTGTCTGAATACTACAGTATTTCCTATTTAAAGGAAAAGGTTGAGGATTTTGGATAGCTCTTCTACATCATGCCCTATGAGGAGCAGCTTAGGAAGCTAGGTATGTCTAGCCTGGAGAAGAGAAGGTTAAGAGGTAACATGACATGATAGCTATTTTTAAATATTTGAAGGGCTATCTCATGGAAGATAAAGCAATCTTGTTTTCTGCTGTTCCAGAAACTAGGACATGGAGTCATGGCTTCAAACTACAGAAAAAGAGATTCTACCTAAACATTAGGAAGAACTTCTGGATGGTAAGAGGAGTTCGACAGTGGAATACGCTGCCTCAGAAAGTGGTGGATTCTCCTTTTTTTTTTTTTTTTGGAGGTTTTTAAACAGAAGCTGGATGGCGATCTGCCGCAAATACTTTGCGTATTCCTACATGGCAGGCGGTTGGACTCTGATGGCCCTTTTGGTCTCTTCCAGCCCTATGATGTTATGAAAGTTCACACTAAAAGGTGGAGAGGATTCACCACAGTGCTGACATGGAATCCACCAAGCACTTCTGTTGGAGAGCCTAAACAATTAGAGTGGCACTATTCTTGATGGTAGAGGAATAGTAGGAATATAGCCTGTGATTAGATAATCAAGGGAGTAAAGAAGGCCTTGAAATTGCCATGTTATTTCTCCTGCTGCTTCTTCCTATAGAGAGCTGAGTAGGCTCTTTAACAATAAGAGCTTTTTTCGTACCATCAGCCTTGACCACTATGACCATGTCATTATATTCTGTGATGGACCAATACGAGAGGCAGTAATTGTCATTGTGAAGCATTTTGCTTCCTTGGTTATGCGATTTTCTTTTTTTCATGATTTTAATTGGGTTCTTAAAATATCCACAGAAAACAATGAAAAGAAGAAGGAGTTAAAGGAAAAGAAGACAAAGGCAAGAGAGAAGCACAGCAAGTCTGATTGCAGAATAAGCATACCTGTTCATGTAAACTGACTGTGACCTAAATTCTATTGCACTGTTGTGTTGTTACCTGCCATTAAGTTGACTTTGACTTATGGCGACCCTATGGATGAGAGATCTCTAGATCATCTTATCATCAACAGCGCCACTCAGGTCTTGCAGATTGAGGACTGTGGCTTCCTTGATTGAGTCTATCCGTCTGTAATGCAGTCTTCCTCTTTTCCTACTTGCTTCTACCTTCCCAAGCCTTGCGGTCTTTTCCAGTGAGTCCTGTCTTCTCATGATATGGCCAAAGCACAACAGCTTCAGTTTAGTCATCTTGGCTTCTAAGGAGAGTTCAGCCTTGATTTGCTCTAAGACCCATTCTTTTGTCTTTTTAGCAGTCCACAGTATCCATGGAACTCTTCTCCAGCACCACATTTCAGATCAGTTGAGGTCCCACCCCCACATCAGCTTTCTTCACTGTCCGTAATCTGAAGTCCAACCACTGCCTGGAAATAATGAGTTACAAGCAAGGCAAACAAGCCATTATAACATAACTTACGTGTGGAAGGGCAGTTTAACAGGGGCGTAACAAAGGAAACCCCATGATGTGGTGACCTTAAGACAAATCTAAGTCAGAAACAACTTGAAGGCAAACAACAAGAAGAAATGAAGGGATATTTCAAAAAGGAACACAAGTAAGAGTGAAATTACTATACCGGTGTAACAAGTAGTGGTGTCTATTTATCTTCAGAACTAATTTTTCAAGGGCATTTCTAGAGTAATTTTCACAGGATTTTTTCCCCAGATTTTATGCCATTTGGTTATGAGTCCTAAAGTCTGGTTTCTTTCATAGAAAAGTAATGAGAGTGATGGAAAAATAACAAGCAGCTCAACGAGAGATTTTTGCCAGTGCTATTGAGTACAGCAACAGGTTGTTTGTCTATCACTGTCACAAATACGCAGGAACAAATTAAAAAAAAAAATTAAAGCAGCTTCCTAAATTCCAAGGTCAACCCCACAGATTCAGCAAGAGTAAAGTCGTGTTTGTGGCTGGATCTGGGTTGGCAAAGAGAGGTCTGTATTTAAAATCCCTCAGAACAACTTTCCCGTTTGCTTCTGTGCCTGCAAAGTGAGATGCGTGACAAAACCCAGCACTGTCCCTCAGAGCAGCTGTCCACCCTTAGCCGGGTTTTTCTGAGCCTCTGTTCTTTCACATCCCTGTACAGACAAAATGAATGTCGGACATGGCATACCGTCCAATATTTCACTGATGGAAATAAGGCTGCTCTTGTATCCCTGTGACATCGCTTATTCTTCTCACACCAAGGCTTGCAGCCCAGGCCTGGTCTGCCTCATTTGACATTACTGACAGCTAGAGAAGGGGAAGATTCCCGGTCCTGAAGTCATCGGGTTTCTCTATATCCCCGTCCCAACTCTTGTTCCTATCTGGTTGTGAGACTCGGGTCTTTCTAAATTCCTGCCTGGAAATTCCTATGCGTTTCTCCTACACCTTTTCTGACATACCTGTCTTTTTTTCCCCCTGATACTAAAGATGTTCAAAAATAATTCAAGACCACTGCTCCCCAGCGAGCAAAATAAGCATTAACTGAGAGTGTGGAAGAGTTCCTTTTGGGACTACAACTGTCAGAATTCCTCATTAGGTTGCGGGGATTTGGGGAGCTGTTATCTCAGAAAGGATTTTTTTTTCCTGAGCTCTGAGCGATAGATGAATGGATAGTCCAACCTCATATTGATCCATGCCAAATATTCTAACTCCCTTGCTTCTTCCTTTCTACCCCTGAAAATTTTTATTCAAAAAGTGGGAAAGATGGAATCGTACATATGTTCCAACTTTTTGCCTCTTATTTCTGTCCCTGCTACATCATGGTCGTACCAGCTAGGGGATTCTGGGAGCCATAGTCCAAAGGAGAAACTTTTCCAAGCTCTGCATATTTTGCAAGATGTTCATATAAACAAAGGGAGATGGTCCCTCATAGATCAGGACGGTTGGAGCATTTGCCTTGTGCTTTCGCTGTTGCCTTATCTTCCTGTATGAGTGTGCTGAGTCTGCCTCTTAGCTAATGTATTCTGAGTCCAGCTTCTTTGGATGTTCCCACGTAAGCAGCGCTTTTAGCTCTCTCTCTTTCTTCAAATGGCCTGTTTCCATGCATTGCCATGCACTTATCAAATGACTTAATCTTAAGCATATGAGGTTCCCCTCCTGCAGGAGGGGTGCATGTGCGTTTCTCACACAGTTTGCAGAGTTTATAAGCCTTTGCCAGCTGTAAATGCCAACGGATTTGTCTCCTTGCTTTTCCTAAACCGATTCATGTGAGTGTTCTTAAGGGTTGAGCCTAAATTTATTATGAACCATGGTGGGGGGGGGGGTTGAGGGTTGCAGAGGGTGGAATAGAGCCTTTTTTAATAATGTGATTGCTTCATCTGTATTCAGCACCAAGCCCCTGGCCCCACCATGAACTCTCTAGCATTTAACTCCTTCCTGACCATAAGCCTGAGGATAGTGGGAGAGAAAAAAGGAAAACAAACATTAAAAAAGACTCTTGGGAGCCAGCATGATGTAGTGGTTTGAGCATTGGGCTACGACTCTGGAGAGCAGGGTTGAAGTCCCCACTTGGCCATGGAAACCCACTGGATAACCTCGGGAGTATCACACATGCTCAGTCCCACAAAGCCCTGTGATAGGTTTGCGTTAGGGTTGCCATAAGTCAGAACTGACTTTCAGGCACCCAACAACAACAGACACGTCAGAGTTGACTGAGTTGTTAGCCTCTTTGGTCCTATTCTTTGTGACTCTAGGCCAAACGTTGGGTAATTATTAATGTGGGGAGAATGTAGGCAATGTTTTTGTTTTTCTTTTGGTAGAATTCTGGTCACACACTTTTGGAAACCCCTGACCAAGAGAAGGACCTTACAGTACAGTCCATCCTTCTGGACTCCATAATAAGTTTGCCTTAGGGGCACTACAAGTCAAAGACAACTTGACAGCACATGCAACAACAGCTCAAACTTCCCCACTCATACCTTTTGAAAACCTATGAGCATTGAGTTTGCCCCCAGCTCTCCATTTACAGCCTGCCGCCTGCTGGCATGACCTCCGCACACACACACACACACACACACACATGTGAGGTTGCACAAAGCCTCACATCCTGTTATCGTCAATGGATGCCCTGAGCATGTGCCTAAGCAAGTGTGTGCACTTGATGATAATGGGCTGGAGCAGGCATGTGTTTTGTTTGGCATGAGGGTTTCTGGAATGGCAGGTATTTGTCAGAGTGGAATTAAATGGACCCAGGTCTCAGGCCAGGCATGTTTGGGTGGGCTGCTGAAGTTCTGTTGGCCCTGAAAGCCTGACTCCCTCTCCTGATGTTGACGTTGTACCTTCATCTTTAAGAAGAACCTGTGGTCTTCCAGAAGCTCTTGGATTTTAGCTCCCAGAAACCCCAGTGAGCATGACCAACAGTGGTGGAATTTGCTGCCACAAAGACATCTTGATGGCTGCTGACTTGGACAGCTTTAAAATGGGATTCAACAAATCCATAAATGTTAGAGCTGTCAATGGCTGGCAACTAGTTGGGATGGTTATATATCCCTTCTGGTTATCAAAGGCATGATGCCTCTCTGTGTTAGTCACTGGGAAGCATGCAATGGAGGCCACAGTCTCTGATGGGGGGCTTCTGAGAGGTAATTGATTCACCACCCTGTGAAGAGATGCTATTTTGAGATTTGATCCAGAATGACTGTTATCATATTGTTATGTCATCATAATCAGGCTTGATGGGAGAAGCAATTCATCAACATCTGTATGGCAGAGGTGCTCAGCCCCTCACATACAGATGCACAATCTCGGTTGCTGAGAATAACAGGGCAGTGTGCTCACAGCCAGTACCCATTTTTGAGGCTTCTGAGTGTTGCCTCAGATATATATGCAGTCGTGGCCCAGAGGTATTTTGAGGAAATGAAGTTGGCAGCAGCAACTGCTGCCATATCACCCAGCATTTCTCAATACCAAGCAGCCAGACCTGCACTGCCCAGATAAGGCACCTCAATGCTTCCAAATGTACCACTGTGCCACTGGTGGCCTTCTATGTAACTGCAGTCCCAGACCTTCCTGGTCAGCAACAAGCTGTGATCCAAATGGTACCCACCCTGCCCATGAAACTGGAGGGTCCTTCAGAATACCATTCTGAAGCACGTGCCTGGACCGACAGGGCTGAGGGAGTTGTTTACAGCAGCCAAGCCAAATCTCCCAAAGACCTGGCTGCTTATTAGTAGGAAACTGAAACTTATGACATACAGGAGGCAGCTTTGTAGCTGTTTGGTGATAAGTTCAGTGGTAGTTGTGAGCAAATGGCCCAGAATCCCTTGCTTGGCTGCTGCTTGGCAGCCAAATTCTGTTCTCTGATCAGTGAATAGATCTGCTCAGATCTTCTTTCCCTCCTTCTCTCCCCCATCTTTTCTTTTCTGGCTCCCCCTCTCTCTTTGTGGAAGATGAAAACCATCACATGGAGTTAGATTTATTAAGTGCTGCCTGAGTCGCTCCCTATGAGGTGGAGGCAGGGGAGGTGAGCTTGCAAAGAAGATTGCCGCCTTAGAACTGGGGAGGGGGAGGACTGTCTGGATTAATTCCTATGATTTTTTTTTTAAAAAAATAAGATTTTGAGTAAGCTTAAATGATTAGCATGAGAGTGTTAGAGAACTTCAGTATTTAAGGAGCGGAGACCTCTGCCCTCACCGAAGCCTCTTAACGTTAGTACTGGCTTTTCACAAGAAGCGATTCTAGCTTTGTCTGGCTTTCTAACTCCCTTTCAGCATGTACCCACCTCTCTTTCAGATTGTACAATAGTGATACCCTCCCTTATTGCCAAGGATGGGACAGCTGGGACAGGCCTTGGGGCCCGCTTGCTTCTCTAGCACCATCTAGAGAATGGACAAACTTGCCAAACATGGAAAGGCAAAAATGCACAAGTGAACCCAATTCTGGTTTAGAAAAAATGGGAATTTTTAAAATGTTCCACAGTGCAGTTAGACAGTGGGTTGATTATCTCACACTGTAGGAATGGAGAGGATATTCACCATTATTTGTTTCTTAGCTGCAAAATGGGTTTCCCAACATTGTGGTAACCTAGTTGGGAAGAATAATAACTCTACAATGGTGAGAATCTTGTGCATTTGTCCACCAGTATTCACTGGCATTCTGCACAGAAATGCTCATTTTAATGTGAGAGAAAGAATTGTGGGTTTTGTGCAGAAAGCGTTGTTTCCAGGCAGGCCCATGACGGTTTGTGTGTATGCGTGCAAGATTTCAGTTTTCTACACAAAAATTGCAGTCTTGCATAACAAACATCTCATATACATGCCCCCCAAAATCTTGAGAATCAAAGAAAAACATAGACCCTTAAGAACTTTGAAAAAGAATCATGGACATTCAAGTATTCTACATTATCTAGCTTGCAAATCTTGGAAGTTTATCATGCTTGCCTTAAGTCTGAGATAAATGCTGCAGCCCTAGAACTTCACCCTGGTTCAGATTTGAATTGATAGCCTGAAAAGAAGGCAGACCACACTTAGATATCAGTATGACTTGGGGAGTTTTGGTTTTGCCTTCAAGCTGCCCCTTAACCGTCTACATTGTCATGGCCAATCCTAGATCCAAACACAAACAGACTCTTCCCTAACAGCCACAACACACAGCCATGAACTTATTGCTGATACTTATTGCAGCCCAGCATAGACAAGAAAAGGAGAGCCTATGAGCCTCAGAGCACTTATATAAGAAAGTCTCATTAATCAGGCAAACAGCTGGGGGAAGCTGCTGGCCAATAAAAACCAGAGGTGGGGCTAGGAGCAATCTTTTGCAGACAGTTGGTTTGTGTTCCCGGAAAACCCTGACCCTTGCTTTGTGTTATAATTATGCTGCTGGATATTCCCTTGAACTGGCTCTCTGAATTTATTGCTGACTTGGACTGCTGAAACAAGAAGGGCAATTGACTGATAAGCTTCTGTAAACCTAGACTGGGGCTGCTACTATAGATTTTGATTAAGGACTGGGAACTGTGGCTGGCTTTCTACACAGGACACACAGACTCTGTAGATTTTTTTGTTTTGTTTTCAAGAGGAAAATATCTTGATTTTGGCCACATGGGTGAAGTTGGTAGGAAAAAAGTGGGGAGCAATGCTCAACAGGTTTTGATAGACTACTTTGGTCCTTGGACCTTTGGAAGTTACCCACCCTTTGATGGGGCCAGGCAAGCAGATGTGTTCCTGTATCCCATTAGTGACAAATACAGGCATAAGGTGAATTTTGCTTGTGGAGTGTTTTTGTTGGCTTTTGTGCAACTGCATATCTGACTGCTGGAAACTGAGGTCCAAATGCAGAACACATGTTGAGGCACACTGGATGGAGTATGTGTGATCTGCAGTGGGCCTCTGTTCATTCTCCAATCTGGAGCATGCAGAGATGCCTAGTGCAGAACCTATATCAATGTGCATTTCATTTTGCATTGCAATGGTGTGTCCTCTGTGCACATCTAGCAGTATCCACAGATCTTGCCCTCATGGATATTGCATAATACAAGCAGAGTGCAACTCCATTAGATATTTACACAATGTTGCAACAAAGGAGGATATTGACTGTTATGAACCTTTTCATTCCTTATGGCAGCTTTGAATTATTATTTCTTTTTTAAAGGAATGACTTCTGTAGACTTATAGCTGTGAACTTTGAGATTCTTCTGCTCCAGTTCATTCAGCTGTAGTGAGAAGGTAGCTCTATGTCTCTGACAGGTACTTATTCCCAGCTCTACTCAGTGTTAACGACTGAACTCGAGCGGATCTGACTCTCCTCTGGCCCATTCTGTCTCTCTCTCCCCCTTTCCCAGAGGTATCTTTAGCAAATGTCACTTTTTCATGGTTCTCAGGTATATATTTGTGCATGCAAGTGCTTTTTTTTTAAAAATAGTCAGCTGGGAATTTTCTTGTTGCTGAGTGTCTTCAATTTATTCCCTCAAGGCAACTTTCTGCTCTTGTGTCAGATGCTCTGGCTCCGAGGGGGTAGCACTTCGATACACTTCTAAAGAGTGTTCTCCTGTCCTTGGGGTGAGGGATTTCCAAGCTTTGACTGCATGAAGGTATTAGTCAAGCTGCCTGGCCACTCAGAGTGTGACTGGATAACACAGTTGGCACATCCTGCTTTGCACTGCTGAGAAGGGAAGCGTTATTGGCTGTTGCCACCACCAAAGGTTGTATTTGATCGGTCAACAGATAAATTTTTGACTTCCTCTGTGCCGTTCCGCAGCCTGCTTACATCCCAGAGGTTTGGAAGGTTACATTAAAAAGCCTCCAACTAATTGTTATGGATTAGTTGAGGTTCCATTTGGAGCCCACCACCTTTCCGACTAGTGCTGTCTTTGTCTTATTTGCAAATTGGAAATGTTGGCAAGGTACGACATTGGAGACTAAGGGAGCCGCAGGAACTCAAGGACTCTTACAGCTAAATCCAATTGTTAATCCCAACCAGAGTATAGACCCACTAAATCGATAAGACATATATCAATGTTGACTTAACAAGCCCTGTGCATTCAATGGTTGAGAATGATGATTGGATTTAACCTTTGGGTGGCAATTCTATGCAGATTTATGGGGTGCAGTCCCACTAAACACAGTAGGACTTCCATCTAGGCAAACTTGCAAAAGATTGAACTCTTGGTAAATTAAATGCCTCTGTGTTGGGTATTGGCTTTTCTTTCTGAGTGTCTGTCTGATGTTATTAGCCTGATACTAACTGTGGTTTCTCCTCCTTCTCTTATTTGCTAAGCGCTGTCTAAGGTTGGCCACATCCCAAAAGAAATTGGGTGTGTGTCACTTTAAAAGGTCCACAGCAGAGCAACATTCTATGAGTGTCATTGGTGTTGTCACAGCAACTCCCTTGAGAGGACTTGCCTTGTTATCTGCCTCTTAAAGGGGCAGAAACTGTCTTTTTTCTGGCACATAGTCACTCATCTTTGGGGGCACGACTCAGTAACAGAGTATATTTCAGAGCTTGGTGCAATCACTTAAAATGGTTCAGGGAACCTCGGCTGGAAAAAGAAGACTTCACCATGGTGGTGCCAGTTAACAGATGACAGTACTGAACTCGATGGGCCAAATTGTCTTACTATCAGCATAAGGTAGATGGGCATGAGACAAACATGGGGATGTAGGGTAGCAGGGAAATACAGCTCCCAGTTTTTTCTCAAAAAAGTGTCATCACAAAAGCATTTCTGCATTTAACCTCTTATTTGACACTGGTGAAGTGTAAAGTTCTGCCAGTGTATTTATGCAGAGATCCAGGGGCTGTCAGCCAAGCGATGGCATAATGGAAACTTTTCCAATCCATTCCCATAGCCAATCAGTAACCATTTGGTTTGAGGGACAGAGTTGTCCTCAGGTTTTCTACAGCCTGGGAAAACCTACTGTGTAAGGAGCTACTTGATAACTCCTTATGCAATGTTGGGAGATGTACTCATGCTATTGTACCCAGGGTTTACCAAGGAGATTCAAGCATCTGACTTAAGGTGTGTACCAATCCAAGATGGAGGTGTCGAGTTGTCCACTGAGTTCAAAGGTCTCAGATTTGGAGCTTGAAAATAAACACTGGATGGCCCGCAAGGGGAAAACTGAGGTGGACCTGAGCTGTAGATGGCCTCCATCCCATCTGTGATGCCACAAGAAGGAACAGTCATTTTTTTTCATTTCCAAATTATCATCATTGTCTTGATTAATATCCCTTTCATCTGAACATTGTGCTTCAAACAAATAAATTGCAGCTGGAAGAACTTGTGTTTCTGGGCTGTAAATTGTCTGGGAAGTTACATCATTATCATCCTAGTCATCATGGTTAATAACTTATTTATTAGCATTGGCACTGTTAGTGAGGGGTGGGAGTGGAGGTGGAGCTGGTGTCAAATTCACCTCCCCAGTCGCTTTGGCTAAGAGCGTTCAAGGTCGGCAACTGATTCATTGCGCTTCTGTCTCCAGAGAGTTGGCTGACTCTCAAGCTGACTCAGCCAGCATGGAGTGTATGTGGCAGGAAGAAACTCAGTAGCCATTGGTCTTCCATTTACAAAATGAGCCAGCTGCTTTCATGGAAAGGGTGGGCAAGAAGGGGGCAGAGAGGGAAAAAGAAAGTCTGAAAGCTAGTTTGTGTGTCCTCAGAACAGCCAAGTGTGGTTGTGTGTCAAAATCATTTTTTTTTTGAGCCCCAAAGGTGACCTTATGGGGGTTTCATGGCAAGATTTATTCAAAAGTGGTTTGCTGTTGCTCCTGCTGTGGCTGAGAGACTTGCACTTGCCCAAGGTCACCCCATGGATTTCTGAGCAGAGATTCAAACCCTTGCCTCCCGGAGTCCTTCTCCAAAACATCTCAGGCACAGAAGCCATGGAAGAAATCTGATATTGCAGGAACGGGCTCCTCCGAACTGGCAGATTCTACCTGCCTTCCCTTTCCCCTGTTGTATGATGCTGGAAAAAAAGTGCAACTGCTAATGTAGTGCACCAAGAGGAGTCTGGCCCATGTTCAGCACTGCTGAAGAAATCTCCCTTCCCTTCCCTTTTAAATGATATCTTGGCACTGGATGCCAGCATTAGTCTCTGATTTATATTTATGTGTGCATTTTAATTTTATCTAAAGACTCTCCCAAAGGAGTTCATAATAAGAAGCATACAGAAACTTAGAAACCAGTATGTACCTAACTTTAAAGGTGTTGCTGCAGTTCAAGGCTGGGCAACCTGTAGCCCTTAGGTTGCGTGGAGTCCTCAGTCCAATTGCAAAAGCTCTCACTAAGCAATCTTGCAAGAATGAAGTGTCTCTGGAGTTTGCTGAGCAAAAAAGAAGAGGCTGAGGGACAACAACTGGTAGCAGAATGAGAAAGAAGTGTGGTCCTACTCCCCACTGGGTTAAACATCTCACACCAACTGCACGTACTCCCTTGGCAGGTTGTCTGGGTGGAATGCATCCAATGAATAGGGATGAAAATAAATTTTGTTGGGTTTGACAGCCCCACTGAAGGCAGCATTCTCCAAACTCCAGAGGCTTGCTGTGAGAAAACGAATAACTCTCCTCTAACATTTATACATCAGCCAGGCTTACAGGGTGCTTCTGGACAATAGAATGTGCACAAAACCTTGTATAGATTTTAACATGTAAAGGGCTAACATGTGCCTACTGGGGAGAAGTGATGTGCAAACATATTTTAATCAATGGGGAAAAATTTGTAACCTAAATGAATTGTGGTATGTTAAGGAAAATACTTTAAAATGCGTGCAAATTTTAATGCACATTCTCATAATTTGATGCAAAGTATGGGTGAGAGGAAAATGCAAAGGGGATTTAAAGTAACTCAATGAGATCGCAGTAGAGAAATGTTCAGATCCTTACCAGCATGGCATAGTGGTTTGAACATTGGACTACAACCCTGGAGACCACGGGTTGATTCCCCACGCGGCCACGGAAACCCACTTGGGTGCCTCACACACA
Organism: Iguana delicatissima; assembly: GCA_948472985.1. Lineage (NCBI taxonomy): Eukaryota > Metazoa > Chordata > Lepidosauria > Squamata > Iguanidae > Iguana > Iguana delicatissima. The sequence continues at coordinate 468,828 of CAOKZL010000684.1, forward strand.
CTCAGTCCTGGAAAACCCCGTGATGGGATCACCCTAAGTTGGCAATGACTTGAAGGTGCACAGCAACAAACCACTGAAGACAGAAGAGGCATGCCCCTCTTCTGGCTTTGTAGTCATTCTGGTTTTCTTGTCCATTCTGATTTTACTATAAGCTATTCTGAATGTTAGTTTTTAAGTATTTAAATAAATATGAGCCCGTTGCTGTAATTTTAATTTCCTCCCCGCACAAACAAAATGAACTTCTGATGATGAAATTCCATCCCCCTTTTTTCATTTGGATGATATAAAGTTCTTACTGTTTCTTCCCTTTAATTGCATGGCTGGGGTGCCCTACTTTTGCTGCTGTTTCATCGCTTTCGTTTAGAAGGAGACTAATTGCATGAGCTCACATTTTTAGTGGCTTTGAAGAATTAGCCATTAAACGGCAACGATCCGGAAATCTTCTATGATTGATCACACAGCACTGTCTAATTCGCCACAGTAACTCACCATAACAGTCATTGCTTATGGGGGAGAAAGAAATAGATCCGGCTCATAAAATATCATGAACGAGTCGTCATTAAATGCAAATACCTGAATGATAGTCACGCATTGCTGTACTTTTTTTTAAAAAAAAAAAATTGGAGCTAGGATGCAAGAGAAGTGGCTGGAAGGAGGACTCTTGCTAAGGACAGCTTGAAACCAAAACAATGGTTGATGGAACGGCTGAATGGCCATCTTCGCATGCAAATGAATTTTTCACCATGATTAGGGATTTCCTGGGCAAGTGTAGGAGGTCTTGTGTTTTAATGAGAAAAGAACAATCAGTAACATGGATACAACGCCTAATCTCTGAATCATCAGCATCTGGAGCCGGAATTAGAAGATATATGAGGCACATATCTACTAGAAAGTCCACCTCAGTGTCTCTTTGTCTTCTTTCTCATGCTGGTGTCCATGAGAACTGGGATGTGGTGACACAATTCTTGAGCATTCTCCTGCTTCTAAAAGTGATAACTAAGGAATTGGAGGTATATGTGTATGGGGAGGGAGGACTGTCCCAAGACATTTTGCTGCCCGGGACAAAGAGCAGAGGTGGTGCCTTCTCCCCGTTCCACGTACAGAAGCCAACTGGACTGGAAATTGACCACCTTATCTGGCTTCCTATTTGCAGAATGGTTCATTTCCTGGCTTCCTCCAAGTCCCTTTGGGCTCACAACTGTCTTGGATGTCCTCCCCAGCCAGGCAACCAAGAAAGGCCTCAGTCCAGTCCAGCACAATTGTTTGTTACTAACTTATCATTGTTGAAATTTTAATGGCAGGAAGGGTGAGAAGTGCTTCTGGAGGCTTCTGCCACAGATTCAGATATAGCTTGGACTTAGGTACTGTACAGCTTGAGGCAGAGGGCTCCAAAAATTCCAATGGACTCATCCAGTGTTTCCATTCAGGTTATTTCCTGCAGATGCAAGCTACCTAGGTACACTTCTCTATCCCTCTGTGTTATTAGACTTTTGCTAATACTTGGCAAAATCCCTAGTATTTGTGGCATGAAGGAGATGCTTGAAGATTGCATAGAAAAGGTCTTCAAAAGCTCTGAAACAAGATGATTGCTGCTCCAAATGCTTCCAGTTCAGTCATACAACTTCTGGAGGTGAGGTTGCTCCCCCCTCCCTGCTCCCATCTTCCCTCAATTAATTAGAAATTGATTTTACACTAAGCGTAACTAATTAGAGTTATTTTTAATGCATCTTTTGGAACAGAGGATTTTTGACGGTGTCTTAAAAGCTAGAAAGCAGTTTAAGATGACGCTCGTCCCTGCTCTGAGCAGTAGATGGGATTTTATTGCCAGTGCTATGATTCTTTTACATCTCTACATGTATTTCTCCCCATTAGATCATCTCGCTTGGCTAATTCCACACCTCTCCCTCTCTCTTTCTTCTCTCTCTTGTCTCACTACCGTATGGTAGTTAAATTGCTTCTCCTCTGGGGTCAAAAGTTTTTTTCTTTCTCACTCTGATATTGCTATAAAATGCAAAGCACTAAGAATAAACAAAACTATTTCAAGGCTGCCAAAGGTCCAATTTACGGAAAAGGGCTGCCAAAGGGGTACACCGGTGAAAAATGGTTCAGAACCACTGACTTCCCACCTTACACCTTCTAGCTCTGTATGGGCTGCACTTACTGGCAATAGCTCTTCGGAGTTCCAAATGGGGCTTCTGTTTTGGCCCTGCTTGGGGATGCTAAGGGTTGAACCTGTGGCCTTCTGGATTCCAGCACGATACTGTACCACTGAGCCACTCTGGCACATAGTGTTGGTCTCATCCTGTTGAATGGGGAGACCCTGACTGCTCATAAGGATGCAGGCAGGGAAAAATCATTGCTTGGTGCAACAGCTTGCCCACCATCATTGTTTGCACGCTTGGCAGCCGCCCCGAGCTTGCTTGCCCGCACAGACCAAGGCCGGACCTGTTCCAGCTGGAGAGGCTGCACTTTTTGCTGGCCCGGCTTCTGGTCCATTAGCATAATTGTTACCCCTCAGAGTATGTTTTCATTCAACAAATCCTCCCCTCCACACACACACACACACACACATCCCACCCCATGGCAGTCAAAGAATTAATTACTGCAAGAAAGGGGCCCGGCTCTCCTGATAAAAAGAGTTTCACAACTTGGGCTTTTCACGGCTCTCCCTCTCCCACTGAGGCCGCTCCAGAGCTTGTCAAAGCATTTGGGGCACCGCCATGGGTCAGTGCTTCCCAAAAGGGGAGACAATGTTGCAGGAACTATGACACTCATCTCAAAGCGAGATTTACTTGCTCTTTGAGGGGGAGGGAGGACGAGAAGAAACGGGGAGGGGGTGACACAAAGGAGATGAAAAGGCAAGTCCTTGGATTGTTGTGCCTGATTTACTGAGAGAAAGAAAGAGTGCATGTGTGTATGTGCAGAGCGAGTTGTTACTGTTGTCATCACTAACTGGGTTCTAAAGATAATGTACTAGCTTACATGTTGATTCTTTGAATGGACATCTGGCTTCTAGAGCAGGCTGTTCACACACAGATGTGATTGTGTGTGTGTGTGGCTGAGTGAGCCCCAGGGTGTGTCTGAAAGGAAGAATTTGTCAGGAAGAGGTGCCTTTCTTGGACTGCAACTCCCAGAACTCCAGTGGTGGATTCTGGGAACTGTTGTCCAAAACATTTCTTGCCCATGTCCTGTGACATCTGGAAAGCCACACATTTCCTACTTCTGGTCTACCACATGGTCTTTTTAAAAAAAGAAAACAAAAAGCCTGAAGACACCAATGAGTGAACCTGGAACAGTAGTTCCCAAATTTTGGTCCTCCAGGTGTTCTGGACTTCAACTCCCAGAAGTCCTAGACAGCTTGTCCAGTTGTCAGGAGATGAATTGTCTGGAGCCGGAGCAAGTCCAGAGGAGGGCGACCAAAATGGTGAGGGGCCTGGAAGCCTTGCCCTATGAGGATAGACTTAGAGAGCTGGGTATGTTTAGTCTGCAGAAGAGAAGGTTAAGAGGGGACATGATAGCCATGTTTAAATATTTGGAGGGATGCCAGATAGGGGAAGGAGAGGGCTTGTTTACCGCTGGTCCGGAGACCAGGACAAGGAGCAATGGATTCAAGCTACAGGAAAGGAGATTCCACCTGAACCTCAGGAAGAATTTCCTGACGGTCAGAGCTGTCCGGCAGTGGAATATGCTGCCTGGGAGTGTGGTGGAGTCTCCTTCTTGGGAGGTTTTTAAGCAGAGGCTGGATGGCCATCTGTTGGGAATGCTTTGATGTGTGTTCCTGCATGGCAGGGGGTTGGACTGGATGGCCCGTGTGGTCTCTTCAAACTCTACATTTCTAGGATTCTATGATTCTAAGTCCAAAATGCTTGGAGGACAAAAGTTGGGAACCCCTGACCCAGAACCTTCAGCATGCAAAGCGGGTGCTCTACCACTGATGGATAGGCTCAGTCAGATATGATTTTTCAATCCTCCACTCTTCAAATGCCCACTCAGCTCGCACTTCCTGCCTTCATCCTGGCTGCCAATTTTCTCTTTAACAAAGTGAGGCATGCCGTAAAGATTGTTCTATCTCACGCACAGAAAGGATGCCTTTTGTTACTCTCCTTTTGGAGATGCCGCACCACGGGAAGCTTAGGGCTTTCCTCTTTTCATGTGAGCGCCTGATTGACAACCAGCCCCCATTGTGTGTGTGCTGCATCTGTTCTTGACCTTTTGATCAGGGACATAGATACCCCGAGGGAGAATCTCTTAAGTGCCTCTCTGTGCACACCTCAGTGGGCATGCTTTTCATGTGCCGAGAGCATGAGTGCGCTCCCGCATTTCCATTCCCTGATTTCTCTTGGCATTGTATGCCCCTTTCTCTCAGAATCTCTGTCTCTGCAGGCCCATGCAATCTCCTCTTTGTCTCCCTTTGTCTTTTTCATTTCCATTATGGGATAATAGGAAAGCTGACACTTCTGGCCAAAGATTCAACACCAGTAATGTGTTGCGCATGCTACTCAATACTTTGATCTAGGTGAAAAAGATCTGGATGAACACAGCCCAACTAAAAGAACAGGTATGGGGGAGTTTGGCTCTCGAGTGCTGTGGATGTCAGCTCCGAACATGGGGTTAGGGGTGTTCAGTCTAAAACATCTGGAGGGGCAAAGGTTCCTTGTCCCTTAGATTTACTTTTTCGTGCTGTCCACATTAAGCACCATGCCTGTTGGAGCCTATCAGGGACAGGCAATCTTGTGAGTGGCTCAGAATGAGAATCCTGACAATGGTTAGTTCTTGCTAAGACCCCACTGGTTCCTGATGACACCTGATGACACCCATGTGCCCTGCCAAGTGGGATGTAGTGGGTCGTGCACATATGAAATCTGGAGAAGTGACAAGCCTGGTCTTCCTTCTCCAGTCACTTACAGTTTTAGAGAAAGGTATCTACAAGTAGAAGGAAGGTCTTTATAGACCTAAGGGAGGTGGGGGAGAGCTACCTGAAAATATAGTGAAATCATATAATATCCAAGCTTAGGATGCTGTTGGCCTTTATGGGGCAAAAATGATGCCCTAAATATTTGTGGGGGTAAGGATATGGGAATCCTTTGCTAACCATGTTTTAGGCTGTGCATCCAGTCTATCCCTGATAGACTCCAACAGGCATGATGTTGAACATGGACAACATGCAAATGAGGTCAAAGGGGTGAGGAACTTTGGCCCTTGAGATGTTTTAGACTGAACACCCCTAAGCTCACTCAGCCTAGAGGGATTCCTGCTGCACCTGTGTTGCACTCTTTTCAGTACCGAGTAAAGATGTTTTTTAAAAAATTGTCCAGGTTTTCTAAACTCTTGATTCTAAAATTGAACATGCAATGGGCGTACGTTACCTGAGCACCGATTTGAATGCAGCCTTTGAGGAAAAACTGGATTACAAGAACAGTTTGTACCTAGAAGGCTCCCCCACTGGTGATCCTTAGCAGAAGCTGGGCTGCAACTAGTTGTGGAGCTGTCTCTCAATGGGCTAAAAATCCATTATAGGTCTATAAAATGAATGGGATTTGTTAACCAATAGGGTTTACTCCCTCACACAGTCCAGAAGTGTGATTGTTGTGTGTGAAAGAGACAGGGAAATATTTCTTTTAAATTTGAAGAATCATTGTGTAGCACATATATATTGATGGCTAGTATTTGTACATTTTTCTGTCTTGATTTGCACCTAGTGGCAAGTAAGATATCTCGGCAACAGTCCAAACAATCCCAAGAGTCCGTGGGCAATAACACGTCTAGTTGGCTTTCATCATTGCTGTTTTTTTTTGTTGTTGTTGTTTTTAAAAAGTGGGGCTCTTCATAAGTCTACATTGCTTTGGAAACTGGGGGTCTAAAATATGCCAGAGACGCTGCTGCTAAAGCAAAATGGTAATGAGTGATGACATAGGAATGACCCCACCATTCTACTCTATGCTGCTCACTCCTGCTATAAATTTTCCAGTTTTTTTAAATGTGATTCTATAAAAGACCAGACTACCTCCCTCCTCTGTCTGTCTGTCTGTCCGTCTGTCTCTCTCTCTCTTTTTTTAAAAAAGAGCAATTTTCTTTTCCATCCTCCCACCTTTTTTTTTTCCTTCGATGTCCAACATAAAGCTTTGAGGTTCTGCCATGGCCAATTGTCTAGGGAAGGATTCCTGCTGGGAAGGCTATGATTTATATTGGCTCACTTGTCACAAGGTTGAAAGGAAGGCCCTGGTCCCTCCCTGCTTCCATTTGGATCAAATAGGAGGCCTGAATGCCACCCACCATCATAAACTTGGTTGGAGACTGAAGCCCTCACAAAGGCATGCTGTATTCTTCATTGCCAAGAGAGCACCTCTGGAGTCTGCCCTTCAAAGTCTTTCCCTATTCTTGGTGGCACAGAAGAAGAACCGAACTTGGTAGGACCAGAAGACCCATTGCCAAAAGAAACATGGCCAGATCCTGACTTCAGTGAGTTCATTTGGCCATCCGAAAACAACCATCTGTGTATGTAAAGCAGTGGTTCTCAATCTGTGGGTCCCCAGATGTCTTTGGACTTCAGCTCCCAGAAGCCCTGAGCATTGACTATAGTGGCTGGGGCTTCTGGGAGCTGAAGTCCAAAAACATCTGGGGACCCACAGGTTGAGAACCACTGGGGAATGAGAGGTCTGTGCTATTAAAGATTAGTTGCCATATACCAGGCCTGGGGAATCTTTCTTTGGCTCTCCAAATATTTTGAAGAACTATTTCTCAATTTGCCATATTGGTTGGGGTGTCGGGGAGTTGGGGGCCTTTCCGCACTACACTTTTATAATGCTATTATTCTGCTTTCAACTTCCTACAGAATCCTGGGGTTTACAGTTGAGGGAGAGGCATTCAGAATTCTTAGCCAGAGATCTTTTGGGACTCAGTAAATGACAAATCCTAGAATTCCATAGGATGTTGAAAGTGGAGTGATGGCACTAGAACAGTGTAGTGCAGAAAGACCCTTGGTTCTGCTCTAGTTTTTTTGGATACCAGTTTTTGGCCCCATTTATTTTTCAAAAATGGGTACAAAGACTTCAATCTATGGCTTCATTGGCTGCAGTTTTATAGCTGTATTTGCTTGGGAATTGATCTGCTGCCTCCCCCCCCATTCCCTTCCCTGGCTGTGGAGAAGGAAGGCACACACACCAAGGCAAAAGCAAAGGAATAGGAGGGGGAACCCTGGAAGAGAATGGGAAGGGGAGTATAGGGGGAATTATTTGGGTTTTTCCCAGTTTCACGAGGGTTCTGTGCCCCAAACCCTTGTGAAAGTGGAAGGGCCACTGTATACAACAACTCTGTTAGAAGCACATGGTGAAAAACTGTTTAAAATATATTGAAAACATATTTGAAAAGATACAAGATAAAAACACAGCGCACCACTCTCAAAGGCCCTTCCACTGTGGGATTAAGCATTATAAAAGCCTACTAAATTAGAAAAGTCTTTGCCTGCCGGTCGAAAGAGAACAAAAGGGAACTAACCAGACCTCCCATGGAAGAGAGAAAGCTTATATTAAGCTTATAAGTATAAGCAGCCTGAGAGCAGCTGCTGGAAAAATTACAAGAATTTTTGGGCACTTTTCTATGATTTTTTTTCACTTTTTGAAACTTTTGAAACGTGTTTTTGCCAAGAAAAAAAAATGTGCAGAAAATTCATTCATTCATTTAATTTATATCTTTCTTTTCTCCAAGTATAGAAGCCAAGGTGGTTTCAGTTTTTGTGCAACTTTCCACCACATATTTATGCTGAAAACAATATTTTGTGAAAATTACGCTGTTTTCGGCTCAAAGGCCCCCCCCCACAAAAAGAACACAAATGCAAGAAATTTTCACAGCAGTGGATCATTTTCCAAAAAATTTTTAAAAATGTTTTTTTTTTAAAAAAAAAAAAAAAACCTGGCTGCATCACCGAGGTTAAACCTAACTCAGCATCAGCGAACAGCCTTCCTTTCTGTTGATTTCAAATGGGGTTGGGAGGCAGAAGTTGACTCTGCTGACTTCATTTTGCCTGACCCTGTTGAAGCCAAACTGCTGAGGGACGTAAGAGAAAAGGGAGGGCCAGTGCTGGAAGTGAATAGTGAATGCCAAAATCGAACAAGGGGGAAGGTGCTCCATGACTTTTGTTTCCCTGTCAATGGGGAAACAAAAGCCTTTGTTGTTTTCCGCATTAGCCACTTCAGTTTGCCAGTAAGGAAAAAGTTGTGTGTGTGTGTGTTTTTTTTTTAAACCCCCAGGGTTGTCATTTTTCACAACTGGAGGCTTCTTGCATGAAGAAGAGAATAAACGTGTGGATGTGTTGTTAAAAATGGCAGCTTACCACTTGAGCATGTTTATTTGGGGGAGTAGTGTGCTCCAAACTTTCCTCTGTGCAGCAGGGCCTCTGTTGATCCATCGGCGGACTGCCTCTTGCTCCATTGTGCCTTTTGCAGAAATCCATAAACGTGTCCATTTCAAACTTTGCCATCTCCCCCTTGTTGCTCTGTATTTTTGAAAAAAAGTCATTTACAGAGTATGTTCCGTTCTGCTCTTCCTCCCCTCTCCTCCCCGCCCCCAGCTCCCATGGCCTTATAGATGGCAATAATCCTTTATTGTCACTGCTGTGATCTTCCTGCTCCCCAGATGGGAATGAATTGGGGGCAGGTGGGTTGGGGGCTGGGGGAGCGGTGGATCTCCCTCGTATTACTGCGCTCAGCAATCTACCCAGTAAAGCTGGTTTACAAAATGTGCAGAAAATCCAGGGCGCTCTCCTCTCGTGGAGGCATTAGCTGCAGGCCTTTGGCAGACATTATGGTGCTGCTAATTCCTCGGCTGGGCCGTATTTACTGTGGCTATTTAGTGCAGCTGAGGAGGATTTGTTGACATGGATGGTTATTTACAAGGTTTTTAAAAAGTGGGGCAAGCCCACGTTTGCTGCAGAGTGCTTATGTGGGGGTTGAGAGGGTGTTTACAGGAGAGAATTAGTGGGCGAAAAGGAAGAGAAGTACTTAACCTTGGACCTCGCACCAGAATGTCCCACATGTTCTGGACACCACAGATACACAGTGGGCACCCCACAGGCTAAAAATGAAAAAAAGAACAAGGAGGGGAAGAGACAGAGATGGTTGGTTGGTGGAGGAAAGGTTAAAATGGCTATGCCTGCTTTCTTCTGCAAATAGTTTTGTAGTTGCTTGTTTACTGTGGATGCTTGTGAAATTTTCAGATGCCTGTGAATTCCTGGACAAAATGACCTCTTGCACAGCACTTGGGTGGAAGTCCTGATCAGAATTAAAAGAAAGTATGGTTAAAAGGCCTTTAAGCCTGAGATGGGGAGACTGTTGTCCATGGGCTTAATGTGCCTTCTCAGACTTTTTGGTGACCTGTGAGTCAACCAAGGCCCCAAAACTCCTCCCTCCAAAAATTGTGGAGAGGATCAAAAAAAGTCTTTAAAAGATCCTTTCTGGAAGAGTGGTAGATAAGAGAAACATCCCACAACCCTATGAACATTGTTGTTGTTCTGTGCATTCAAGTTGTTTCTGACTTATGGCGATCCTATGATTGGGTTTTCTTGGCAAGATTTCTTCGGAGGGGTTTTGCCTTTGCCTTCCCCTGAGGCTGAGAAAGTGTGACTTGCCCAGGTTCACCCAGTGGTTTACGAAGCTGAGAGAGGATTCAAATCCTGTTCTCTAGAGTTGTCATCCGGTGCTCAGACGACTACACCATGCTGGCTCCCTATGAACCTACACTCAGTTAAAAGCCAAAAATGAATCTGGGAGTAATTTCCATTTCTCATTTCTAGTTAGTTTTAGCTATTTTGGATGAGGAGGTACAGCTTGCTGTGGGCCATGGGGCTACAACCCTGCAAATGTTGCCATTGGACCAATCACTGGCTATTAGCCATGTTTCTTGGGCTGATAGGAGTTGGAGTCCAACAACATCTGACGTTTCACAGATTTTCTCTTCCAATGGACCAGACGGACCTTTTGAGTCTTAAACTCATCACTGATTTACTTTTCTAGATGTTTATATAAAAATATCTTGGAGGGGGTCATCTAAAAGATGTGATATGTTAATACGACCCTTTATTTCTTATGACAACAAGGATGTTAATATCAGGAAGGTTGCTTTTAGAATGGAAGTGGTTTACCTTTGAGAGATGGGATGATAAATAAAGCAGAGGGAATGTGACCACCATCCCCATGTGCCACTGGTATAGTGCATCCAAAGAAAAGCTGCCACCCATCCCCTTCTGGAAAGTTTCAGTGTCCAGAGTCACCTCTTGTCTTTGTTCTCTCCGCTTTCAGGTGAACAATCAAGAAAAAGAAAGGGGAGTGTAAAAGAAAAGGGCCAGGTAGAGTTGGAGGGGGAGGAGAGAGAGAGAACCAAGAGAGGTGGTGACTTTGGAGCTGATTAATCATCAGGAAACTGTAATCACTAGCAGGGTGTTTGGGATCATTATTCAAAGACTTTTTGACAGAAATGAACCAGGGAACTACAACAGCAGCTTCCTCTAATTATTTCCCTGTGCTCACCAGCCCTTCTCGGGTATTGAGCAAACCATTTCTCTTCTTTCAATTCTGCGCTGAACAGCCGCCGGGGCACGGCTTCTGAGCACCCCTGAGGTTGGTTCGTATGTTCAATAGTGTGCAGTTAAATGCTGAGGGGTCACATGAGCCGGATTCAGGGGTGAACTGACCCCCCGGTAGTCCCAGGTGTAAATGGATAACATCTCCTCACTCCGAATCAGGCCACTGGGCTATCTTACCCATCACCCTTTGTTCTGAATGGTACAGGTTCTACAGAGTCACAGGCAAGATGTTTTCCTAGCCTGGTTGGCCAAGATGGGGATTTAAATGGGGATAGACCTGGAATCTGGACCATCTGCATTCAAAGCAGCCATTTTGCCTTCATTTATAAAATCCCTGGCCCTTGTGGAAATGCAAACAGCTGGAAGTGGTTTGTTGATAAGTACGAACCACTCTTGCCTGCATTTTTAGTGTCCTGGCTCTGGGGAGGGTCAAGAGAAGTACCTGCACTTTTAAAAAAATTACCACAGAGAACCAACCTGCCTCGATTCTGATAGACTTTCTCACCACTTAAAGACGTGGAAAGGGAGAAAGAGGAGAGCCACCCACTCCCTTGGGCGAACTCCCCCAAATAACCTCAACAATACAAAGCATCTCACATTATATGCCCAGGAGATTCTTGTTGTTTCTGTCTTATGGTTTCTGGCCCATTCAGACATGCTGGGCCTTTCCATACTACACGGTTGTAGTGCTATTATTCCACTTCCAACATGCTATGGACTCCTGGGGTTTGCAGTTTAGGCAGGGGCCTTGAGAATTCTCAGCCACAGAGCTCTTTGGCCTCAGTAAACTACAAACCCCAGGATTCCACAGGATGTTGGAAGTGGAATAACAGCACTATAACAGTGTAGTGCGGAAAGGCCTGCTGTTTCTGATGAGGTGCATATGTGATATCTGAACCAGGCCAAGCAGAAAGTGCCCTGTCTGATTAAATACTGTACAGTCTTCTCTTTGTGTCTGTGTGTATGGGGGGAGGGAGGGAGAGAGAGAGAGAGAGAGAATTGACCACAAGAATGATGACGAGTATCCAGTCAGGACTTTACTTTCTTACTACCAGACTTTTGTTTTTGTTTTTCAAAAGGTCCCTCTGCCTTGCATTCTGTTGTCTTTCCCCTCCATGTTCGGATGGGCAACATCTGCAGCGAGCAATATCTAGGTCAGCCAACTACATGTCTGACCAGATGTTAGGCAACATATTGCTTCCTCTCTTGGGAGTGAAAAGGTTGCAAAGGCCCGGAGGATGATGGGAGCTCTTTGGGAGGAAGCCAAACCAAAGAGACAAAGCTGCTAGGAGGGGAGGTTGCATAGGCCATAGCACCAAGCCTCTGCGAAAGGGACCACTCTTGGTATTGTTTCAAGACCCCACCAATCCAAAGTTGACGGTAGAAGTTACGTTGCTTGGTGCTGGCTTTTGGAATCTCATCCTTTTTGCAAACGCATTATTTGACAAACCGAAAGGTTATTATAATATGTTGGAAGAGGCATTATCTTTGGCAATTTACAACATTTTTGTTTGGTAGAGTCACCTATTTTGGATGCTCTCTGCTGCATGGAACTTTTCCAGCTTTTCTGACCTGCCTTCCTCCTGTAAGGTTTTCCAGGCAGCGTATAACACCCAAAATAAAAGAAGCCAATACAAGATCCAAGGTATTGGTCAATATTTTGGGAAAGGGAGGGAATTCTACAGCTGAGGTACCACCACTGAAAAAGCCCTTTAGCCTGATGAAGGTCATAACGCCTAAGCAACTTTGGATGGAATAAGAGGCTTTTAAATATCCTAGTGATGAAGATGAGTATTGTGTATTACGTGGTTTCTGAAAGGTTAAAACAGCAGGCTGAGAACTTCCTTGAACCACTGTTCCCCCTTACCTGCATTGCTGCAATTGCACTAAATGGGAACAGATGCTTTGGCTCTGGGCGTCCCTTTTTTTAATTCAGTCTGAGTGGGTGAGTGTTGAAATGAGATCACCATTGGCAGCAAGGAGGAGGGAGGAATTCAACAAAGCATGACAAGTTTGAAAACAAAACAAAAATGACTACCTTCTGTTTAACAATCAAAGGAAAATGATCTCCCCTCTTTCCCTCCCCATCTCTCTGTTTTATTTTCTTTTTGTTTGCCAGCTTCCAAGCTAATTGACTGGAAGGAAGTTGCTTCAAATCTTAGATTGTTCATTCGCTATTTGCACTAAAATTGTGAATAGCTTTTCATCCGTATGTGATGATACTGGTTGAGTTTTTTAGTCAGACTTTCCCTGAGATGTTGGTTCTCTGTGCTGGGACTCTGCAGAACTGTTCAACATGACAATCACAGAACCAGAAAGCCATCAAATCCAACCCACTGCAAATGCAGAAAAGCAGTCAGTAGAGCATTCCTGATAAATGACCATCCAAACTCTGCTTGAACATCTCAAAGTGGGAAGAGTCCACCAGTTTCTGAGACAATCTGTTCCACTGTTGAACATCAGGAAGTTCTTTCTGAGATTCCACTGAAATGATCTTTCTTGTCAGAGGAATCCATGGCTTCAGGTCCTACTCTCTACAGCAAGAAAAGAGGAGTTGGTGTCACCATCAGGTCTGTGGCAGGAGCCCAGATGTGGTACAGGCGTGAGATAGAACTAGTCAGTGGTCAGATTTTTCTGAGGATGGTTGGGTCACAAAGTGATGAAGCCTTGTGCAACTGGGTAGGGATGGATGAAAATATTTCAGCCTAACTGACAGTTGGGAGATAAATTCAGCCTGGGTATGAGGCTGAATGTTAAAGGAGATGTCCAGGGTGCTGAACTCTGTCTCCCAAACAGGTTCAGCACTTCAGGTAGTTCTTTAAAATTAGGGTTAGAATCCAGAGTAGAGTCATTGCCCCAATGAGCCAACACATCCACCATTGCAAAATGGAACCAAATTTGTCTAAAATCAGGGCTCGCAGCAGCTAACAGCCATCATGGAAGTGACAGGGACCTTTTTCAGTGGTTGTTCCTTGGCCTTGGAATGGCCTATAAGGCAGTTAATTGTTGCCTTTCCCTCTTGTCCTTCTAAGGGTAGGCATTTCTTTCTTTTTAAAAAAATTTCAATCAGGCTTTTGCAGTTGACTGGCTGCTGAGAATGCAGGTTACCAGCTGGCTGTTCTACTTTTCTTAGGGATGTCCCTTTCAAATGTGTTTTTAATCATTCTAAATTGGGCTTTTAATTTAATTCTGTTTTAATAGCTGGTCCTGCTCGGTGATTTTGTTTTTGTTTTGTTTTCTATTGCATTCTTTTAATTAATACTGGGAAATCTGCCGAGCCTTGTCTGGGTTGATGCAGATAATTCCCCTTATAATTTGAATGAAACAACAGTTTGAGCCGAAACACTGTCAGTCCTTACAAAAAAAATCTGATCAAGGTTCTTACAAAATAGACCCAAGGCAGCAAATTTCCAAAAGAGCCAGAATTTTTCAACCTGTTCTGAACATACACAAAATTCTCAGGATGCCGGCTTTAGTCAATACACCAAGCTTGTTCAAAATTACTTTATAAACCATAGAGTAGGAAAGGTACAGAAATTCAAGGAGTTTATTCACAAGGTACCTGAAGTAATTGAAGTTTATGAAGTATTTGAAATTCAGAAAGTACTTGAAATAGTTGAACACTTGAAATTATAATAGAAATGATCACTTTTGACTTTTATTCTTTAATATCAAATTATATTATTGGTAAGCCACCTCAAGTCTCATCTAAGGATGTAAAGAACATTATCTATTCACAGTGGGAAGCCAGACAGGAAAAAGAAAAAGGTGGCATTCCCAAAGACTCCAAATCTGGTTCAACATACAGGGATTGAAAGCAGAGCTCAGCAAGCGATGTCTTTGTCTTGATGGAGTGAGTCTTTCCATTTCACCAACCAGTGGCAGTTGACGGCTCCAATGTCAGCTTGGCAATGAATCAACTTCCAAGCTTTAGCCCTTGGTTTAAAGGAGAGGAATGCTGTCTTTAAAATAAAGCCAAATAAGTTCAGCAGGTTGGATAGCTCTTCTACAATTCACACTACAACCCAGGCCAGATTTACCAGCCCAGAGATGTGGGTGCCACTAGATGCTGCTGACGGTCTCCCTCACTCAGTCTTTTCTTTTAGCTCTCAGGTTCTTTCCATCTCCGTGAATTCTGTAAAGATCATATCAAGAAAGACTGCGGTACTGAATGGTATTCTCACTCATCCTATAGCCTGGGGACCACCTGCTGCAGGATCAGCAGTGTGTCATTAAGTGCTAGAAATGTGACTAAGTTCAGAGAGCATATCTTAACTTTCGTAACTTCCATATCTGAAAGACTCTGAGAGATTATTTGCCTTAAAACCTAAGACAGTATGCAAAAACAATCAGCAAATTTCTCCTTTTGAAGGCTGCATTGGAATGCAGTTTCAGTGGCGTGGGCAAGGGTGTAGTAATGGGGGGAGGTAACATAAGGACATTGACCACCCCCATAAGAATTCTGTCCCCTCCATTAAAAGTCCCTTTAGACTTCAAATTCCCAGCATTGCAGTTGAGTATTTAGGAAAACAATATGGCTATCCAAAGGAAAGGAGATGGTTGAATTCCGCAAAACCGCAACACTAACACTTCACAAACTTATGGGAAATTTGTAACATGTGCAAGGAAGCCTCTTTATGCTGCAGGACTTGCCTTTGGTGCATCTACAGCTGTGTGTGAAAATTCACGCTCAGCTTTGACCCATGAGTTGACACCCTATAGAAAAGCAACATACTTGAAGGGATTTCAAGCAGGCTGGTTCTTTGCATGTTTGCAGAGCAAACAGAGCTCCTGAGTCTTTATTATTGATGCCAAGTTACAAGCAAGAGTACAAGAATAATAGGGGAGGATGTAGAGTTGAATGAAGAAAACTGTATAATGTCAAATTTGAAGAAATAAAGAAGAAAAAGTAGGTAAATATATATTACAAGTATTACATGCAGGCATTGTTCTAGGATGGAAGGATAAAGAACACAGTAATTTAGAACATGGATTAGGAGGGTAAATATTTAGCAGAATTTTTATTATTTGATTTTCTTAGGGAAAGAAGATTAAAATATACTGGATAGCTAAAGAACACAAGATGGAGCTTGAACTGGGAGACTTTGTTGGAAAAAGTTGAAAAGGAGAAGGGGTAGAAAGAAGTGAACAATGTAATCAAAACCACAACCCATGTTTTTAAAGATTTTTTAAATTGAAGAATACATATTTTGACCTCCTATAACCTGCTGGGATGGGGGGAGGTAGGTGGGGGGGGGAATTGTGTAAAATGATGCAATATTGTGTATCAAACTCTTAAAGTAATAAAAAAATTAAAAGTGAGACTTTGGCCATTTCTGCGTACACTGTTATAGTACTATTATTCCATTTTCAACATTCTGTGGAATCCTGGGGTTTGCAGTTGAGAGAGGGGCCTTTAGAATTCTCAGCCAGAGAGCTCTTTGGCCTCAGTAAACTACATATCCCAGAATTCCACAGGAGATTAAAAGTGGAAAAATAGCACCATACCAGAGTAGTGCAGAAATGGTCTTTATTAGTAGTTTGAACAGTTATAATAGCATGACTCGCACAAATATGTGTTTATTTCCTGTTCATTGTTATTTATTTGTGCAACTATTTGCATACGGAAAATGTATATTAAACCGATCTGAGATTTTTTTTTGAAGCTTCACAACATATTTTCTAATTATGCATTAATTGGGGGGGGGGGTTCTTTGGCTCATTACCTCTGAAATCTCGTTCCTGCAGAAGACACGTTTACAGTGACTATGGCCAGATTCCCCTGTCCCATGGCCCCCGTTTGTTTTCCCTCTCTCCCTAGTAAAAATGATCTTGCTACACCCCTGGTCATGGGAACGGGGGGGAGTTTAGAAGGCTCTTCTCCTTGCTCGCTCCTCGATAACCTGGTTTTAATCAGTCCTCCTTTTTTATGAGCTGAGTTCCAAAGTCAGACATCAATCGAGAGCTCCCCCTACCCCCTTCAAGTCTTCTGAAGTTTTCCTGTTCTACTGGGTGCTTGGAAGAAAAAGGGAAGGAAAGAAAAAACTTGACTCTTCTGTATGTTAATAAGGAGCTGGTAATGGAAACCAGCCCAGGGATGTTGACTTAGTCTGGTGCTTTGCCAAGGGAGAGGTGAAAGTTCAGGCGACGGCTCATGTTGCCAGGGCCTGTTTCTTTGGGGGTGAAGTGGAGCAGGGTGGGCAAAGTTTGGGAGGGGCGTCAGCTAATCTGGTCTCATTAAAAGTTGCTCGTCGTGTCGAAAGAGCCCATTAGGGGCTTCAAGGATAGGGAGCCGAATGCTCCATAAAATAAATATATAAACGAAAGCTGCATGGAACAGAGTGACAGATTTACCAGTAAATAAAGGGATTAAGGGAAGGCTTGGCAGCACTTGCAAGACTGGGAGGCATAAGTGGCTTTTGAAGAGGATCCCAGAGTCTTGGCCCCATGATTAAAGATGGCACAGCTCAGGGCTTTGATGCTCTGCCAGAAAGACAGTGCCCATGGGATTTGGGGCGATGGAGGCATTGGCCAAAGGCTGCTTGGGCATACATACCTTCACAATAGAGTTTACTTCAGGATAAACCAATTTTCCTGTGCGGTCTGCCTTTCCTCTCTATCATCACTGCTACCTCTTTCTGGAAGTTGAATTGCCTTTGCTTTTTTCCCAGGAAAGTCCTTGTTTCAACCTGATGCGTCTTTGGGGTGTTTTGTTACAGCTGAGCTAAATGTTAATAGGTTTTGATCTGTGGCTTAACTTTGCTATCAGGGGAAGTGGTTTCAGTGTGGTCGACCACCAAGTTTAGCTGTGGCAACTGCCATGAGTCCAAGTACCAATAAAGTCTCTGATTTAAGAGAGGATCTGCAGCCCTACCTATCACTTGTAGAGCAGATGGCTTTCAGTGCAGAAGGTCAAAGGTACCTTCAGCTGAATGACCTCAGGTAGCAGCAAGATTGGGAAAGACTCTAGCATGACTAGACGGAGCACCAGGCTTGAGAGAATCTTTTAATTCACGGGCAGACAAGATGCAGCCCCCACCCCCGCCTGCACACAGCTTTCTACCCACTGGTACATTCCCCAGCCGTGCTCCTTCACCATTAAAAAAATGCAATTAAAAAGAATACTCAGGGTAAACACTGCAGCCAATGACTCTCCTTCAACGTGAGTTACAGCCCTTCCCATCTTGCTGTGCCAAGAAACCTGAAGCAAGCTTCCAGCCCCTTCTGGTTGCAGTCTTTCCCAGCAGTACCCAGTGATGGTAGGGACTGAACCAGGGACTTTAATCCATGGCACTTCCAAGACCTATGTGTAAGGAAATATATATTCCGGTTGCTATCCTGTGCTCACTCACCTGGGAGGAAACTTCTATGAGACATCAGAAGGCACGTAACTCTGAACCAGTTTGTAGTTCTGCCTTCTGATTGGTTGCAAACTAGGATGCTCCAGTGGAGTGTACAGCGCACACCGGTGTCTCCCTCTTGTGGTGGGCTGCCAAAATTGGTACCAATCAGGCACAAAAGTCTGGTCTGGTCTGGTCTTCAAAGTCGCCAGCTGGCCATCCCCAGAGACTGATGAAAGCTTTTCATTACAAGCACCTTCATGAGATGCCAGCAGTGTTTCCATGATGGCAACGGCAGGGTCATGGTCTTTGCTTCTGATTAAAACAAGTTCTATTTTTAAGCTGCCTTTGAGCTATTAATTCAGCTGAGTAATCCATTAATGGCTGGGGCCCTAATTGAAAGGGGGAGAAAAATGCATTGCTATTAAGGAAAAGAAAAGACGGGAGGTGGGGGGAGAGGAAAACCTCAGTACTGGAGCCAGTCCTTCTCTCCTCCTTGCCTCTCACTCTTCAATTAGCTGGCCTAATACAAAGAAACAATGTATTAAAAGAGCAGTCTGACAGGAGAAACATCAGAACAATGCAGATCTAATTAGACAACATCTGCTTTATTTTTCCCCCTGCCATAAAGGCATGACCTATTTTATTTGTGTTAACTTGATGGAGCATATAAAATAGCGGGAGAAACAAGCAACAGTCGAGTTGAGCTTCACTCCAATGGAGCTTCCATTCTTCCCCCTGCCCAGAAACAGCAGGTTCCTTTAATTGCAGGAGACAAGTTGCTGTCTTGAACCCAAAGATGCTGGGGCGGGGGAGACTTCCCTGGTAATGCTCCCCTTCACCTTCTGTGGTGCAATGCCCATGCCAAGATGTTGTGACCCTGTTTTCCACTCAGCCACTGGCTGGACAAAATGACTAAAAGTTCATCCAGCTGTGATTGTATGCTGAGCACTCATCCTTCTGCTTGTTATGAGCATTTGTTTCTGAAATGTGGAAGCTGTGGTATGATGATGTCCTCTAAACTGAAGTCTTGGAGAAGGTCCATAGCTCAAGGGTATAGCACATGCTTTGCATGTAGAATGTCCATCTTTGGTTAGAAAGTGGTAGGAAAGATTTGTTCTGTCTAAGTACATGGAGAGTGACTCCTGGGCAAAGTAGATGATACTAGACTAGATGGACTAGTGACTCAAGAAGTTGCTTTTTCTTAGTCGATGTCAAGTTGACTTTGACTTATGGCCACTATAGATGAAAGGCTTCCAAGAGCCCCAGTTGTCAGTTGGCCCTCTTAGGTCCTGCAGACTCAGATTTGTGGCTTCCTTGGTTGCATCAATCCACTTGCAGTTTGGTCTTCCTCTTTCCCTCCTGCCTTCCACTTTACCAAGTCTTATTGCCTTTCTAGGGAGTTATGTCACCTCATGATATGTCCAAAGTATGATAGCCTCACTTTAGTCATCTTTGCTTTTAGTGAGAGTTCAGGCTTGATTTGTTCTAGGATCCATTCATTTGTCTTTTGGATGGTCCATGGCATCAGTAGGACTCTTCTTGAGCATCACATTTTGAATGAGTTGGTTTTATTTCGGTCAGCTTTCTTCACTGTCCAACTTTCACAACCATATACAGAAACTGGATCCAGGAAGAGGGAACTTTGTATATGCAAGGGGGAACATAGCTTAATTCAGTTATAGAGCACATGCTTTGCATGCATAAAGTGCTAGGTCTAGTCCTTGATGCTTTTTGATAGAAGGACTTCAGGTTTCAGGGCTGGAAAAAGCCTCTGCCAATACCATGGAGAACAGACAGTACTGAGCTAGATTAATTAATGATCCTGATTAGTTTACCTAAAGATGCTAAGGGTCGAACCTGGGACTGTACACATGCAAAGCGTGCGCACCATAATTGAACAATTGTTCTTCCCTTTGCCTGAAGAGGGTTATGGGATCTTATTAACAATAATCTTAGAAGAAAAGTCTCTCGGTTTGGTCCCAGTCTCCCAGTCTTAGGTTCCCAGTTCAAGATTCGGGGCCCCTGACAAAAATTCATCAACCCAATGGAATGTGTTTTTCTAATGATAAGAAGAAATGTGTTGGATCAGATCAAATCCTATGTGGTCCAGTCTCCTTTTGCTACAGTGGCTAATTCTGATGCCTCTTCTGGGACACCCACAAGTGGGATGCAAGCACAGCATAACCATCTATAGACTTGTATTCTCCAGCAGCTGATTTTCAGAGAAATATTTTCTCAGGCACTGGATGGAATACATCGTTATCATTACTAATCATTGACAGTATTATCTTCCATGACAGCCAACCCAAGCAAAGTTTCAACTTTTTTGAAATGGAGAGGAAGCATCTTGGATGTATAGAAGTTTAAGAGATTTAAGAATTATGGACTCTTTTCCTTCTTCTTTAATAGTCTTTGCAGGGGTGAGATGGAACTGGACTAATTCTTAGGAAAGTGTCATGGATTGCTGTAATGCTTTTCCATGACAGCCACTGGCTCTAATTTATGTGTATCAAGGAGCATATTGGGCTTTTTTGAATTAAGTATTCTTCCCGCTCTTTCATGATCCGAACTCTTTTTTCTCCTCATTTCCTGGCTGATTTTCTTAAAGGACATACAGACTACTTGGACGCTTTGCATAAGGCTTCTGATTGAAACCTGCAAGCATCTCTCTCGCAGTGGCTGAAAAGGCTGCCTCTGGGTGGAGGATGGCCCCAAAGGTCGGTGAAGGTCATATTAACAGACACACATTTTGACTCTTGCAGGGCTGACTTGACAGATCTTGAAAGTAACAGATGTACTCAAATGAGTTCAAAAATGTGGCAGAGTCCCAAATGAAAGGGCAAGGAGGTTGTAACATCTAAGTCTCCCCTTCCATCTATTTTGGAGAAGATCCCAGAAGGCTCAAGATCTGGCTTGATTTGGAACACATCTGTATTTGCTAGGAGAGAAGGAAAGTGGTCTCCACTCCAACCAAGAACGGGAAATAAAACCTCAATCGTATACAACAAAATCAGAAGGTATTTGGGCTATTTGGAGGGAAGGAGATTTTGAGGGCATGGGAGTAAAATTTTCTGGCATTCTTCTAGACTCCTTGTTGCTGATGTGTACATAATTATCAATGTCCCGTTGAGCTACTGACATGCAGTAATTTATCTCATTGTAGGAGAGAAAATAATGCATGAAATGGCCTTCAGTTTTTGCCAGAAGGTAGACCTATCTCACTTCCAGGGTGACGAAGAAGCCCACCAGGTGCTGAGAAAGATCTGGGGTAAACCAGCCTGTAGCAGAGAACAACTGCAGGAAGAAGAGAAAAACATTCTGTTGGTTCCAAGTTTTTGGCCAGACCTGGATTTTCCAGCGCCTGGAAGAACTTCTAGGGCAATAGGAGTTCGTCCAACCATCTGCAATGTCCAGCTGAATCCTGAGATTGAGGACAGGAGTGGGAGTCATGTAGGCCCTCCAGATGTTATTAGCCTGCAGCTCATATTATGCCTTTCCATTGGCTATTTTGGCTATGGCTGCTGGAACTTGTAGTCCAACAACACCTAGACATCCACATGATTGCTATCCCTATTCTAGAAGAATGCCCAAACTCTAGCCCAGTAGTTCTCAACCTGTGGGTCCCCAGATGTTTTTGGACTTCAGCTCCCAGAAGCCCTGAGCATTGACCATAGTGGCTGGGGCTTCTGGGAGCTGAAGTCCACAAACATCTGGGGACCCACAGATTGAGAACCACTGCTCTAACCCTTTACTGAGGTCATAAGGAATTTAGGGGGATCATTGTCCTCCTCCCCTTCATCGTCTCTAGCTGAGAATTTAGTGGAGAGTAACAGAGTTGGGCAGCTAAACTCCTCTGATTTAATAACCTCTCTTCAAAAATTTAAGCTTCCACTTCCAGGACATTCCCTTCCTCCTGCCCCCTGAGAAAAACTGCATGCTCCAGTTCTAGCTCCTTTGGATTAAGGGGTTGAGAAACCTCCTGAGCAGACCATCCTACTATCAGAGAGGTTTGTAAAAATTTGTCTTGCACAGACCCTGGAAGAATTATTTTGGGGGGCTACAATGCCCACTGTTGGATGTATTGGCTGGCAGGTTCTTGGATTTGTAATCCAAAACAGTAGTCCAAGCTCTAGTCTTTTTAGCAGGGCAGATCTGCATCTAGCCCAGGACTGTGTGTTTCAGAGCTAGACACTTTTCAGCCTTGTCAGATTTTTTTTTCCACCAAAACTTGAAGACCCAGAGCCGGTTTGAAAGATGTACCTTTAGAATCAAAGAACAGGGTGCCTCTAAGGACAGGATGAGCCCAAGATCTTTTCCCCCAATATCAGAACTGAGTTGAGTTCAGAGTCCTTGGACACAAAAGTTCATTCTCAGTTACATCAAGTTTCCTTCATTTCAGTAGATGGGAAATTGAGGTGGGAAAAAAATCATTTTATTACTAATCCAGGGTTTGTTGATTTCATCTCCAAGAATCCCTGACTGTCGGCTGCAGGTTCTGGCTGGGGGGTCCAAAATGACTGGAGATCATGCTTTGTAAGCAATTAGGAGTGAAAATCTTGGTAGCCAATCTACTAAAAATCATCCAGAAATTGACTACTAGATCTCTATCAAAGACTGGAAAAGTTGCTTTTTGTACTATAACTTCCAGAATGCCACAGGCAGCATCGCCACTGACCATGCTGGCAGAGGAATTTCAGGTAGCCCAAAAAGTCTCCAAGCTCTGATCCAAATCTACCTTTTGCCTAGATGGTCAGCAGTTTTCAACACTATTTAGTGGAGATGTGTAAAAGCAGCTGAAAAAGTGGGAGGGCAGAGGATTAATTGGGACAGCCCTTTCCAAATCAGGACAGTTGAAGGGTAGGTAGCCCACGCGTAAACAGTGGGTACTACACGTGGAGCAAAGACCTGAAAGGTTGGGTTGCAGTCAGATGGTTCACTTGTCAGCGTAGAGTTTGAGACTTCCTTCTGAAATGAAAGGCAGATTCACAACATTGAATCTGTGCTAGTAAAGCAGACACATATACACAAATGTTGTTTTGGCAAGGGATGGAGTGGCATTTCTGCAAGGCAGGCAGGAAGAGCGGATAATCCTTCGGGTTGCAGTTTTCTTTCTCTGTGGCAGCGGGACAACAAAAAACATCCTGGCAAAGATATTGGAGCCTCATCTGGGGGATTTTTAAGAAGAAAAGGTCTCCAGGAGGCCCAGACTCCATGGCTCTGGCTTGCCCTGGTTTTTGATATCTCATCTGTGACCTCGGGACAATGAGGGTTAAGTCAGTGCCTAAGCCTTTAAATGAAAAAAAGGTCAAAGATATCCACTGTGTCAGGAACTTTCTGTGTGGCTGCCCTATGCAATGTGTCTCCATACTGTGGTCTGGAGCATCCCCTTGGGCAGCGGAGTTATTCACACGCTCTGAAGTAGTCCTACCTGTCTAGACTGGCGATTGCACTCTCCAAGTCAGGAAAGGTTATAAGTAACCCATTACAAATAAGAACTTAACTGTAACTGATCCCTCTCTTCCTCCCTCCCTTCCTCCACCAAACACTCCAGCAGCCCCAAAGATGTGACTGAGCTGTGTTGCCCCTGTAGCTTAACTAGGGATAACAGCACTCCTTTTGTGGTGTAACTTTAACTCCCAATTACTTTTACAGACTGGTTAAAATCCACCCGGGCAACACAACAATGCCTGCATAAATAGTGATGTTGGCACAGTGAGGGTAGAGGTGGCAAAAGTAAAGGTCTCTCTCACTTATCTGACAAGTTAGGGACTTGAGCACTGTCGGAAAATGGAATTGGTTAAAAAGTGGAACCCAGCCATTGGAACATCCCTGGAATGGTCTGCAGAAGAGGTCGGAAGTTCCCAGCCGCACACACCCTCCCCAGTTTCTGCTCTCATCTCTGTGCTCATACATACACCAGTGGAATTTTACACTTTACTAGTGTTAAAAAAAAAGAGAGAGCGAGAGAGAGAGAAACAGAAAGATCTCAGCCACTGGGAGTTGTAGTCCTCCAAGTATCTTTTCCTTTCACTGCTCAACTGGCAGTGGCTTTCCAGGGTCTCGGATATCGAAGAATCTTTCCTAGTTCTCACTTCCCTAACAGGAGACCTCAGGGACAAAATCTGGGAACTCTGGAGCATAAAATATGTGTAGTGCAGTGGTTCTCAACCTGTGGGTCCCCAGATGTTTGTGGACTTCAGCTCCCAGAAGCCCCAACCACTATGGTCAATGCTCAGGGCTTCTGGGAGCTGAAGTCCACAAACATCTGGGGACCCACAGGTTGAGAACCACTGGTGTAGTGTGTCCAAGCTGCATAGTTGGCAGATTCAGTGATAAACCGGCGTTCTGGTCTGAGCAAAGGTTTCAGCTGATATAGGAGGGGTATGGAGGAGGGTTAAGCGGAAGTAATGATGTCCTGATAAGTTAAAACTCAGTGGGATCTTCATTGACAGTCTGTCACACTTTCTGCATTTTCTTTTTGTTTTGGCTGTTAGTATTTTTTTTAAAAAAATGTATTTGCTGGCTCTCAATGGCACTATGGCTAATTTGGGAGGAAACCAATTCCACGGTCTCATTCTTACGTTTGTATTAAATATGAAGACACATCACCTTAAATTACCACTCTGGTGCAGCATTTCTCCCCTCTCCCAGCTTTATGAGAAAAGAAAAAGGAAGGAAAAAAGAGGATCTCTCTATATTGCTTTTCAGTTGTTAGCATCCCATCAAGTCCCGGGCTTCTACAAAAGCAGACGGTGCCAGCATGTTTATGTTAAAACAGCTTTGGTAGGTATGATACTTCTTTAACTGTTGTGGCTGCTCTCAAAGAATCTCGGGAACTGTTTTTTGGTATGGATGCTGAGGGTGATCTGTGACAGGGCTTTCTCTCCTGGTACAGCTTTCTCCCAACAGCTATAGCAAAGGAAGAATATCAAGCTGGCTTCTTTAGTACTAATATAGCCTCCTCCTCCTCCTCCTCTTCTTCTTGGTTGTCATCAATTTCTGTGGCAAGCAACTTGCCTGAGGTCCCATCTCTTAATTTCCAGCAACCGTGTGTGTGTGTGTATACAGCTGTCTAAGATCTGACTGTCTGGATGTCTGACAAAAACCATCAGGCTGCCAGGGACGAAAGACAAGGTCTTGTCAGTGATGGCCACCATCACCGTGGAACACCTGTCTTTGCTATTTGCCTCTTTCTGCTCACTGTGTGTGTTTTAAGCAATTATTTTTAGAAGATTAACTTGACATTGGCTCTGGCTTTTAAAATTGATTTTTTAAAAAATAAAACAGGCACCTTTGGGCTGCTTTTATCATCTCGTCGTTTTCAGGTGGTACAATTTTGTGGTTATTTATGTTCTGTTCCGTTATATTCTGTTATATAGTTCTGTTTGCTTTTTATAATTATTGTTGTATGCTTTATACCTTCTGTGCAAACCCCCTTGAGGGGAGTAAAAGACCTTAAAGGTGGTACATAAACATTTAAAATAATAAATAAAGAATGCTGAAAGGTTTTAAAAATGGTGCAGATTCTATTTATTCTGTGGGATAAATCAATGCATTTTTTTCCAGTTCAGAACTGTAGGGTAATAGCTGAATACAAGTCAATCCAACATGCCCCAATGTTGGATTTAGCAACAGAACACAATTTGCAGTCAGAACTAACTGGACCTTATTTTTGGCTTGGTCCAAGCTGTTCTTCATTTTGTCTGTTTGTCTTTTTTTTTTCCTAATAGTGACTGTGGGTCGTGGCATCTTGGACAACATCCCAAAATTTTCCTCTCTACCAACTTATCTACCTGTAAGATATCAGATCTCCAGTACTGAGACTTCATTTTTCCTCAAAGAAGCTAACCAGGAGTTCATGAGAAACTCAAGTTTGCAGTCTCGGATAGAGACCTTCTTTACTTACAAAACCAAGAAGACCCCCGTAATAAATGCTAGCTATGGGCCATTCTCTGTGGAACATGCCGTGCCCCAGGACCTCTTGTTGACCTCAAATATCTTTGGATCCACCAACAAGTTTACATTCAACTGGAAGCTGAAAGCCTACATCATGAGCGAAAAGGTTTATTTGACAAGGCCTAAAGTTCAAGTTCTCTTTTATATTGTGGGGAGAGACTGGGATGACTACAGTGCCATGGAACAGCTGCCTTGCATGAGAGTCTTTGCTTTCCGAGAAACACGGGAAGTTCGGGGCAGCTGCCGACTCAAAGGTGATCTGGGTTTATGTGTGGCTGACTTGGAACTTCAGCCAGCTTGGTTTAACCCGCCAACAGTTGTTACTGGGCGTAAGAAAGCGGCTGATCCATCTGAAGGAAACTCTGTAGAGCTTTACTATACCATCCAACCTGGGGATGAGAAAGGGGAGTGTAGCACTGAAGATATAAGGAAGGGCAATGCTATCCGTCCAGGGAAAGAAGGAGCAGGGGAAACCATGTCCCACTTACAGCGAATTGGTTCTATCAGTCTCCATCGAGCCCCGGAGAGCTCTCAGCTGACCGAGTTGTGGCTGGACAGCAATGTGGCGATCTGGCTGCCATCAAAACCTGTCAAACAAGGAGAGGTAGTGAGTGCTTTGGTAACAGTCACTAACAATGCCACAGTGGATCAGTTCATTCTAAGGTATGTGTGATCTTCACCTTTTCTGTGTTGTTGGGCACCGATGGTGGATAGTTATCCCAAGCTGCTTTTAAAATGACTGTTACCTGTAAACACAAACCCATATCAACACCTCACACTTCAGAGCTTAAGCCAAGAATGTTGGCTAAGTTCCTTTCCCTCTTCTTTCTGGGATTCATAATCAAGGGCTATTTCTTCAGCTGTAAAAAGCAATGGGTCTTCTTCCAAGGCCTCAAGCAGCTGGGGGTTGCCCAAAGACCCCATGTGTGAACATGTGTATGTCTCCAGTTAATATAAATTAGATTAATGCAGGGATGGTAATCACAGAGGTAGCTTTCCATACAGGGAGGCCCCTGAAGACCACACATCGATAATAATATCTTTAAAAGAGTCAGAGGAAATATTTAAAAAAGAGACTTTTTGGACTATTGACCATGATGGCTGGGTGGTTTTGGAGTTGTAGCTCAAAAATGTAAAGTTGGCGGTCTCTGGCCAAGGGACTATTTGCTATTGCCATCGTTGCTTCTGTTTTGTACACTGTTCTGTCAATAAGTTGCTCTGAATCTACAACCGGGGTGTGGGCAACCAGCCCATTTCCAATCCTGGAATTGCTGGAGTGGAGATAGGAGCCAAAAGTCAACATCTGACATGGTATGGGCAGATTGACTTGCCTGTTGAATCTATTGACCAGGTAAGGACAGAAGGACAGACTTCTAGGGTTACCTCTCAATCTCAACATCTATTATTGCAGGTCACTATACCATACATGCCTGACAAAGCCTCTGAGGCCTGCGTACACAGAGTCTGTGATGTCTTTCTAATTTAGGTCACATTATTTCATTGCAATGTATAAGGCTTCTCAAGATTACAAGGAAGATAACTGAGAGGAGACGTTCAAAGAAGTCTTGTAGCACCTTTGAGATAAACTGAGAGAAAGAAGTTGGGCGCATAAACTTTTGTAGATTGTCTACTTCATGAGATGCATAGAGTGAAGTGCCTAGGAACGGACCCTTATGGCTATGCATGAGCAGGTTGTATGTGTCAATAGTGATGGAAATGCAAAACTTGTGGGTACAGTGAGGTATCATGCTGATCCAGAAGAATGCAGCTATGTCTTTGATTTCTACCACCATGAGAGGAAACATGATAGAGATGCATAAAATTAGGCATTGTTTGGAGAGAGTGGTCAGGGAGAAGCTCTTTCATAATTCCAGAATTCAGTGAGGGCATTCATGGAATTTGAATGGTCAGAGATTCAGGACAGAGAAGAAACAAGAAAGACTTCTTCACGCCACATGTAGTTAAACTGTGGAATTTGCTATCACCAACTATAGTAAGAGCTGTCCCCTTGGGTGAATTTAAAAGAAGAGTAGAAAAACTTGTGGGAGTTGGAGCTGTTAGTGGCTACTAACCAGGATATATAAATATCCCCTCCAGTGCCAGAGACTATATGTGTTGTTGCTGGGAAAATAAATGGAACGTGCTATTGCTGCCAAGTCGTGCTTGTGGGCTTTCCATGGGCAAGTGGTTGGCCATTGTGGGAACCAAATTCTGGAACAGAAACTACCTTCAAGACTCTTCTTAATGGTCTTATGTTCTTCTACTCTTAGCTTCCAGAAGACCATGTCAGCTTGCAGCTGCTCTGTTGGTGGAGCAGTGAATCTGGTCCAGGTACTTTATAGGAGCTCTCCAAGGTGCTTACCCCCAAATAGGTTCAAGTCCTTGCATAATTCCTTTAAAATTCAGACTAAATCCTGGAGCAGATTCATGACCCCAAAGACATGAAAGGCAGCTGCTGCTGCCTGAGTGTCTGTGACAGATATGCATTTCTTTTGCTACAGACTGTCATTTACGGTGAAACAAGAGGCTGAGATTTTCTTGAGTACTAAAGAAACTTGCAAAACCTGTTGGACTGTGTATGTGTCTTTGTTTCTCTGTGTGTCGGGTTTGGGGTGGGGGCGGCAGTGCAATCCGTGACAATGAAGGTTCTCTCATATCATTTTCAACTTTCAGGGTGCTTGATGGAGGAGGGCGACTATTATTTGTAGACACCTTTTTTAAAAAATGGGGGAGAGCAGAGGGAAGAAAACCAATCAACCCAGAAGCAGCTTTGGATTAGTTGATGAGATAATCCATGTGACACCTGTTCAATGAGTGGAACCTCTTTGCTTGCTTACAGTAATTGCTGCAGAAACCTTTCTGAATGATGCAGCAGGAGTCTCGAGTGTCCAGCCAGGAAAATTTGCTTGAAACTGTGGAGTTCTTACAGCAATATCCTAAAAGGCTGCTGTTCCAATTATCTGGTGCTTCCTGGAAATTCTTCTTCCCTCCCTGCAAAGCTTTATGGAGACTTTCTCTTTAGGATTGCTTTGGTGCCTTGCAAAGAGAAAAACCATAGGTCAGTAATGGAGCAGGAGATTTGCATCCAGAAGGTCATTGGTTCAGTCTCTGGAATCTCCATTCGCTTCACTTCATCCTGCTATCTGCCTGCTCTCTAAGGAAGCAACAGTTCTACAAAGTTGCCAGTGCTGCTTTAAACATGAGGCAGGTAAGCAGGCAGGCAAAGACAGTGGTCCTGTCACCAGTGCATAAAATCGTAGAATCATAGAACAAGGAGATACCCCATGGTTCATCCAGTTGAACACCATTCTGCCATCCAAGAAGACACTGTCAAAGCATTCCCAACAGATGGCCATCAAACCTCTGTTTAAAAACCTCCAAAGAAGGAGACTCCACCACACTCCCAGGTAACAGCCATACTCCACTGTCAAACTGCTCTTACTGTCAGGAAATTCTTCCTAAGGTTTAGGTGGAATTTCTTTTCCTCAAGTTTGAAGCCACTGCTCTGTGTCCCAGTCTCTGGAGCAGCAGAAAACAAGCTTGCTCCATCCTCCATGTGACATCCCTTCAAGATCAAGGCACAGTGAGAAAGGAAGATGAAGCAAGCAAGATGCTGTTGTGAAGTTACATTGTTGTAAACCGACTTACGATTGCATAAAGTTGAATTGCACAACATTTGTATTCTCAGGAGGGAGCAGAGATATAGCTACAAGCCAACCAGCAACATGGTTGTGGCACAGCAGTCCTGGTACACAATGTGTCCCAATGCACAATGAGTCTTGAGCACAATGTGTCCTGATGGAACACTGTGCCCCATTGGACAATGGGAGCTTTTACTGCACAGTGGGACATCTTATGCAGTACCCCGTTGAGTATCGTGCAATCCACTTGTGTGGTTGTGTGCTATTTCAATTTTGACCCCTGTATTTGCTATAGTAATATCTCATATTATTGCTGGAAAATCAAGCACCCCCCAAGCTACTGGGAAGACTGCAGCTAAGTTCAAAGAAGGCAGGAAAATAAAGGATGGGGAGGTGGTTTAGATGGCATCTTCATTCTTGCCAACTGAAAAGTCCTGGCGCTTTGACACTCCACATCCTGGCTCCATTACAGTACTGGTTACAAATGTGCCCCTGCTTTCTTCTGTTGTATTTGGTAACATTCCTCATCATGGGTGTAACTAAAAAGAAACAGGAGGGGGAAAGAGTTGAAAGGGAGGAATCTGGCCTTTTTCATGTGTGTGTAGTTGCATCTGGGGAAGGGCTGCGATCGTCCTTTGAAAGTCTGCCCACCTCTGCTTTTGCGTCTCCCTGGAAAAGAAATGTGAGCTGGCTTTGCTGTCTGAAGCCAGATGTTTGGGCTGCATAGTTCGCAAAAAAAGACTGTGATTATTGCTGGAATCCATCTAAAAACAAAAGCAGGCCTGCAATTGATGGACACATTTAACTGTGCCTCAGAATTTGTTGAGCAACAAATGGTGGCTTGTATGTGTGTGTGTGTGAGAGAGAGAGATGAGGGTGAAATAACTCTAAACACTCATGTTTGTGAAATAACTCTAAACACGGCACCCATAGACTTCCTCCACTGTGTAATCTTTTTTTATTTTGTCATACTTGCTTAGCTAGTTGCAACTGTTTCCCCGAAGAGACTTAACGGCAGTTAAAATCCAAGGCCAAAGCAGGACAGGGAGATCTGGATGCAAGTCTTTTAGATCCTTCTAGCCACAGATAGTTGGCAATATAGTGCAGAAGGAGAGAGTTGATGATAGACAGGACAACCCAAAGGAGCATTTTGGAGCACTGAAATCAAGGAGCATTGAAATTAATAAATCAATGTCTTGATTGCTATGGTCCACATTTCAACTTTTTCCCCCTCTGAATGAAGGGGACGAAGGAACTGCTGATGGATTTTGGGTCTGACTGATGGTAAAGATAATCAATCTGGAGAAACAGAACCTCTTCCCTTCTCCCATGATAGACAAAGTCTTTGGAGTTTGGCTCCCAAACATCAGTGATTCAGCACAGTCTCCAGGTTTTTCTCTCCAGAGGGGACAGTAAGAAGAAGGAAATGAAGTTGGATAGCAGTTTCCTTGGGCCCAACATATTGCAACTTCCTCTGGCCCCTAGCAGTTGATGACCAAGCTGAGCTTCCTTTCTCTCTCCCCCACTCCACCAGAGAGTAGTAAGAAAGATCTGAAAAGTTGGTAAGTTTCCTTTGGACCTTGGCAGTTAGTGTGTAGACCCACCCCAGGCAGTCCAGATTCTAGGATCTTCCCTCCCATGTAGGGAGGTAAGAAGGAGATGACACTGGATAGCAGCTTCCTTTGGCCACTAAGGTACAATTTCCTTTGGCCCCTTACAGTTAATGGTCAGTCGTTTCCTTTGGCAGATGCCAGGCTCTTCCTCCAGTAGAAGGTAGAAGAAAAATCTCAAGATGGATTTAGGTGCTTGTTGGCGATCAAGGTACCACTGCAAAGAAGTAGCTCATTCATTGCTCTGTAGATTTTTTGGCCTTCTGGCACTAGATTGGAATCCAAATTCCAGGATCTTCCTTCCAGAAGGAAGCAACCAACCACGTTTGAGTTGCCTCCAGCTAGTTCAGACACCTGGGGGCTCTCAATTGTAATCCCAGTTAGGCCTGCCTGTTAGCGAGCAGTCAAGGACGACACAAGCTCATGAAACTGTACCACAGTGTCTGCTTGGCTCATCTTTTCAGATGGTTGACAAGTCGCACATCCCACCACGCTTTGCCTTCCTTCACAACTGTAGCAAAACCGTAGGCACCTTATAGGCTTTTTTTACTCTCCCACCTCACTTTTTATTTATGGCTAATGATACAACTAAGTTATGGGATGTTTGCTTTACATTAATTCTTTTCAAACATGGGGAGATTTATGTAATGCCTTTACGGTCATTTATTACACCAAGATTTCGTATATCTAGATGGTGATTACCCAAGCTGGAGGAAAACTGATGGAAATTTCCTTGCGGTGAGCAAAGTCTTCATTATTCAAAAGTTGCTTTTCAAGGGTGCGAGGAGGGAAGGAGATCTGCAGGAAAGGATGCCACTCAGTCAGATGTTGTAGATTCGATTAGAAATGTTTCTGCTCAGGATGCTCTAGCTGTTATTTGCTAGGGCCCTTGAGAGTGAAAGGAAGGAGAGAGAGATGGATGATTTCAGCCATCATCATTTTCTTCTACTTGGAAATGTCCAGGCTACTTATTTATTTAATTATTAATGTATCCCGGTACCTGAAGATCCCTGGGCTCTCCTAAATGACTACCCCCTTTTTAAAAAAATCATTGAGGTCAATATACTGGGTGATTTGGCCCTCTCTCCAAGTGGCAGAGAGAAACATGGCACTGCAATTTTGAGTTGCTTGGTCCGGTTCCTTCAGCATCTTCCTGATATGAATCCAACTTTAGAGACAAAAGGCTTTAAATCCCAGGTAATGCCCTGGTGTTTATACACAGGACAGCATGCCATGTTCGATCTGGGATGGAATTACAGACAGCAGGCCAACACATTTAAGGCTAAGAGTGTGAGCATGCCCTGACTGAGCTGTTAAATCTGTTAACTTGATGCAGGCAGGAGTGCATAGTCCAGGGTTGCAGGTGGCATTGAGTAGGATAAGCAAGAAGGAAAGATGAGGGATGAAGTTCTCTCAGCTGATTAGGAACCTGGGGTTATTTTCTGTCAGTCTGAATGATGGTTTGCCTCTTTCCGGCCCTTGTTTTACAATGCTGGGGGTGGGGGATATTTTTTTTTAAGTTAATTTTAATGACCCCACGAAAAGAAATGCTACAATTAAAAATCTTAAGAATATCACCATGGAACAGGTGTCCTTTTGTGGCTATTTTCATACACACACATGAGAAATACTACAGTTAAAAATCTCAAGCCAAGTCTAAACGGAGCAACAGTAAGCCATTTCCTATCAAGAACCAGCTTGGTTTCTTCATGTGAAGAGGATATGGGAATAGAGTTCTCCAAAGAGACAGGCCTCTTGAAAGGTTCAAATTTACAGAATAAAGTTATTGAATGAAATACCCCCTTGCTAGCTAACAAGCTGACTGTGAGACAATGGGTAATTAGCAAGGATAATACAGCATTAGATTGCATGAGAAAGAGAGGCTAAATGTGGCAAGGAGAGCGATTAAACAGATTGGCTGAGGCAGCTTTCAATGACGGTCTCCTAATGAGTATTGACAAAGCAGCTGTATTTGGTGGAAGAGAAGAATGCTAAGAGATACTAACACTGGAGAAGTTGAGATGTTACCATACGTGTGCCCAAGGAGAGGGTGGCTTGTTGGTTCTAATCAATAAGTCAATCAGCCTTCACATTTCTCCTCCAACAGGACCATCCTGAGACATTTTGCTGCCTGGGGCAGAACAGCGAATGGCATGCATATACTTGCACCCCCGTTCAAGGTGCATAGTATCTAAAGCACATAAGGCAGAAAATTACAGAAGTACCGTGGAGATTCTGGGGTGCTTCTTCGACTCAACACCCTGGTAGCCATTGTCACACTTTCCCTGCATAAATACACCATCATTGAACCCCTGATGTAACTATGCCCGGGGAGCTTTGCATTTTGCAAAGGGGTCTCAGCCAAAATCTGCTGCTTGAACAGCCTTTCTCTGCCCAGTGACAGTAATGACTTCAACCTTTGTCAGTGCGGCTTCCTGGTGGTCATTGCATCCTGCCACTTCTTTAGATTTTCCAGATCACAGTGTTGAAACAACAAAAATTCCCTTGTGTGGAGCTTCTGTGGATCCAGCCAACTTCTGACTCTTTACTGCGGGCTTTTAACCCCGCAGGATCTCTGAGAGTGTGATATTGTGCATGCCAAATTCAAAAATATGTCCAACTGAGTCTGCCTCCCAGGTAAATCTTGCACAAAATTGCAGTTTCAATCACTTGTTGTTAGGCAACAAGTGGACTGCTAGGCAGTGGATAATTTCAACAGGGATAATACCTTCTCTGCCCCCTGAATCTCCCTTTCATGTCTTCGTTCCTGCTAAAAGATTTGGCTGTGTTTTCCTATTGCATTCCTGCTTGGTTTTATGCTTCCACTGCTAAATCTTCCCTCAGAACTGAGAAAATGTGGTTTTAGCTTTATTGCAAGCCAGGATATGAAACTAGGGTTAGGATAATCACGTAAAGATGTTTTTATTCAGACCGGCATTTGAAGTGTGATTGTATCTGGCCTGTCTGATAGAATGTGGTAGATGTTGTGTTGCTGATGAGTGTGTGAGTTCTTAATTATGTTCGAGTCCCCACTTGGCCATGGAAACCCACTGAGTGACCTTGGGCATGTCACACACTCTCAGCCTTAGAAAACCCCAAGAGAGCTTCTCATTGAGGTTGCCATAATGATCTGAAGGTACAGAATAACAAAAACTCTGCCAAAGTGGGAAAGTCAGAAGCTGTGGGAATAACCCCATGAAGTGTATTCCAAAGCTCTGGAGCTACAACCAAACAGCCCCTGGTTGTTGGGGACACAAATTTGGCATCCAAAATCTGTACATTTTATAGGCCTTCTATAGGCATTTGATGTGAATGAATGAATGAATGAATGAATGAATGAATGAACGAATGAACGAATGAACAATCTCATTTGCTCATCTCGAATTTTGTTGAGCCTTATGTTGGAAAAGGTGCTCCTTCAGATATACAGGAGTCCAACTGTTAAAGGTTTCAGTACATCTTCTGCTTTAAATTGCTGCTTGAAATTTCAAACGGCTGGCAAATTTGTCCAGTTCCAAATCGCCTATCATGGCTACGGGGGGAATGCGTGTGTATGCGTACAAGCGATCCTTACAGACAATGTCTGGCTGGTTAGTTCTGATTTGTGGATTTCTGCATATGTGGATTTCAGACCTCAGAACCTAAACTTGGAAATGCAACGTGCCCTGCAGAGTAATGTCAGACCTAGGATAGGATTTCTTTAATCTCTCCTCCACTGCCCTTGTATACACATGTGTCTTCAGATATGAATGGCATCAAATCATTTCTTTCTCTGCCCCCCTTTCCCCCCCCAAAGCTACTCTGAAGGGCTCGTGAGTTCAAAGTGGGTTGCCCCTTTGTTAGGAGATATCTAAACACAAAAGCGATGCAATGCTGCTCTGAAGAATAAAGGGATGGAGCAGCCTCCAGACCTCTATCTCTTAGTATTTCTTGTTCCATTTGGGGCTGGGGAAGTGGGGGGAGACACCTTAGCTTCAAAAAGATTCCAGTCTAGCCATTTTAACAATTATGGATAAAAGAGTTCTTTTAAAAAAAAAAATAGAAGAAGAAAAGCCCAGAAAATGGGATTTATTTTGTTTTCAGTATTATCTTCTTATAACTTGACCAGATGAGTGAATACTTTCCCATCAGTTCTAGGCTGGACTTGTTCATTTTGTAAAAATAAGAGTTTTGGAAATGTTCCCTCATCTGTTTTATGATTATTGTTTGACATACTTATGCATTGTTTTTCTGGAGCACTCAGTGATGAATGAATTAAAAGAAACTGGCGATAGGACAATGCAAAAGAAGAAGAGGAGTGAATAAACATAGACATACTGTGGCACGCAAATGCACCACGAAATCAACCAAATCCTTGCGTTTGTTTAAAAAGAAAAAGGAAGAAGAAAACAAGAAAAGAAAAAAAAAGCATATTTATTTTATTTATTTACTACATTTTATCCTGCCTTTTCTCCAAGGATAAAGTGATTCTCAACCCATGCCCCCACATACCCTGGAAAAAAACAAATGGAATACTGTCACAAGTAACACCGGATGACCAGATACCAAATGTTAGTTGGATGTGGCAAAACGTGCAACTGTATTTGCACCATTGGTTATAGGCTTTGACGGGGTGATAGAGGTCGAAACGGACAGTTATGAGTCCTTTGGTGGTTCCTCTTCTTTGACAAGAGGGATACTCCCAAGTTTGACTTCATGTCCTCTCACATACCTCTTCCTTTTTCTCTCTTAGGACCTTTCCTCACTACTCTGTTTATAGTGCTATTCTTCCGCTTTCAACACCCTATGGAATCCTGGGGTTTGCAGTTTAGGGAGAGCTATTTAGAATTCTCAGCCAGAGAGCTCTTTGGCCTCAGGAAACTATAAAACCCCAGAATTCCACAGGGTGTTGAAAGTGGAATAACAGCACTATAGCAATGCAGTGCAGAAATGGCCCTTAGTCATGTAACCGGTGATTATAGCAGACTCTGTTCTCTCTCCTTGATACGCAGATATTTCTATTAAGACTTTCTCTTCACTAAAGAGGGTGTTTTACTGATGATTCAAAACTTTGGCTTCTAAGTAGACTAACAAGTTGCTTTCTACCTGCAGAAAGGAACACAAGATGATAGCGAGTAATTTGTTTTTGTTCCCTAGGCGTAATGATACTGTGTGTACAAGGAACAATTTTGCGGGATAATTGTAGATTCTTAGAATTGAAAGAAACCACAGGGGCCGTCTAATCCAACCTCCTACCATGCAGAAATACATGATCAAGAGATGGTCATCCAATCTCTGTTGAAAGGCCTTGAGAGAAGAAGCACTCCCTACTTTCCAAGACAGAGAATTCCACTGTCAAAAAAGCTCCAATGATCAGGAAGCTCTTTCTAGGTAGATCGTCCATATCCTTCTTGAACTGTGGTGCCCAGAACCAGGCACGGGATTCAAGGTGAAGTCCGACCAAAGCAAAGTTTTAACTGTTTATTTTCACATTCTCAGGTTATTCAATTTTTTTTTTTTTAAAAAAAGTCTATTTACTCTGTTTTAAATTAAGCTGTTAACATAGATTTTATTCTTCACTACCCCGAGATTTTAGGATATAGGGCAGGAGATATATTTATTGTTATTTGTTTGTTGTTGTCGTCGGACCTCTCTCAAAACATAGTGCTTTCTTTTGATCCTTTCTGGCATTTCCCGCAGGAATGAGCAGATGAAACGGTCACTGTTTTTTGGAAACAGGAGCCTCATTCAAAACATCAAACTAATTGCCCCAAACATCACACGGACCACACTCACACAATCAGGCGAGAGAAATTCCGTTGACCATGACTACTTGTCTCTGTTTTGTTGTTGTTATTTTAAAACCAGCATCAGTCAAGCAGCAAATGGGTATGCTTTTTTTTAAAAAAAAATCATTATAATTTGAACTCATTTTCGGAATGTAAAACTGGGGCAGAGTGATTAAAAGGAAGAATTTTCTCAGGTTACAGGCATCCTCTCTACCACTGAAGCTTGGCACTGGGGCCTCGGCCCCTGATTTCAGTATCTTTGAATAGAAAGTCATGAGTTCATCACCGCTTGTGGTTTGCAATGAAGCTGAGGAAATATTACAAGGAAAACTTGGCATTTTTAATTATAACAGTACTGCCAGGTAGCATTTTTTTCTACCAGTGTTTGTTCTGGGATGACAGAGTTGTTCATTGACTTGGGTTGTCTAAGCTGAGTTTCTCCAAGTGTGAATTGAGCTTTCCTTGGACAGCCTTGGGGGATAAACTCCCCGACCATAGCTCCCCACACACAAATTGATACCAAGCAACTTCTGTTCCTGGGGCGTGACAATCCAAAAAACCACCGGGGAGAGATCCAAAAGTAACTTTATTTGCTGCGGCAAATGGGTGGAAATCAAGTTTTCACAAAGCAGGCACCCCAAACAAAGAAAAGGCACTATCCTTTATACATTTCTACATGTTAATGAGACAGCATCTATAAGTCCATCTACTCTACATAAAATCTGGTGGGCACCAGGTGTTGAAGGGCATGCGTACCCAAAATCCCATAATAGTTGAGGCAGTTTGCACCCCTCTGCTATCTTCTTTAAAGCTGAGATGTTTATATCCTTCTCTCTAAGGGTTTTTCTGCACTACCCTGTTACAGTGCTATTATTCCACTTTCAACCTCCTGTGGAATTCTGGGATTTGTAGTTTACTGGGGCCAAAGAGCTCTCTGGCTGAGAATTCTAAAGGCTCCTCCATAAGCTGCAAACCCCAGGATTCCTTAGGATGTTGATAGGGGAATAATAGCACCATAACAGTCTAGTGTGGAAATGGCCGAAGTCGGCTGGCTTGATATCTATTGACTTCCTTAGTGCTGCATTCTCTTCTGGTCCTGACAACCTACCAGCATCATTGCTGATCCAGTTCCAAGTTATACTATCCCATCTAAGTCTTGTGGATTAAAAAGAAAAAGGATGACAGGGAATATTAAAGTGAGGCAGGCCGCAGCGTTAGGTTTTGGCAGACTTCCCATTTGCCTTTGCCGAACGATCCCATTAGCATTAATGCAGTAAGACCTTCCCCGTGTAGGGGAAATATTTATGGGGTCTTCAGAGACCACAAAATGAGCCTTCATAAAAATGTGTTCTGCCAAAGTAGGGCTGGGCAGATTTGGAACATATGGTTTGCAGGGGTCTGATGCCGACAAAAAAAGGGAAGAAAAGAAAAACAGGCAGACTTACTCTTATGTGTCTTCTTTCTGCCATCCATCACCCCTGCCGCAAAGTGGCAGGTGAGGCCAGCCAAAAGCTTTTACTGCCCTGAAAAAAAAGAAAAAGAAAAAAAAAGCGAGCTTCATTGAGTGCTCAGCAACTCAGAGGAAAAGTGAAAGCGGGGAGATCTTTGGAGAAACGAGTTTGTCAGGAGAGTTGAGAGGTGGGTGGCATGTACCAATCAACGTCTAAAGATGTTACATTTGGGTGGCTTTCCGACAGTGACAGGCAAGCAGCCAAAGAATAGGGAAATAGGCCTGCTTAGATTCAAAGTGGCACTGATCTCTATTTACATCAGAGTTAGGGAATTTTGTTCAGCCTGAGTGCTGAAACTAATTTCAGAGTTCCCATATGAACCTGCTCATGTTTTGAGATCTTCTGAGAAGGTCCTGTTCTTCTGGTAGGAATACAGGAGAGGGTCTTCTCAGTGGCTGTTCCTACTCTCTGGAACTCCCTTCCCAGAAAGGCTAGACTGGCACTCTCATTA
Source organism: Iguana delicatissima (assembly GCA_948472985.1). Classification (NCBI taxonomy): domain Eukaryota; kingdom Metazoa; phylum Chordata; class Lepidosauria; order Squamata; family Iguanidae; genus Iguana; species Iguana delicatissima. The sequence goes on from CAOKZL010000684.1 coordinate 507,684, forward strand.
TTCTCTTTCCACCAGTAGGTAAAACCCTTTTTATCCCAGCAGGCCATGGAGCACTGATTTTTCAGAATTGGACTTTTCTTTGTTGTGGTGGTGAAGTCAAATAGCAGCGTTTTCCTTTGGCACAAACTGGGCCCATAGTCTTGAAAGTAGATACCACACATACACACACACAGCAATCACTTAGGGCAGTTGTTCTGAATCTTTCATTCTCCAAACATTTTGGACTTCACTTCCTAGAATCTCTGGCCATTGGCTGTTCTGGCTGAAGTCTTCTGGGACCTGAAACCCACACCATTTGGACTGTGAAAGTTTAACAAACGCTGCCCGAGGCCCCTGCACTCAGGAGTGCCTTGGATAAGGTGAATCACTCAACAGCTGAAAGAAACTGTTCATCTTCAGCTGTATGGCTATCATTAAACAGCATTGGCATTCTTTCTTTTTAAAAAAAATGAGAAGTTGTTATGGCATAAGTTTCCATTCCCAGATAGTATGCATCCGATCATACCCACATGTGCACATGGATCATTTTACATAAGAGAGATGAACTGTGGTCATTAAATGGCCTACAGATGGAACAGAAATTAGGTGTTCAAAAGCTGAACAAACAGAGTGGGGGATGCCACTTGATTGGGCTGCCCTTTATCTCAGGCCAAGTCGAGGGTATACATGCACCTCTACTACATTTTAAAATGAAGATGACGTAAACAGGAGTTGGGTACAGCCAGTTTACCAACACATCTTGTTGCAGAGATAGGCTAAGTACATGCAGGGAGTATGGAAAAAATCTCATACTCACCAATTGTCCCAATTTAGCAGGGACAGTCCTGATTAATCCTTTTCATCCATTTGTTCAGTTGCTTTCCAAATGCCCCAGTTTGTCTCTCGTCCTCTCACTTTCCCCATTTGTCCTCAGATGACTTCAGCCGCTGCAAACTCAGTTCAAAGTGCAAAAGGAGTTTTCACTCAATTGGCTCAGGCAAAAGCAAACGGCGGCAGCCTCTCCCAGCTTGTCTGGTCGTCCTCATTGATAACTTTTGCCGTCTTGACCACAGCCTGATGTTGCTTGGTCCCACCTGTCCCAGTTTCCAGTTGTGAAAGGTTGGAGGGTATAAAATATTTTGACAATGAAGGCCAAGAATCTTGCTTGGGTAGTGAGCCTTATTGCCTCTTCTTTGAGAACAAAGGTGTTGTCTGTCACAAGGCTATCTCTACTGTCACGGAGACATGGCTGTACAGTAGAGGGCAATGACACGGTGGGCCCAGTTTTGCTGCGAAGGTGTCCCATAACTAAAAACCCAAGACTCTCTTCTCACCCACGCATACACTTCATTGTCATCAACACTATCCAGACCCAATCTATTTAATCAAGGCAAAAATTTCTTCTCATTAAGCTGTGTCACTTAATTACAGCCCTGGGTGAAACCAAATGATTGGCAATAATTGTGTCAATTTAATCAGCACCTGATAAAACGTGGCTGAGGGGTGTGCTTTTTTTTAAAAAAAAATGTTGTCATTGTTGGTACTGCTGTTGCATTGTTGTTCTTCCTTGCATAATGAATAAACATGACCTAGGTTCTACTCTTCTTACTTTTATTGGCGTTTTTAATTGCCTGCCTGCATCCTCGCTTGGTGTGTATCTCACTTCCACGCAGGGAAAATCTGCATGCTTTATCGGTGCTGGAAACGGCAAGGAAGATTTCTTTGCAGGTTGTCCATGGGATGCCATTAGGGGAAGTCTGGATGTGATCTACCTATGGGAGGGGGCAGAAATATCCCAGGAAGGGGTGGGGCAGGCACACATTGCAGTACCACTAACATTCACTTTGATGGGGAGAAAGAGCTACATCACAGACATGCCAAAGGTGACATTGAGTGCCACATGACATTTAGTGATTCTAAGAAGTCCTTTGTGCCTTCCAGAAAGGGATGGATCTGTATAAATCCAGACTAGCCCAGTATCTAAAGGGACCATCCTGTGTCCTTGCATTAAGCTGTATGACTGCAGTGCATCAAGACCAGCTGCTAACTTATTTATTGCATTTATATGCTGCCTTTCTTTCTGAGTGGGATCCAAGGCAGCTTCCAAAATAGTTAAAACCAATTGAGGATGAAACCAAAAGCTATTAAAATGAACCCATAAAAAGCAGCATAAAATCATTAGAAAAACACACAGAAGTTTCAAATGAAAATAAATTTTTTTAATGCAAATTAAAAGCTCTCCTGCTCACACGTTGAAAGCTTAAAGAGAAATGTTTTGGCCTGCTGGTGAAAAGAGAGCAGGGAGGGGGCCAGGCTAGCCTCCCCTGGTAGAGAGTTTCAGAGGGCGGGAACAGCCACTGAGAAAATGCTCTCCCATGCAGACCTTAAAACTCTGGCAGGTTCATACAGGGAAATAGTCTTTCAATTAGTCTGGACCTAAGCTGTAGAGGGCTATACAACACTTCGAATTGCGCTTAGCTTCTCGGGAAAGAATGCTCCCGCACTGGGAATGATTGTGGGTTCTCTTTGTGGGTTCTTTTTCAGGAAGAGAGGGTGTCACAAAGGCTCTCTGGATTCTTTACTTGAATAACGTTCAAACCACTGCACCATGTTGACTCTCTGGATCTCCTATACTTGGGGCTAATCAATAGGAGGCAGGTCTATAGCTGCCCATGCTGCATGGAGAGGGTTACAGAATGAAACAAGCTCCCCATCCTCTCCTTGAAACTTCTTTCACTTGGGGATCTTTTGAAGAGGACCCCCAAACCCCTGAAATACTCTCACATCCAGGAGGAATTATACTTATGCTCAGGCCCACTTATCCACCCTCAGAAAAGGGTCCTCGTCTCTATTTCACAAAATGGGGAGAAATTCTTTGAAGTTCCTCCTTGGTAAGCAGAACAATGCAAATACTGCACGCACAGGGGCGATGATTGATGTTCCAAGAAATCCACACTTATCTCCCTAATGATAGGGTTGTTGGGGCTACATTATACCAACTTTTCAGCTCTCGACAATCAACGGCTGATTAGCCCGCTTGTTAAAGTGTAATCTAATGTTTTCCAAATCATCCAAGAAATGGCCCATTCTAAACTGACTATTATCATTAAGGCTAGGATGATGGTGCGTTTTCTTCAAGGACTTCCTGACATCTGTAAGTTGTGCCCAAACAGACCCAGTCAAAGCAGACTTCAGGGTAAACATAGAGGACCGATTCAACTTCTGGGCAGGGTGGGAGCTTCCATCTATCTTTTTTTTTTTAAAAGGTGTTTGCAATGGTTGACAACAGTGGGTTGATGAAGGATAGTAGCATCGCTTTCCCCTCTCTCCCCTTCCTCTCTCTCCCTCCCTCCCTCTTAGAGATGGGTGGATTTCAGTGAGAGCATCCATATAGCTCAGCTGTCCACATTCATTCTCTGTTGTTCCAATTTTTCATCTGCTTTAAAAATGTTCCAGTTTCTCTTTCTTCTTCCCACTTGCCCCCTTTGTCCTGAGCTTACTTCAGTTGCTGCAAACTGAGTTCCAAGGCCAGCGTAGTTTGTACTCAGCCAACTCAGCAGAGGAGAGAAAGCTCAGGCAAAAGCAAACTCCTACAGCCTCTCCCAGGTTGTCTCTTCTTCCTCATTAATAACTTTTGCCATCTGGACTTCTCACTTATGGCAACCTAAAGGATCTATTCACCAGGTTTTCTTGGCAAGAGTTGTTCTTTGCCTTCCCTTGAGGCTGAGACAGTGTGACTTGACCAGAATCACCTAGTGGGTTTCCATAGCCAAGAATTTGAAACCTGATCTCTAGAGTCATAGTCTGGAGCTCAAATACTGGCTCAGTAAGGTTATTTGTACATGTATGTGAGAAGCAGAGCTCAAAAGCATCCCTTTTGGAACAGGGGAGACATGGGCACAGTTTGAGGAGGGTCATTAATGGACAAAAATTGACCACTATATATTTGTTTCTTATTTTTGCAATGTCTTATTTGGTTGCCCCGTCCCAGCTTATACCCCTGTCTTTTTCCAAACTGTATTGCAGACTTGAACAAACCTTGACATAACCAGTAGAGAAGAGGCCTTTAGCACTTGATTCAAATTTGTGGGCTCAGAAAACTTTCATTCTAAGTGGTGTGTGTGTGTTTAAAATCGGGCTCTGGTTGCCGGATCTCGGGCTTCTTGAAAAACAATCACAGAAGCTCCCGTAAATCTTAGGTCTTCCCACTGCCATGTGTAGTATTGAACTGAAGAAGTAGAACAGCCACACTGAAATTTAAACATGTTCTTCTGTGGAAGTGTGGTTAGGGTGGACTCACAAGTCATGGGATGATGTTTGTCACAGTAATTAGAATCCTCAAAAAAGATGTTCATTGACAGATGGATGATTCTGACATTCCAGCAAGAAAAGGATAAGCTGTTTGCAACACTGCTCTCCATCCCTTATTATTTATTTTGCCTTTCTGTATTATCCCTGTGCTCTTTTTTTAAGAGTGCTGGTTGGACAAAATCCATGCATCAGTAAGCTGTATAAGCAGGAGGGGAAACTGTAAATCTTTGAAGTGTTCCCTCTCTTCCAACCTCAGGACTTTTATTTTTGAGTTGCTATTTTTGATAGATGAACCTTCTCCGTTTCCACAAAGCCAGAGCCAAAATGACTTACCTCATTTTGTAATAAGATTTTGTGATGCTCCAAAAAAACAAAACAAAAACCCTTCCTCTTTTATGTGATTTTTCAGCACTTTCCTGAATTAGCTTGATCTTCCCGGCACCTTTCCTTTCATTTCTGTCTTCTTGCCTTTGCTGACCTCAGCCTCACTTGCCTTCATTTTGGTTCCATCCTGTTGGCTGTGCCGATTTTGCTCGATGCCATTATGGTCATGGTGTGTCCCTGGGCTTGCATCAGTGACACTGTGGTGTGTAATCATAGACAGAATCCAGTCAGTTAAAGGCCAGCATAGACAGACACATGTGTGTAAATGCCTTCGAGTTACTTGTCAACTTACGGTGATCCTGTCAATTTCATAGGGTTTCCTTAGGCAAGGAACACTCAGAGGCAATTTTGCTAGTTCCTTCCTCTGAAACAGAGCCTCCAGTGCCTAGTGTCCATTGGTGGTCTCCCATCCAGATATTAACCAGGGCTGACCCTGCTGAGCTTCCAAGATCAAGCAGGATTAGGTGCCTTTAGAGCAGTGGCTCTCAAACATTTTACCCCTGTGAGCCCCCCTTTACATCTACATCGGGGGGGCTGCTTTATGTCATATCTCCCATGTCCTATTCTACCCCTTACTCCTTCCCTTTCGCTCTCCCAGGCCCATTGCGCCACACACGCCATCCGTCTTAATGCTGAGTTCTCGTGTTTTCTGCCTCCTTTCTTCTATTCCCTCCCCTCCAACTGAGAAACTGCCTCATGGTCACTAAGGCCCCCTACTTTCTGTGAGAGGATCAATTTTATGGTCTAGGATTATGGGTTGTTGCTCAGAAGGAACCCTGCTGTTTCCTTACTCTAGTTCTTCTGATGCTATACAGTGACTGATAATATCAAGTATCAGAATTCAGAAGCTGCAGCCCCCTAAAAGGACCTTTTTCCCAAGCTCTGGGTCATTTCCTTCTGTCCTCTACGCTAGCTCTTTGAACACAGTGGCAGCACACCAAATTAGATCTAGAGTGTCCTCTCAGGAATGTTGCCAAACAGGCCATTTTCTGCCAACTCCCGAAATTGCAAAGTTGTTTTCAAGGAGTTAGGAGCACGTCTTCTTTCTTCCTCCACTTCAGAGTTGCTGCCCTTCTCATTAGCATTTTGTCACCAAAAGACCTGAAATGCATAAATCAAAAGAACTAAGAGCAGATAGCTGTTTTATTTATTTTTTTCTGATTTCATGCGTATCTCATTAAAGCATTGACCTGTGGGAATGAGTGAAGAGGAGGGGGAAAAAATGAGCCGGTCATAGAACCTATTGATCACACTGGGGCTTTGTGCTGATATCGTAGCGCATAATGAAAAGGCTCGAGTGCCTCGGATCTCGAGAGGTGTCTCTTTTCTGTTTGGGTGTTCGATCCAGACATGACTGGGGTTTTCCCCATGGCGTGCACAAGAAGGCTTTCTGCAATATCTCCACCTTGGAACCTATGTAACAGGCTAGGATGGGGCTACCACAAGTAGCTGGTGGCTCCTATGTCAGTAGGATGGTGAATCTGCTTTGGGCCTCAGTCTGTATTTTTAAGGAGCTCTCCATGGTTCTGAACCTTTTTTTGGAGATGGGGTTCAACATCTTCCTCCTTTAAAGTATAGGCAAAGGTAGGCTGAGTTCACCAGCATTGGTAAATACCTGTGAGGCTTCAACCCCCATTATGACCGCATGCGCTTGCTTGGTTTCAAGGAAGAGCCTCAACCTGTTTTACAAAGTCTTGAGTTTCTTTTCCATTGACTGTAATGGGGAAAGGTCAGTTTTTTAAAGTTTTAATGCTAAGAACAAAATACAAAGGAAACAATAAACAATGAATGTGTCACCAACACAAATCTAATCTGCAGATATCCCGATTGCTTAGGAAATCATTTGACCAGAGTCTCAAATGGGATGTTGGAGGTTTTTGATGGTGATGTGCTGTCTTATTGATGTAATGAACAAAAGGAAACCGTTTTTCTTCAGAAAGGTCTTGTGTGATGTATCCTTTTATTACCCTCATGTTGTGTGTAAGCTTCTCCATTAACCATGTGTCCCAGATCCTTTTCTGCCATCTTTCAATAGAGAAATTTCCTCTCTTCCAACTGGAAGCAATTTCCAATCTTGTATTTATGAAGAAAAAAGTTAATGAGGTCCTTGTGATTCAACCGCTTTTGTTGTGGGTCATATATTGAAACAACTAAAGGGCAGAACAAGGATCAACTGTTTGCTTTGTAATAGCACTGATGGTTTTCAAAACTTCTGACCAGAATGGGGCCACCGCAGGACATATGGTTGTCAGGACTGGAATTGTTAGCAGGCTTGGTGGCCCCGTCTGATCAGATGAAGCTTTCTGAATGTCAGGCAGATGCCCGCTTGGCTTTCCAATGTGGGATACTGGTGGGTTCTGGAGAGCCATGCCAGCTGCTTCCCTTTTGGGTGTGTCAACTGTGGATGAGGAGCCTTGGAGTTCAACCTACTAAGAAGTTACTAGGTTGCAGATGGGCGTTGCAAATCATATAACATCTTAATGGCTGCAGACCTCTATCTTTTTCCCTGTCCAGGTGCTTTAGCATTCGACGAAGGAAAGGTTGGTTTTGTGAGAGAGGCTTTTGTGAGGATGTGTGTTCGGAACATGGGTGATGGGTTGATTTCATTTGAGAAACAGACAAAGCAATGATTCATCTAGACAATGTCTTGACCTCCCAGATCAGTTTTCCAAATGTTCACTCTATTTCAAATCCGTTCTGTAGGAAGGAAACACTTATAATCTGGTGGTTGTGAGCTCTATAGTTGTGAGCTATCCCTGGACCTTGTGTCTTTGGACTTTCTATGGAGGGGATGTAGCAATGAGTGTTTGTACTTTGAAACTTAGCACTAAAGCACTGCCTATTTTGCAAATGAGTAAGTATATGTGTGTATATGTGCCTTCAAGTTGCTTGTTGATTTATGAGGACTCCATGAATTTCTTAGGCAAGAAATTCTCAGAGGGTTTTCAGAGTCAGAGGTGGCTTTGCCAGCTACTTCCCCTGAAATATAGCGCAACAGTATCTGGTATTACTTGGCAGTTTCCCACCCAAGTACTAACCAGGGCTGACCCTAGTTAGCCTCCAAGATCGTCTGGGATCTGGCACTGTTAGGGTGTTTAGGTCAGGACAAGGAGAGAGACCAAAAAGGCAGCTGAAACAAAGCATGGGTTCTGCCAAATTGACCATTTACCTCCCTCTGGGGGCCCAGTGTCTGACCTCTTAAGAAACATGCACATCAGTGGATCAGGTTTTGTGTGGCCCATTTTGATTTGATGCCCATGCTGTTGCTTGTGTCAGAGAGACATTTTCTGTGGTTTCTTACTTTCTGGTTTCCGAGTCACTGATTGGGGAAAAAAAAAAGAGAGAGAAAACTAAGCAAGGAGAGGTTTGGGAGTCCCCTCAACGCTGGAGAGCAGGAGAGTTCTGTAATAAGAAAGTCGAGAGCAATAGAAAACCACTTAGAGCCACATTACCTATCCTGGCATCTCTCATTTCGGCTTCAGTTTTGCTTTCTCCTCAGAGAGAACACCACAGTTCTGATGCAATGCTTCCCTCTTTTCTCCCCCCCCCCCGCTTCCCAAATGGTGGTGCAAAATTAAAAACCAATGCATTTCCCCAAAGTGGATCCACTGGGTGATGCAGTGGGAAAAAACAAAGTCAAAAACAACTTACGTAGAGGATTCTGCCTTGTATAAAGAAATTGCTGCAGAGATAGCAGTATTTGGGGGAGGGTATGGAGAGGAGGCTCAGTATTCAGAGTGTCTTTCTTAAGAACTACCTGATACCAAAGACCTTTCCACAGTAGACGGTTATAGTGCTCTTATTCTACTTTCAACATCCTATGGAATCCTGGGGTTTGCAGTTGAGGGAGGCTCATTAAAATTCTGAACCAGAGAGCTCTTTGGCCTCAGGAAACTACAAACCCCAGAATTCCACAGGAGGTTGAAAGTGGAATAACAGCGCTATAACAAGGTAGAGTGGAAATGGTCTAGGTTTTATGCAGAAAATGGTTTTACTGGACAAAACGGACCATTTCCTGTGCAGGGAACCTGTTTTCATTGCAGAAAAAGGGTGAACAAAAAAATAAATGTGTTTTTCTTCACAGAATAATATCTTCCAATCCTTAGGGACATTAGAATACATGGATAATACTGCGAAAACAATATTTGTTTTCTCCTGCAGTGGGGAGGAAACTGCTGGAATTATTTATCCTTGTGTGTGAGGACAAAATAGTCAAGGATTTTCATCCCTACTGAGGCCCCTGGATCTTATCATGGTATCCTTTTCAGACATGAGGGAGTAAAATCTCCAGTAGCAGGTGGGGAAGGAGGAATTCTAGGACTTATACAAAAAAGTAACTTTTCCAAGCTTGATGTCATTGTCTTTTGGAGGCCTGCGGCTCAGTGCTCCCGACTGAATGGTTAAGAGACAGAACCAATGCCTGGCTCTCTACAGAAGCTGGGGAGGAAGGAGACAGAATTAAAAGGTCCCCATCCCCTTAAACAGAAAATCCCGAGTTCAAAAGCAAACTCTCTTTGGATAACATTCCTTCTGCTAACATGACAGTAACCGGAGATACAAAGACCTCATTCTGTATCTGGCATAGGCACAGATATAATCAACTAATTAGAACAAGGAGCTGACAAGAAATGAGACTTGAACTCTTAATGGGATCTCGTTGGCTTAAGGTCCCCCTCCCTTCCCGAGGATGGAGGTAATGAATCCAGTTTTACACTTCATGTTTTTGACAGCGTGTGCGAAGATAGCGTAATGGAATGGCCATTATCCTGGGGTGGGGAAAAAAGAAAAAAGGAAGACGATGTATTTAGAAAAGGTGAGATGAGTGGTTGTACAAAGTGAGATTAAATCGGGGAATTCAAGAGAGCTTGGGCTTACATCCAATTTTTCATTTTGGCCAGAGTAGGCCGGCAGAATTGGTTAAGTCAACACTTATGCCAGTCTAATGGATTAAATAGGTCTAGTCTAGTGGGAGGGGGGTAATAATTAGATTTAGCCTATGAAATACAGAAAGCACTCTCTCCCCCTCTATTTTTTTAAAAATGGTTTACCCACAACAGGCTTCCCACACTTTAAGAAACTCACAAATAAAAATATATATCCACCAGGGGAGGGCAAATCTGTCAGTTTTTCTCTCTTCTGCACATAGGGTTGCCAGGTGCAGAAAGAGACAGGGCTCCTGTGCCTTTAATGGTTACGCAGATGGGAAAATTCCAGCAGGTGTTGCTGGTTAATACAAATTCCCTCTTCTACATAAATTCCCTTTTCTGCAGAAATTATTGAAGGTACAGGAGCCCTGTCCTGTAGTTCACTTGGCAACCCTACCCTCACTTGTTATTTTTTTTTTAATTCATGTTCACTCTGCTTCTCCTGAGAGTAAAATTAAGAGTGCTTTGAGGCCTGTACTTTGTCCCATGTTTGGTTCCCATTTGTATCCCCAGGTGATTTTGAGCAGGATAGGGCTAGGCCCCTACGAACTAGCAATTATACATTCCCATTCTTCAGTTGCCAGTACCAGTAAAAACAACTGGGAGAGAATGTGTGTCTGGCCGATGTAACTGTTCCATGGGAAGTGCTTTGAGGCATCTTATGGGGCTCTTAAAAGAGGTTTGGCAGCTAATAATCAGAAATACAAGTATCTTGCATTAGGCAGAGTTGCTTTAAATGTACACTTGGCTCAAGTCCAGGGAAAATGTGGCATCCATGCATACAGTATGGGTTGGTTGTTGTCTGCTTGGGGCCAATGTGGTACAGATTACCATATGCCCCAGCTGTCCCAGACTGGGAACAACTAAGACCCTGCTGCCCCAGTTTTCCAAATGCTTTTAAAATGTCCCAAATTCTCTCTCCCCCTCTACCATACTCCCCTTTGTCCTCAGCTTACTTCCATTGCTTCAAACTGAGGCCATTTCCACACTACACTGTTATAGTGCTCTTATTCCACTTTTGACATCCTGTGGAATCTGTCCCTAGAACAAGGGGAAAAACAAAGAAAGGCCAGCCAAGAAAAATATGTAGATAAGCAGAGATAGTTCCATACAGCTGTCAAAGCATGCCAAGCTGCAGAGAACACCTTTAGCATCAAATGCACTAAACCAGTAACACTCACCCCCTCAGCTTGTAATCTTCCAATGTGGAGGCTCTTTAGTCTTTGTTACAAAACATATACAATATTTACAAAGTCCAGATGGCAATCCAGCATATCTAGCTTGCTCTTTCCAGCAGAGCCTCCAACAACATGCATCAGACAACATGCACACTTGTTGGCTGGGATTGTGCTACCTTTATACAGACACCTAGCCAATCCTGGCCAACCCTTGCATTGTCTGCACCTGGTGCTCATGAGCATGACTCAGCATATCCTAGCTAGAGTCACATTCCTTCCCACAGGTGCACTTAACAATTAAAGCAATATGACATTACGAAGTAACATTACATTCACATCACAAAGTATTTTCTAGAGGTTTGGTCCAACCTTTTCTGACAGAATCCTGGGGTTTGTAGTTTACTGAGGCCAAAGAGCTCTCTGGCTGAGAATTGTAAAGGCCCCTCCCTGAACTGCAAACCCCAGAATTCCATAGGTGGTTGAATGTGGAATAAGAGCACTATAACAATATAGTGCAGAAATGGTTTATGTTTCCGTTATTCCTTAAGTACCTTGTCTCCCTCTAGTTGCTGGGCCTTGGTTCCAAGTTGCCCAAGTTCAGACTGGAGAAATTGTTCCTCTGCCCTTCTCGCTAGCTCTAGAATGTCACTTTCCAAAGGCAGGGGAGAGAGAATTCCAGGCCATCAAGATGAGAAGCATTAAAACCCTTTTGTCAAGCCCCTGACTTCCATTTAGTTGCCAGATAATCGGCCCATTCCCTGTAATCGAGGCAATCAAACTTTTTTTTTTTAAAAAAAAGTTTTTAAAAAATACTTTGTGAGTTGAGGCAACCAGAACTGTCTGCAGTATAATGTGATTGCTGGATGTGATGCCGAACGCTATCCAGTGGCTTTCTTATTCCCCTTGCTGTATTTCATTTGATCAAATTAGTATGCTGGCTTTGTCGCCTCCGATCAAAGAAAGATAAATTCCCTCTTTTGTAAAGAGCAGAAACGTTTTCCTGAGGCATGGGAAATAATGGCCTCTCCTCTATATTATTCATGTCCTCCCCTTTTGTACTTGTCATTTCTAGATATCCCTAGCTGCTGTGCGGCCTCATAACTCCGGGTATGTTTGATCAAAGACCCTTCAAAGGAATGGAGCAGTTGAGTTGGGGTTATCAAACCTTTTTGACTGCCTTACAGGCAGCTTGGCCTCTCAGTGTCCATTGACAGGTCTCTGCTTTGCTCCTCCTAGCTCTCTGCCTTGTGAACTGGTACTTCTGATGTGCTTTTCACCATCTTTATAGTATAAACCTTGAAAGCTTCCATAAAGAAATGAGAAACCAAGAAGGCAAACCTACGCACAGATCGTCACTTCTCTATGGAAAAGCTGTGTGTGAATATGCCGCGCTCTTGAATGTCCAGCTGTTGAAGTAACTTGGTGTGCAAGCATTTGAAACTTTTAAGAAAAATCAATAAAATCAATCTATTGATCTGTTGAGTGGCTGGGTCTGAAAAGTCATTTCCAGTGACTAAAAATGGACAGTAACAAATTAAAACAATGAGAACCAATGGATGCTGATGCCAAAATAATGCTCTTTAGTTATTCCTGTACCTTGAGATCTATATATACACCCTGGGAATGGGAAGATTATTTGAAAATATTGTTAAAAGGGTTGGAAAAAATTGTTTTTCAAGTGTTGAGAAACCCTGTGGAGAAGACTCCTGGACTGACAGCAAGCCACAAGTTTTCAAAGCCTATTCACAATTTGTGCAAAATGTGCCTGTGATAGTTTTGAGCAAAAGAAACCCCACCACATTTTCTGTGCTGGAAACAGCATTTTATGCGCTGTTTTCTATGCAACTCAACCACATGTGAATTTGGCTCAAGATAACCCCAAAATTGTGGATTGGCTTTGAAAACTATGTCGTTTTCAAAGACTTTCTTGTCACAGGAAGAAAATTGCAAAATTATTCATTGCTTCTTTCGAGAAGAAGGTTAGCAAAGCGTCACGTTCCTGATATTATGCTCACATTTTCTGGGGGCTAAGAGTGTGTGATTTGCCCAAGTGGGTTTCCATGGCCAAGCAAGGAATCGAACTCTGGTCTCCAAGATCATAGTCCAAAGCTCAGACCATTACACTATACTGGCTTTCCTTGCTAGCTTCCTTACCTTTTATCAAAAAGTACCTCAAATGGATTAGGAGCAGTGCATTAATGAAAGTGTCAGTAGGCCTAAGTCTAGTTGTTTTTAGGTTCTTCTCAGCATCACAGTGTAGAGGCTAGCATGGTGGACTGTAGCTGGATAGACCCAGGTTCAAATCCACACCTTGACCCAACCCTCTCTCTTTTCAACCCTGCATCACAGGGTTAATGTGAAGGTTCAGTGAGAGAGTGGGCAACGAACCATTTGTGCTGCCTTGAGGTCCCCAGAGGCATCTGAATGTAATAAATAAAATATATGCATCTTTTGTAAAAAAATCTAATTTTTTAAAACAACAACAACACGGAGGCAATGTTGGATGCATACCTTGTGCCGTACAAAAATAAAATCCAGGCCAGGAAAATGTACATTCGCAACTAAAAATAGACGGTGTCATTTTGCATAGATGCTTTTAATTTGCATAATTTCTTGTGATAGCCAAATGTAGGGCTTTGGTTCCGCCACAGTCCTGGTGCATCATGCTCAAGTCTCCCCTAGAGCATGCAACACAGTTCTGTGCACTGAAATGTATTCATCTGTATCTCATATGCTGTATAGATTGTTCCAGAGTGTAATTTTTCCTCCCGCCTTTCTGAGGCTGAATTCTCTTGCGAAGGCAGCAGTCTGCAGAACCTAAAGCCAGGTGCTTGTTTGCACCGAGATCCTGCCACATGCAATTGCATTTGTACATCATCATGTTGAAACAAAATGATTTTAATCCCTGCAGTGCGGAAGCTGGTCTGATGTTGGAAGAATCAAAACTTTCTTTGGCGTGAGGGGGTAAGTCAGGGAGCTGAAAGAGGATGCTCTGTAAGAGACACAGAAGATGGTGCAATGTAAAATGTTAATCATTTTTTTTTAAAAAAAGTCTTCCTCTTTCTCTATTTCAAAAAGAACTATAATACAGTGTTCCCCACTCATGGGAGAGCACTGAAGTTATTTAGCTACAGGCTCTATCACACTAACTGGGATTTGTAGTTTAGGGAGGGACATTTAGAATTTAGAGCTTTTGGACCTCACTACAAACCCCCAAATTCCAAAGAATGTTTCCATAGCAGTTAAAGAGGAATAATAATGCTATAGCACTATTATACGACCCTACAGCTGTGATAAGCCCCAAGCCATCAGGTCTGGGTGATGAGAGTTGTAGTCCAGCATCAGGGAACCAGAGGTTGGGAACTGTTAGAATAATTGAGGGGCAGATATATAGAAACAATGTACTACAGCACAAAAAGGCCACCTCCTTCCCCCCTCCCACAATTTTGCAGTCCTATTTGCCTGCCACGGATTTTCACGAATGGGAGGAAATTCCAAGGGCTGGGGCATGCTGAGCTCCTTGATGAACTTTAATCTGAGTTCAGCTGCAGTAGATGGAGGGAAAATAGATTTGTCCAGCACTTTTGTCCTCACATAATGACAAGTATTTGGGAGTGTCTTTGTCTTGAAGGAGCAATTAAGATATTGGCTTCATATCAGATGCAAACTGCTAGAACTGGTTTGTGGATCTAGAGAGCTGCCTGCATTTTTTGGACTCTTCTTGGTGGTGGTGGGGAATGGTTATGAAGACTGTTGTGAGGCCTCTTTGCATTTCAAAATTTGCTTCTGCACCACTGTCTATATGCAGAAACAGTATTAGTGTTATATGTCATCTTGAATACATCTGTAGGAAGGTACGAGTAACCACAAATTGAATCAGTAATACCAGTGCCTCCTTGTTGACCTTGGACACAATCTAGAATGTGTGTCTATATTCAGGGAGGTTTTGAGTGTAAGACTGAAGTAAGCCTCCCATTCTGATGAAGAAAGAAACTAGTCCTCATCAAAGTTTGGATAACATCCATGAAGATCGGTCCTTTTAAAATGGTTTTTATAAACTCTACGATTCCAGATCCTCTTCTAGAAAATGGGTTACTTTCTTCGGTTCACCTATAATCTACGCTGTACCCTAAGGAACGGTGCAAATCCCAGAGAGGAGACAAAAGATCTGATCAAGAGAGACAGCTGATATAGAAATGAGATCAGACACCTGAAGGTATTTCTGCTACATGAAAATGGAGAGTCACAGAATCTCTCATTCTCTCTTTTCTATTTAACTAAACAAATATCTTTGGACAACCAACCACCAGAGACCCACTAATTACTTATGTTTACAAAAGGCTGGCTTTGGTTTCCTTCTTGAAACAGTTTTGGATTTCAGAGAAACCTCTTCTGAATCCTGTTGTTAATGCCAACGAGAGCAGATTCACTGAATTAATAGCATTTACACAAACATTGATTCCTACTTCAACAAGGGATCCAATTGATCTGTTCTAGTTGGGACTAACCCTTACGATTTAGCTCCCCCATTCATTCCTGCATGGGCATACAGTTTTACTGACACCCCACCCCACCCCACCCCAAGTAGCAATGATATAAGGTCTTAAAAGGAGATAATTCTAAGAGTACGCGTGTGTGTTTGTGCGCGCGCGTGTACACAACACCACCATTGCCAAACCTCATCCACCCATCCACAATCCCACATCCCCCGGAGGCTTATAAAATAATGTAGTCTAGTCTACTCTGTGTTGTTGGGGTAGATATCTTCTCTCTTAGAAAAAAGAATTCATGATGCTTGGGTTTAGGCCATCCTTGTTAAAAATCAAGTCTTAGGGGAAAAAATTCTCTGAAGAGCGGTATGTGTGTGTGTTTCACCTACAAATCCACATTTTAAACCAGTGTGGAGCAGGCGTTGATGCCTTTTCTGTTTAGATTCTACTTTGGTTTGTGTTAGAGAACACAAATGTTTTCCCTAGACTCAAACTCACATGGATGGCACAAATGCAGGAGAAGCACTCATCTAGATGCATGACTGAACATGTGTTGGGCTTAAGAGCGTATGCTCAATAAAGAGAAGAGCACAGTTGGGAGCCCCAAGCAAACACTTAGTGGAGAGAGAAAGCAGCATAGATTTGCTGAAGTGAAACAGATACAGAGGAAGGAAGAAGAGAATCAAGGAAGAAAATGCCGATCTTGACAGGAATAAAATGATCATTCTGTCATATGAACCCCCCATTATTTCCTCTTTTGCTGCTGATTCAGCATCATTTCCTCCAGACCAGTACGGCCAACCTTCTTCAGGAATAGAGTGATGCCAGTCAGTCTAACATTGTACAGTGAATATGTTGTCAGAAATACCACATTGATAAGCAGCTATGACCGATGAAGGTGTCAGCTAGGGCAAAGCAAATCCACAGAGGACGAAACAAGGCAGGCAAATGTATCACAGCTGATGGTGTAGATGAAGTGTGAACATAATGACATCATGATTTGGTGTAGCCAATCAGATTTGGATATGTGTATTTATCTATTACTGAAAGCAGAAAAAGTCAATTCAGAGTGAGGGCAATGCTTCCCAGATAAGCTGAAACCAACCAACCAACCAAACCCAAGGAGTTAAAGAGAAGGAAACATTTTCAGCTCTGCTGAGAATCCTTCATAATAATAGTGGCTACTTTCAGCTCAGTCCGACCTGGAAAAAAATAATCTGTGCTTACCCTTCCAAACAATTTTCTGACACGATTGGTACACTCTCTGATTCTTCTTATGAATAGGTTGATAATACAATGCAACATTTGGCTGAAGGCAAAGCAAGCCAAGTGAGAACAATACTTTCCAGATCGGGTGCCTAGGTGATCTCTAGCTAAGTGGGCATCACATAGGGAATGAGATAATAGAATCTGCAACACTGTGTAAGTAAATAGATGCTGCTACACACTGCTATTACTGAAGACAAAGACAGTCTAGAGGATGTACAGGCGAGGTTTCTTGAATAAGTTCAAGCAAGTAGGGGAGGGTTTGTAACTGTAAATGCTTCATACAGAATCATAAAATCAGAAGAGACTCTAATAGCCATCTAGTCCAACTCCCTGCCATGCAGGAATACACAACTAAAAGATACACAACTCCCAGGAGTTGAATATCCAAGCTTTGTTTAAAGACCACCAGAAAGGAGAATCCGCCACCCTCTGAGACAATTTATTCCACTTATCAACTCCTCTTACAGTAAAGGAGTTCTTCCTAATGTGCAGATGAAATCTCCTTCTTTGTAATTTGAATCCACTGGTTTTCAATTTAGTCTCTGGAGCAGCAAAAAATAAACTCACTCCCACTTCCGCCCAACATCCCATTTAAAGATGGCTCCCCTATCACCCCTCAATTTTCTCTTCTCCAAGCTAAATATACTCAGCTACCCAAACTGCTCCTCATAGGACTTGGTTTCCAGACCTTTGACCAGCTGACTCGCCCTTCTCTGGACGCAATGCAGCTTGTCACTGTCCTTCTTAAACTGTGATGCCCAGAAGTAGACACCATCTTCCAGGTGAAGTCTGATCAAAGCAGAATAAAATGTAGTACCACTGTTTCTTTGATCTGGATGCTACACTCCTGTTGATGCAGCTTAGAATTTCATTGGCTTTTCTGGTCACTCTATTACTCTGTTGACCTATGTTTAGCTGGTGGTCTTCTAAGACCCCTAAGTTTTTGATGCATACTGCTGTCAGGCCTCCTATATCTGCACATTTCACTGTTCCTGCCTAAATGTAGTGCCTTACATTTATCCCTGTCAGTATCAGTTCTGCTACTTTTCATGTAGCTCTCCCCAATTTGTCAAGGTCATGTTGAATCTGGATTCTCTCCTTGGTAGTATTAGTTAACCATCCAAATTTGTTGTCATCTGAAACTTTGGTTGGCATGCCTTCTATGTCATCATCCAAGTCTTGAGCAACCGTGTCCTTTAAAAGGAGCTGAGGATCTTTAAGGGGCAAAACAGAGGGCATACTCTGTAGCTTTTCAGGACAATACAGAGAGACCTCTGTACCTACCCCAGCATCTTTTAAATTCCTTGTACTTTCACTTAACAGTTGCTGTATTGACAGAGCTCGTGCTCTGCTTGTGATTAAGCTGTCGATTCTATTAAAATGAGTGTTAGAAGCTTGTGGCCATCCAGATGTTGGACTGCAACTCCCATTAGGCTGACTAGGTCTGCTGAGAGCAGCAGTACTGACTGTCTTCTCCTGTCTGCTGTCTGACTGTCCTCTCTTCTTCTTTCACAGCCGAAAGGACACATAGGTGCCTTTGAGTTGCTTGTCACCTTATGACGACTGCAGGCGTTTCCTAGGGTTTTCTTCAGCAAGGAATACTCAGAGGTGTTTTTGCCAGTTTGTCCTTCAAAAATTCACCCTATAGCAGCTGGTAGTCCTTGCCAGTCTCCTATCCATCACTTAACCAGGGCTGACCCTGCTTAGCTTCCCAGGTCAGATAGGATCTGGTACCTTTAAGGTATTTAGGCTCTTGGGTGAAAGCACACCCAAAAAAATTCTCTAGAGAAAGCTAACTATTCTTCTCCCCTTTGGTACCTTTTGCCGTCAAAGGACCAAACACAGGTTGGTGCTTTTGCCTTCCCAATGGAGGTGGGAACTGTGCAGCCCTACAGTGAAAGTGCCAGCAGCCTTAGCCAGTGGTAAGGAATGTGGGAAATTGCAGGCCAACATCTCTAGGGCCATATGATTTCTAGTCCAACCCTCCAAAAAACAAAGAACTGTCCTTGGCAGCCACTTTGGCCCAAGTAAGGAACATCTCTGACTATTTTTA
Organism: Iguana delicatissima; assembly: GCA_948472985.1. Lineage (NCBI taxonomy): Eukaryota > Metazoa > Chordata > Lepidosauria > Squamata > Iguanidae > Iguana > Iguana delicatissima. The sequence goes on from CAOKZL010000684.1 coordinate 526,273, forward strand.
CATGCATTTGATAGGTAGGGTTGGTGTACACCCGGTGCCACGCTCTCTTGTGTCTGTCAATATGCTTTGATCAGCTCGCTGCTTCAAATTTCTCTTTGGCAGCGTTAAAATAGCATCAAACGTGGTCTACCTCCCCCGCAAGGCCGCAACCCAGTTCTGCTTACAAAGGTCATGTTAATTGCTTGAAGAAATTTGGGTAGCGGCATCTTGTTTTTGTTTTTAATTTGCACAGAGGCGAGGTTCAGTGGGTGGCTTTAAAAAAAAAAGTCTGACAATGAGCAAATTTACTCGGTGTGATTGAACAGCAATAGCGTTCCTGAGGCAGAAATGAACCATACCTTCCCTTTGACACCCATGGTCCTCAGGAGTGTGGCAGAAAGCTGTGTCAGACTCCCACAACATATGACTTACTAGACCAAACACAGTAAGGACTGAGTGGAGACATAATAGTACTACAAAGTTAGCAGGGGCTTGTAATCCATATCATCCAGCCCTCCTCAGTTAAAGAAATCTACCACCAAAGCACCAAAGTTTGCAAGATAACAAAGAGTCTTGACTCAACTCCACTAAACTGGAGTTAAAAAAATGAGTAAAATGAATGTTGGATCAGCTCCAGTAAAATTCCTCTATCTCCATGTGCTTTGGGAGTGACTTGGTTTCCCAAAGCTGGCACAAGACCTTGCAAAATACACATTAGTGTTATTTTCTGTAGAAGTCTTTATGTGTATCTCTCTGACCTTTCTGCACCTTCCCTTCTTCTTGTGCTGGGGTGCGGCGATCGCGCGAGCAGCCTCCGGCAAGAGGCTCTCGCATCCAGGGTCCTTTGGCTCCGCATGAGCTGCGCGCTTGTGTGAGAGCCCCACCTCTTCCTTCCGCAATGCAGCCTGGGAGTTTCCCAGGCTGCGCTGGGGCAGGAAGCGTGACCGGTGCGGCTCCGGAGGCTCCGCACACCAGATAAGTGCGCGTGGGGCCCAGCAGCAATGTACGATCATGCACCATTTTCGGCTTCTAGCCAAAAATGAAAAGGTGCGCGATCGGCACCTGTCCTACCCTGGAGCTTTGCACGATTGTGAGTGCGTCGTGCAGATCGCTCCTCACAATCGTGCAACGCTCCAGGCATCCTTTTGCATGGCAAATGCTGTGCGAAAAGGGCCTGAGTGTGTTGTGTATGTCTGGTGGGGGGATTAAAAGAAACTGAGGAGCTGAGCGAGAGCAGCCCAGAGGGGGCAGTGTTTAATAAACTGAAGTGTTGAGATTGCTCATCAGAGAGAGTGAGCATGCTTCCCAGATTAAAATGCTATGATACAATTGAATGCTCCAAATGATTCTGCCTGTTTATTTGTACCCCCCCCCCTTTTCTCAGGCGGATTCAGTCTGGCTTGAAAAAGTTCACAGACATACTGCTTTCCTCGAAGGTCTTCCAGAGTACACATCAGATCAGGATGGTTTTAGGAGTTTCGGTGGGTGTCATCTAAGTCATAAAAAGAAAAGTCTTGAAAGAATAATAAAAAATTATCTCTTTGTGATGTAGAGATGTAGTGAATGCTTGCAGTTTTTTGCTCACCTTCCTCAAGAGAATGATCAGTCACCACGACACTGTTTTCGTTGGGAGATTTCTTTTTTTTTTGTAAAATAATTATTTGCCCCCAAGAAACCTAACGTTTTTGCTCAAAGATGACATTTTGTGTAGAAAACTGTTTTGTTTAAAATATACAAAAAACAAGGCACAAACCACTTTCTTTCACCCGAGAAATTCCAGCATGTGAGAAATCATTGAAGAATGTGCAGAAACTCTCATAATATTGATGAGCAGGGGGGAAAAAACTGTTGAAAATTACTCGTCCTTTCATGAAGGAATTGAATAAGCAAAGATTTACATCCTTGTTCCAATGTAACTTCTGGCGCGTAAGGAGGGAGAAGACTTAATTTAAAAAAATCAACACGGAAATGTGAACCGCTGTCATTTCCTGACCTAATTCTACCTCATCTGTTGACCTTGTTATATAAAGCCGAGAGAGAAAGGGAGAGAGAAAGAGAACGGCTAAGTGCCATCGTGGCATTGATTTCCCTCACTACAGTTAACCTACTTACTCTTGGGCCCATCCTGCCTTTAAATGGACATTACCTAATGCATTTTATATATATGTAAAGAGAGAAGAGGCTTTTCCTAGTGTTCAATATGCAAGCTAATTAACCAAATGGCTTTGCCACGGCCATTTTTCTCTATCATTCCTTGCCTTCCCTTTATTTATTTACTTATCCATCCATTCATCCATCCATCCATCCTCCTGTTTTGGATTGCGCTACTAACCTTGTCCAAAGAAAATGTCATCCCCAATACACCAGAAACCCGGCTTGTTTGTCTCTCCCGCATTTCATGGTGGAAAAAGCAATCTCCAACTCCTGAGGAGATTGTAACCCCCGATCAAACTCCAGCTGTCATGAATCCAACTGCAAGTGACAACGGCCCTCTCCCAGGCAATGCACCAAAAGCCAACGTGCGAAATTATTGAGATATCTCAACGGGAGGGAAAGGTTTGTTCCGTTATTGGCCTTTTCAGCAGTCAATTTCTTCGGAGTTTTTCTCTCTCGCCCCTCCTGCCGCCCCCTCTCTCGCCAAATTCTCCAGCACATCAAAGTAATTAAAGAAGAGTAGGATCAGAATGAATGTCATTCTCCCTATTATTCTGTTTATAGGCTTTATGTAGGGCTTGCTATAAGAAAGTCTGGAATCCTGTTGGTTCATCCCAACTTGGATTAGACCCCTTGAAGCAATTGTTGCATGGTGAGTCAACATGTCGATCAACTTCTCTCTGATTCAATGGGCATATCCTGGCTGGGACTAGGCTTTGGGCCAAAATCTCCAAGGTCTGGCTTTAAAATACAACTCTAGAATCATGTACAATAAATAGAAGAAGAGTTTTAAAACAATACATACTTAAAACTCCAGCAATGACAGAAGAACCATATTATCACTGGTGGGGGAAGGCCTGCATGAAGAGATATGTTTTCAGTAGGCATTTTAAAACTGAATACTACCCTTAGACCATATGGGAGGAAGGTTCCAGAAGGTAGAAGCCTAGCCATGAAAAGGCCCAACTTTACAACTCTACACAGTTGTAGAACAACCAATAAATCTTTGCGGAGGATCTTAGGGGTCAACGAGGCATGTATTCTGTTGTTGTGTGTCTTCAAGGCATTTCCAGCTTATGGTGACCCTAAGGTGAACTTATTACAGGGTGTTCTTGGCAAGATTTGTTCTGAGGGAGGTTTGCTTCTGCTTTCCTGTGTGGCTGAGAGAGTGTGAATTGCCCACCTGGTGGGTTTCCACAGTTGAGAGGGGATTTGAACTCTGATCTCCAGAACCATAGTCCAACACTCAAACCACTACACTACACTGGCTCTGTGGGCAGGTGTGGGGGAAGACATTCTGCTGAGTATCCATGTTTTGTGCCGTTAAAGCCTTGGTGTTTTTCTTTCATCTTTTTGTCAACAACAAAATCTTGAACATGTCTCGGTAGCTAAAGCTAGTGTGTCGCTGGCCAACAAGTCTCTCAGACTCCATCTGCCATTGTGCCAATAGTCTGCCATCTGAAAATGATGGGAGGTGTAATCCAGCATTTAAAAGGAGGAAGAACAGATTGGGGTGGTTGTTCCAGTTTGTTTCCTACTGGAGCCAATTGGATGCTTTCACCAAATCCACAAGCAGAGGGAGAAGCAAAAGTCCCCCCTTCCCCCCCAACCCTAGCAATTGTTGTTTAGTTCAAACCACTTTGGAAAAAGTGGGGATCTATGTAATGGATAGACTTATGTGATTATGTTGAAGCTATCAACTTTCTGAATTGGCTTGGAAACAATTGGCTTGGAAATGTTTCCCGATGCTTTGGGAAATCCTGTTGTCCTGTTTCCAAGCGGATCCGCAGGTTGTTCAACAGTACCTAGTCCTGAAGCAGCTTGATTGGTTTGGCAGCAGCAATAGGAATACGTGATGGGATTCTTGCTTTCTCCTAAGAACTGTGGGGTAGCTAAGGATGGAGTAATCTTTGTTTGGTCCACATTTTTAAGCTCGCTGTCCTGCTCCTTGCTTCCCGGGTGAATATTGGGAACACTGGAATGTTGTGATTCTCTAGATTGTTCACTTGGCTACATTCTGCAATGCAATTTCTAGCTCAAAATGTGTATATTAAGGAAAGAAAGGCATAGTTTAGTGTTGCATTCCGGAGTGTGGTGCAATGCTGTTGGGAATGTCTTTCTCTGTCACACAATGGGGAATGCCTTTTCTGACCTTCTCAAAAGAGATGTTCTTCCTTCTCTGCTCTTTGTTCCAATGGAATAAGACTCTTCTTATGTTCTATGGGGAGGTGGGGTAGATAGAAGTCTATGATTTAGAGCTATTTATTATTATGTACATTCCTTCTCAACAGGGCTAAAGTGAAGAAAGGCGTCAATATCCTGAGCGCTAAGGCAAGTGACCCTCGACAGTGGGATGTGACGCAGGAGGTGGGCAATGGAGGAAAACATTCAACCACAACGGTGATGTGTCAGAGGATAATGCAGAATCCAAGAAGCAGGTGAGTGGACTCTCTTGTCTCAGTAAAGTATGCTCTCCTCCTATCTCTGATAACGGTGTATTTCCACCATTGATTCTAGTCTTACACACTGGAGCTCCAGAGAAGAAGCGTGTTCCATCTTCTGTGTTGTAGCCTTCAGATATGTGAGGGCAACTCTCTCTCCCTTTAATCTTCTCTGCTCCAAGTTAAAAATATCCACCCCTTCTTGCAACTCTTTTTTATAGGACTTGACTTCCAGACCCGTCACGATTCCGGTTACCTTTTTTCTGGACACTCTCCAGGTGTGTCCATTGTCTTTCTTTCTCTTTGAGACAGGTGCCACATGGCAGGCCTTCAGAACATTAGGGAGTGTTGTTTTGATGTCTCTCTCCATGGAGCAGAGATATTTTATTAAACTAATTCAATTTGGCGAAACTTGCAGTCCCTTAACGGGATCTTTCTGTATCACCACCATCTATTTTTTTCCCTCTCCCCTGAAGTTGTTTGGTGGTGTCATTTGTTCCATTTGAAGGGATGTAATTTTTTTTTTAAGAGCAAACAAATGTAGATTTTAATACAGACATCCTAGCTTGGAATTCTGTTCAGCTCATAAGTAGAAAAGGCAGAGGAGTATCTGTCAGACCCAGCTCATGTTAAAGGGAGATCAAGGTCAGAGTATCCCATAGAAGAAGGGAGCAAAGTTCTCTCTGTGGCTAGACTGATGAGAGAATATGCCCTGGAATCATTTGTAGAAGTCAAGAATAGGACATAACCCATTGTGGCCAACTGCTGAGAAATTTCCATGCCAATCTGCCATTTTCCCCCCTTTGGCTCAAGTTGTCCAGACTACAGAATGAATTGCCTCCTTATACATCTCAGGGCAGAAATAAAATATTCAAAGAAACACATAGTAACTCTCCAAAATGGCAGCCCTGAGTCAAATTCCATTCAAGTGACCCAAAGGCCTAAATGAGATAAAGCCATGTTGAAGGAAACCATTTACTTAGACACAGAAAAATGTAATAAGCATCTAGCCGCAGTTTCAGTTTCAATGGAACATGTTCAAAGCATTCTGAGCCACATTCCAAAATGCATTTACACATTCTGCTGATAAGATGACAGCTAGAATGTCAGAATAAGATGCAAAGAACAATTCTGACATGGGACCCAGCTCCTCCACCAATGCCCAAACACATCCTAGTGAAATGATGTTCCTGCTTCATTCTACCTTTAATAGGCCTAGTTCTTTCTTAGACCTCCATGCCCTGGTTTCACTGTCTCCCAACTGGATCTTGCTGAAGAAGCTGACATTTTGATCTCAAAAATTTGCAGTCCTGTTCTAGTTCATGATAGACATACTGCTCTTCGGCTGAATTGAGAAATCGGCCATGGCAGACGGAGCTGTTTTCCAAAAATGAGTCATATTCAGTCCAATTAGCAGCATCCCATGAGCAAGAACCCTTGAGATCTACTAGCTTCTGGTGTGCATGGTATTAACAAAGACTTTGGTGCCTTGGGAAAATTAACTATCCTCTGATCCTGGAGTTCCAGGCTCCAGGACCTGGGAAAATATACATTTCAAGGTGGCATTTGAAGTGCCTTGGCTTCTGTTCCAAGCTAGAGAGGAATTTGATGACTAAATGGCACTGGGTTCTTAAAGCTACTGTGTGTTACAAGTTCAGCAGATTCACGTTACAGAGCAGGTAATGACAAAGTCCACTGTGGCATCACTTATTCCAGAGCACTTTGATCAAACAGCAACAGGAGTTTGGCTCGGCTGCCTGGCTTCAAGGCCAATTTGTTACTGTTGTTGGCACACTGTTCTTTCTACAAGCTTCCCCTTTAATGAGCTGCCAGCGGTAACTAGGTTATCCGTTCGAGCCATCCCAGATGGACAGGGTTTTTCAAATTGACACTTTTGTTCTCATTCTTTTTAACACATTAGGAGCACCAGCTCTATGGGGGAAGTGTCTTCTCCTCTTCCTCACTCTGCCCATCTATGCTTGCTTATATGATCAGCTTCTGAGGAGGCATGTTCACCTTGTGATTTAGGAAATACGGAGAAGAAAGGACAAAATGATACATAGCCCAGAAAAGATTGGTTTCTCTCTGCCCCCATCCAACAACCCAAGTATCTTACAAACAAGAACATCTGTTGGAACTCATAAACAGCTGACTTCAGCAGTAGAACATCACACTGTTGCCTGATTTGGCTTTCAACAATGGCGAGAAGAGATAAATCAACCAGGCAGTAAAGCATACAGGGAGAAGGGGTGGGGGCAAATGGGGTGAAAATAGAAATCCCCAAACCAACAATGATAAAAGAAAGCAAATAAAATCTCTCTTAGTATTCAAAAAGCAGCTGTTACCAACCTTTTGTAGTCCAGTGCATCATTGTCAACCATTAACAGCAAAATCCCTCGTCTATCCCCATTCAAGCTCCTACCTACAAGGGATTCAAAGGGCAGGAGAAGAGGTCCTTCCTTGCATTTCAGCCCAAGGGCCAAATTCAAGCTCAGAAAAGTTCTTGGGGGTTGCATTTGAGTCCTGGGTGAAGCCAGGAGCAAAAGAATATCAGTGTAGTTTAAGTTAAACCTCCTGCTGCCGTAACTAAGCCTTAGAGACATTTCAACCATCTAGCATGGGGAAAAAACTTGTATGAAATCTAGGAAACCATGAAATGATATTACTGTGTGGTAGGAGCTGTAGTTGTTTGGGGAAGTCTTGAAATCCAGTGCCTGAGGTTCCCTGGTTGTGATGGATTTCATCCTCTTCCCTATTTGCTGTTCTTGACTTTAACTTACGGCAACCCTATGAATAAGAGAACCTAAATGATCTGCAACTACTAACATTTCTTTTCCCCCACATTTCTTTCTAATGAGGTGGGACAAACAGTTCATGAACTAAGGAGCCCATTGCATGTAGATGCATCCAAACATGCCAAAGGTTTTAAGGACTCGGTCCACAGTATAAAGAACATGTCCCAGGGAGGAGTGTTGCCATTGCCTCTTTGCGGTCATATCTGAAATAGGGCCCAACAGCTTCGTTTCTCTCCCCCAGCTCATCCAAGCATTTTGCTTTCCTCCTCCTCCTTTGCATGCGGACGGATCTAAATGCAGGATTTATAATCATGGGGAAAGGAGGTTTTAAGTTGCACCTCATTGATTTTTGCTAGTTTCTGCTCTCCAAATTAATGGACTGAGGCAACAGTTTTTGTAATCAAAGCAGCGAGGATTCAATCAATGAGTTTGCTTGATGTGTGAGGAAGGAAATGGTGTCAGTTCCAGAATGCATCTGGGTTTCTATTATGAATAAGAAAGGAGACATGTCAACCACCAAAGCCATTTGATATCTCTAGATTTTGATTCAATACACAGACATGTATGCACACACATACACAAATACACATCTTCACTTAAGCTAAACCTGCCACTCCCCACCCTTCCAGGCATCAGTAATGGTTTTCTCCCATGCTCACTTTTAGGGCTGCTGCGTGTTTGTCTGTTTGCATGTTTCAGGGTTGCTGCATGTCCCCCAACCTCAGCATCCTAGCCTATCCAATGCCAGCTGCCAAGTGTTTGGACCAAACTTCAAGCCCTTCTGCTCTTACTTCTGAAAAGGCTACCACCTAGTGGCATGATGATGCAATGTGCTGCTCCACGCTACAGGCAGATTTTAGTTAATTATAATCAGACAATGCATTTTAAAAAGGAAGCAACTCTGAGATGCAGATCCTCAGGGATCTAGATTTCATTGTGTCGGGGCCTGTAGCAGAGTCAGATGCACACACACATTTGAAAGGGAGAGTGCCTCAGGTTCAGCAATACGCATTTATGTTGAATAAATCAGGGACTGCCCCACAGCCGTGTCTGTATCCTGACCGGCAAATCACTGTCAGGATCTGCTGTTGCTCTGCAGAAGGTTTGTATGCTGAGCTCCTCTTAGACCATCAGAAATCATGCCTGAACCTTCTATGGGAAATGGGGGCCAAATTCCAATCACTCAACACATCAGTCTCCGTTGCTGTGGACGCATCCAAAGTGAACTGGTCCTACCTCCTCACCACAAGCATAAATTCCCCAATTGACTATCTTTGGTCTGTTAAAACAGCATTGCACCTGATATCCTAGACTGGAAGGAGCAGGAAGAGACTGGCTTCCCCAACTTGCTCCTGTTCTAACCTTTTCACACATTACCATGGAAGATCTACAGTACTCAGACGAGTCATACAGTGGAAGACATCTAAGTATGTCCAAAGCAAATATTGCATGGCTTGTGACCACAAACATGTACGTTATGTAGCTCTAAAATATGCAGATTAGCTGTGGCTCTGTAGTTCATGATCATTTTCCCAGCATGAAGTTTTACATGCCTATGTGTTCAAGCCTATGTCTGTGGAGCTTCTTCAATACTTCCAGAACCTTTACTTCCTCCATGTTAAGATATGTATCTTCTCCTTGTTAATCCCAATCATTTGCACAAGCCACGCCTCCGATAGTATTGTTCTGTCTTGCACAGTGCAGCCTAATGACTGTTATTCATCAACTTGATGTTCTGGCTTTAACAACACCAATCACACTCAACTCATCCTTCCCTTTTTGTTCCAAATCAATTTTCTGGGAGGAAATGGATTTGATTAGTGATCCATTCACTTGGCCTGCTTCAATCTGTTGAAGGTTGTTAGGCTGAACTCTACGGTGTATTTTGGGGCTTGCATTGATGCTAAAGGCACCAGATCCTGTCTGATGTTGGAAGCTTATCAGGGTCAGCCCTGGGTAGTACCTGGGTGGGAGAACACCAGTGATGCTATCAGAGGAAGGAACTCGCAAGACCACCTCTGAGTATTCCTTGCCTAAGTAACTTTATGGAATTCATGGGGTTGTCATAAGTTGGCAGGCAACTGGAAGGCACATATCCATACACACAGTAGACTCATGCATGGCATGTCTACCCTCTACTTTTGAATTGTGGTGAGTGCTATGGAGCTTCTAACAGAATATTTTCAATAGTGTTACTGAATGAATATCTTTTAAAGTGAATTCCAGGGGCGAGGGGGCACGTGTGCGGTTTAGTTTAACATATACACACGTACAAACACACACGCACATTTTAAAGCAGGGCTGAGAGCCACACAGCCCTTCAGATGATGTTGAACTGCAAGTTCCAGCAGTCCTAGCCAGCATAGCTGATGGTGGAGAATGATAGGAGTTGCAATCCACCAATAACTGGAGGGCTACATGATATCCTGCCTGTGGTTTAGAAGAATCAGATGCGTTAGTGGTGGATGCTTCTCCCTGGCTCTTCAGTTTAGACACACTATACTTCTAAATACCACTTCCTCCAGTTTTTACACCTAACGGCAACTGGCAACCTGGTGAAGCTACCACAATGCTAGTAAGTCTCTCCCCCTCCTCATTTTTTGCACATACCCCCAAATTTGCAAAGCTCAGGGTTGAGTTTCAGGTAATGAGAAAAAAGCACCATAACTTACACCTATGATGTTCCAGGGGCTTCTAGAACCTGAGTATCACAGTACTTGAGCGTCATAGATCTCCTGCAGCTTGCTTCTTAACTTTGCATCTGGCTCGTGTCTCTAGGCCATCCAAAGACTCAAATGCACCCTGGTGAGCCAGCTATCCACACTTCTGTGGACTGTTATAAATCCTCAACAAGGTATTAATCAAACAACAGGGGGTCCCGTTCTTAGGCAGTAATTGTTACTCTCTGTCATCTTGTTCTTCTTCTTTTTAATATTAACCCATAAGGCCATGGAAAGCTATGATCAATCTGTTTCTCACACTGTCCACATAATACCAGATGCAGAAAAAACTGGGAGGGGGCAGGGAAATTGTTATCTCATGGGGGGGTGAACCTAGCAAATCTATCGTGTTCCTAATGCAAAGTTTAGGAAGGCTAAAGTGAAGACTGATTCTCATAACTTTAAATCAGCTCATAAACTGGTCCCTCCACTGGTCTCAGGGTTGGGATGGGAGTAATCTAAGGAAAGGAAGCTGGATCTCAATTTCACTGCAGACCTACATCCATCACTTGGGCAATTTCATAATCAGGATGCTCTCCAAGATGTGACATAGATGCTCGCCGGTGGTCCTTATTACGCTTTTTCTGAATTTCAGCTCAATATTTTTGTGCCATTGGATTGCGAAACCCGGCCAAATAAACGGCACAGGCAGCTCATCCATCACAACTTTAATTTTGAGGCTAGGAGGAAATGAGTAGTCTAACAGGGCCTTGTATGTTGTCATTTCAACATCAATTTCAATAGGCGGTCTGAACGCCCCAGCGCTGCAGGCTATGTTTCGTTTTGAAATTGGAATGGTGGGTGGGTGGGTGTGTAAAAGAGACCTAATGAGATTTGATGTGAATATGTGTAGCATTGGAGTGCACGGAGCTGACTTAACACCGACGTTATTTGAATCTGAACTGGCAGCAGTGAACAAGGAAAGAGACGGGATGGGAGAGAGAAAACACCACTTCACGGGGCCAGCTGCCCTTGACCGCCACTGCCATCCAGGTATTCAAACAGGTCTTTTACCACTCTACTCAGAGAAGGGGATGGAGATTTATCTATCTGTCTGTCTGTCTGTCTGTCTGTCTGTCTGTCTGTCTGTCTGTCTGTCTGTCTATCTGTTAATACTGTACTTTAACTTTTATCAAAAAAGCAACCGTCTCCTTCTCTGAGTAGAGTGGCGAAAGGCAAGAGTTAGTTCATTCTGAGAGAACCTAAAAGAAGCACTGACCCTCTCCTCTCCTTTGAGGGGAAGCCCTAAAGAGCCACCAATGCCATTTTCCCACCCAAGCATTCAAAAAGGCCACAAGCAGTGCCACGGCAGAGAGAGCAGAGGAGGCCGATGCTTTTTTTAGGTTCTCCCAGGAGGGACTAAGCTCTCACCTTTCACCACTCCACTTGGAGAAGGGGATGGTCCCTTTTTTGGTAAGGGTTGAGGTAGAGTGTTTACCCTGTAAGTTGACCCAGTTTTGAGGGGATCAATTTTTGGATTCAAATTTCTAGACTTGTACAGGAGTATATACAGTGCTTAATCTTTGTGCATATGTGTAAACATTTGTGTTTCTGTTTGGGTTTTTTTAAAAAAAGCAGACTCTGTTGCCAATGTTTTGAAATCTTTCTGGCATTTAGACAGAGAGAAACTGGAGGAGACGTTGGAATGCTGGAACAATCATTCCTCATGAGTTAGTATGTTTCTGGCTGGAAGCAAGATAATTCCATTAGAAGGAAAACCAGGCTGGTGAACACTTTGGTCAGATTTGTTCACCCGCTGTTGGTAGTGGCGGTGCATTGTACTGGCCTCCCACTTCTGATCAATTTTCTTTTGCGCCGTAAGCTTTTTAGAGATTTCTCTCCCCCTCCCCGCCTTTGTTTCCCTGTCGGAAAATGACTTTCCAGACATGACAAATGTCACCTCGCTTCCCCAAAAGAAGAAACAGATGTTCAGAATTGAGAGAGAGAGACAGAGGCAAGAATATAGAACAGTCTTTTAACAGCCCAAGACTCTTTTGAACTCTCTTCCTGTAGTTAAGAGTATCGAGCGGCAATCAATAGAAGGGAGAATATCTCCCATTTGTTGTTCTTCAATCATTCCTGCTAACTGTTATGGCTGGAAGTTGAAAGCTCTTTTAATATCCTATTTATATGGGGAACATTTTATTAACTCCGACAGACAGCAGGGACTGCTGATTTTTTGGTTTTGTTTTGTTTTCCTGGAGGAAACAGTAAAACATGACAGGTAATTTGGTAAATGAAGGCAGTCAGCAAACATCTGTTGAAGATGATAATGTCTGAGTGGTTTTGCTGTTTCTCCAAAAAACTTAGTTACATTCAGTTGAGATTAATTTTTCATTGTCCTCCAGTTAAACAGGAATCACATCTACAGCTGTCTCCAATAGAACCTTCATCGCTTTCCTCAACTGCCAGATCATAAAAGTTGGGTGGAGGAAGGGGTATCAAATCCATCTCCATATTGAAAAGTCTGGAGACCGTAAATTCCTCTGTGTGTGCACCTGAAATGGTGGGGTTGGTTGTTTTGTGTGTGAGAGAAGGAGACACATTTGATTAATAGTAAGCCTGCTATACATGAAGATGTGGATAGATGTTCTAGAGAGCAGAGTTAATGCAGGACTTTTCCGCCCTACACTGTTATAGTGCTATTATTCCACTTTCAACATCCTGTGGAATTCTGGGGTTTGTAGTTTTCTGAGGCCCAAGAGCTCTCCGGCTGAGAATTCTAAAGGCCCCTCCCTCAAGTGCAAACCCCAGGATTCCATAGGGTGTGGAAAGTGGAATAATAGCACTATAACAGTGTAGAACGGACTGGCCTCTGTCCAGACCCCCTGAATTAGTCTTCTGTTTCTTGTGCTGGTGAGCAGTGTTTCTCAACCTTTGGCCCTGTAGATGTTTTGGGCTTCCAACTGTCACCATCCCTAAGCAGCACAGCCAGGAGGGGTTGAAGTCCAAAATATCTGGAAGTACAAAGTATAAAGATTGTTACCCGCTGAAGTAGAGAAACTATGGCCATGCCGGCTGAGGATGAGGGGAGCACAGCTGGAAGACAGCAGCTTGCGGGAGGTTGGGCTAAAGAAACAGAGCAGAAAGGTGCTCCTATGCTTTAGGGAAAATAAATTGTCTCCTACTGCTGTCTGATGGTAAAGTTCATAAGCCTTTCCATTCAATTTGTATTTCCAGCAGGATGTGCGTCTGTTTGTGTTGTTCTTGTTTGTTTGTCCAGCTTGTAATTTTTAAGCCATGTTCTGACCTTCTATGGAATTTAGATTTGACATAAATGTCAAGTTATACCTCAAACCGGAGCTTCAGCAAAGCACGTCAAGAAACATATTGATAGAAATCAGCAAGAACCTGCATTTTTGATAGATTTGATCTTTGGAAACCATTTCCATTCCTTTCGTCCTTATTTCTCATCTTTTAAAAAGAAACATTGTGGAATGGATGACAAAAATAATTTGGTTGTACCGTGTTTCAGTTTTAGCTTTGCTTCATCTAGCAGATGGTGGCTCAAAAATGGACAAAGTTTGGTGGCAAAGCAATATGTCTTGGATGCAGAAGGAGATGTGTCCAGTCTCCAAGCTGGAGAAGCTGATTTTGGACTACAGCTCCCAGAATCCACCAGCCTCTAACTGTATTTTTAAAAAGGATTTTTTTTTTCCTCTAAGGTCTGCTACCTTATCCCGTTAAAAAGTTTAGGTGATGGGAAAAACTTTTCCTTGCCTATTTCCTCAACAGCTAGTACCATCAGGCAGCATAGACTTTACTCAACCAATGACTTGTAAGAGATAGCACTATATGATATGTAGGGATCATAGACCAAGCCATACATTGCAAGCAGAAAATCCCAGTTTCAGCCCCTGCCCAAATTACTGCAGAGCTGCAACCAGGAAGATCAGGTTGTGCTGTGCTAAACTGACCAACAGCCCAACCTAATGCAAGGTGGATTACGATGTGTCTATGAAAAACTATTGATGAGACCTGCATGTATATTTGTCTGAATGTACCTTTAAATGTAATTAGTAAAAGCTTTAGCTATGAAACTTGCATTATGCTTGTGCACCTTACTTTGCTTAAACTAGTATCTGGGAGACCCAAGAGTTTTGTGAACTCTGCTAAGGGAGACTGAATCTTAATTAAACTAGTGTTCGTCGTTCCCAGACCAGGGGCTGACACCCCTCTCTACTACTTTGAATCGACTTCCAATCCAACAGATATGAAGGAGTGAGTCAGAATACATAACTGCTTGGAGGAGAGGTGAAGGCAATTGTCCCTAAACACTCTCAGCTTTCCAGTATGTTCTCAGTGTATCTCCTGATCCTTGTTTTTGGTAAAGCTTGTAGAATGAGATTGTTGCATTTACACTTTCAATATTCTCAGTTCTTTGGCTTGTCGCATGTATTTTTTCGCTTCTCGGCATAATGCATCAATAATTACAGAAGCTCGAGGAGGTTGCTTTTCTTCCCCCCACATCACTCTGAAAAAATACCAAACTGGAAGGAGAGAGACTGACTGTTAATTCAATACTGACTGCTGAATGTTCAGCTACCCTGGCCTCTCTTGCTCTCCTGTACCTGTGATTTCCTTATTTCTTTTACAGATCTGAAAAATAATTTGTCTCTGTACACTGCTTAAATTGCCAGTGCATGAATATCTACAATGCCTTTACTTGTCTTGTTGTTAATCTCCTGTCCTGTTTTGCTATTATTCCCTGCAACAACCATGTACAGCAGATTTGCTGAGAAAAATTGATGGCCCAAGGTTGCATGGTCTGCAGGATTTGACTTTGGGTCTCCCTGTTAGAAGCCCAAGAAAATAAGAGGCCTGGATTGGAGAGGCTAGAATACGACAAACTTAATGGTGGGCAAAAATGGTTAGACTGGTCCAAGCAAGGCACAGATTCCTTGGTGTGTTTCACTGTCTGTCTTTCTGTGTGTCCCTTTTAGGGCTTAGTCAAAATGACTCTCCCAACTTTGACACCCTGTCTGTAAGCTGCAAAGAGTGGATCTTTTCTTTTGGCAATTTTCTAAGGACAAGGAAAAAAAATTGGTATGATGGCAAATGTGAACCCTATTTGTTTTGGTCATTTTTAAAATTCTGTTTCATCAGCAGTTGGCCAATTTTTACACAAGAGCCTTCTGGCAAGTAGCTTAGATGTTTTAAACATGCCCAAACAGCCTGGCTGGCTGGTGGAGTGGTGTTTTGGAGTATCAGCTGGTAATCTCATCTTTCAGGATCAGTCACTGCATAAATACAGTGTTAGTCATTTTGCTCCTTGAAGACGTTTGACTCTGTTGAATTCGAAGAATGGTACATCTTGCAGCTTGGTACTGAATGATGCTCTGAACATGACTTTCCTGATGTAGGCTGTATTGAGGGCGATACTTACTGGGGCAAGATTATACAGTTATAATTGATTTTTTTTTCTGGAATGTTCAGCTTGAAATACATTCTTTGAATTTTAAAAAATGTGTTTCCAAGGGCAAATATAAGCAACATGGAAATTGCCTTTCTGAGCAAAAGCTGGGTTGGCAATACAGTATTTCTTCTATCCTCTTCAGTTCTGTTTTGCTAAAACATCCCAGCTTAGCAATGTTATTGTATTTTCTCTTCCTGGAAAATGAAATTTTGAAGAACTTTTCAAGGGACTTGAACATTAGTCAGCAATTTGCATAGGCTATAAGCTACTTAGGAACATGAAAATAGCTTAGACCAGATGCAGTCATTGTTCAGTATTCATTCCAGAGGCAGGCAGTGGCCCTCAAGGTCTCTGGCAGACAGAGCCGGCCCGACCATGAGACAGAGCGAAGTAGCTGCTTCAGGTGGCTGATTTTGTGCATCAGGGAAGGACAGCAAATTGTTAAGTATTTATTGCGTTATTGCTGGATTTTTTTTAATTTTTATTTTTTGCTGTTCTGTCTTCGATATTTTGAAACAGCTCTGAACACAGAGGTCATGCTTAACTTCTACAGCCATATGGAGGTGTGCATGGTAATACCAGTCCCATAAAAAGCAACATGGAAGCGGACTATTAAGAAAAGGAAGAGCAGGGCTTTGTCATGGCAGTGCCTTAGTTCTCTAATTCCTTTCCATCAGAGAACTAGTTACCACCAGACTTTTGTCTTTCAGGTGCCAATTAAAATATATCTGTTTCTATAGGCTTTCAGGCAATAAGCAAGAGTTTATTTTGTTTTATTATTTTATCTTACTTTTGGTTGATAGCTGGTAGCTTTTAGAGTCTGGCTTATATTTGAGTAGATATTTGTAACTTGAGATTTTAGCCATTTGCCATTTTAGAGAGGAATCAGTTGCCCTTTTTGATTTGTGCATGGGGCCATTTGTGATTTTTAGCTGCGTTGTTTCCATAGACCAAATGTTTATTGACCTAGCAATCATAACAAAGGAAACGGAACAATTGTTACAAGACCAATCGCTCCAAAAACTAATGGTCCGCTTGCATTTTAATTTGTAGCAATTGCAATATTTAACAATTTGGCAACATTAGTGGTGACAGAAAAATACTTTATAAAGGACTACCTTGGATGTGCCAGGAAACTGTTCCAGAATGAGTTGCCTAAATATTTGTGATTTTTGACAGTGCTTTTTTTTTTTGAAAAAAGAAAAAAGAAAAATGTGGATTGTTAGCTGCCCTGACTTCTTATGGGAAAGAACATGGTATATATCAAACCAGTTACAACATTTTAAGTACAACATGGGCTCAAGTTCTGCCTTCTTCTTCATGTGTAATACAGCTTACCTTTGGTCCTGATATCATCACACTGTGGATTTCTTTTTGTTTCCATACTTGAATGGGGCAGAATGGGGAGAGTGCTCAGTCTAAAGCCATGAACCATAGTTCGTATTAGAGCAAGGGAGAGGTAAGTTAAGTCAGGATTGCTGTTAGCCAAGCATTATGCAGTGGCATCTGATGTTTCCCCTGTCATAGGAGCAGTGTATTTGCCCCAGGTCTTAGTCTGAATGGTAAAGTTGCTCTCCCAGGTACTGAACCTATTCAGGAATAGAGTTCAGCCCCTCATATACCTCCTTGAAAGTTAAGGCTACAACCTGGAGCAGATCCCCTGGTCCACTGACTTGGAAACCACCACTGGCATGATTTATAGTAATTCTCATTCTTCTCCATGGGACTGTATTGGTCTGAAAACTAAGGACATCGACAAATAAGATGCAGACATTCTTTGTCTGGAACATGAACCAAACTGTGCCGAGATGTCACTTGAATGAAGTTTTGCTTTTGCAAGGATTTCTCAGCAAGGCCCTTATGTCATGCCTCGTCAGCTCTCTGTTGTTCCTCACAGACCATTTAACATTAGGATTGTGTTTTTCTATTTGTCTCCTTGCAACATTGACAATGCTCTGCTTGCTAAGAGTCAGACAGACAGCAGCTTTACAAAACCCATGTCCATTACCTGTTG